>JAVBJF010000351.1:0-380128 GCA_033439095.1 Pseudococcus viburni
GTCATACTGTAGAAAACAATTATGGTTTATAGACATTTAAAATCTTCATTGAATTAACTTTTTTTTTCACAAATCTAACAATTTTTGAAATTAAACTAACAAACACCAAAGCCACAAAATTTTTTGAAATATGAAGCTTCATTTTGAAAAAAAAAAAAGCTAATTCCACTTTGTGAACACTTGAATCGAAATTGACGAAAAGTTGCAACCCATCAACAAAGAAGCTATGCCAATTGCCAATGGTGAAAAATTTACAGCTTTGGGAACTCTTGAATTGATTTCGCAAATCGATATCAAAAATGTCATAACAGTTTCCGAATTGAGATAAGAAGAGAAGTACGTACTCTACGTACTTAATTTAAATCATAAAATGACAGAACGTTTTCTGATCAGTGGACAGGAAAGAAAAGGGTAAAGTTTCCATAGGTATTATATTTGTACGTATGTTTCTCAATAATAAAAATTCCAAAATTCGTCATTATAATATGTTTCATGTATGATTATTTTCTCTGATTTTCAATAAAAAATAGATAGAACTTCTTTTCGAATAATGTTTTAATCAGACATTGGAAAGGGGAGAGAATTCAAAAATTTCCAATGAGGTCGAATTTTTTTCCAATTTTTCTGATTCAAAAACAAATGAAGCAAGCTGTTTTTTACCCATTTTTAAATGCATCCCTGCTTTTAAGTTTTCGCATTGGAAAAAAGCACGAAAATATTTTTTTTAACGCAGAAAGGCAGAAAAAATGACAAATTCTCTCTATAATACCGAAATATTTCGATTATTCTTGCAAGACTTCTGATAATTTTTTTGCACGTTGGTAATTTTGAACAATTTTTATAAATTTTCAATATGCAGGCATCATAGCGAAATTTTTGAAGAAATTTTTTTCGAGCAAAAAGTGACCAAAAAGTGATCAAAAAATGACCAAAAAGTAACCAAAAGTAAACAAAAATTCAATTTTTTTCGGGGGCAATTTTTTGCAGTTTTCTTGGGAGGGGGTAATTTTTTGTAGTTTTCTGCAAATATTTCAAAGATGAATCAACTGAAGTGATCCGCTATGATGCCTGATATGTGTGAAATAAATTATTTTGAAGAAATTATCAATATTTTTTTCACGACGGGACGGAGCGAGCAAAGAGGTAGTTTCACCCTTCTTTTCATATTAGTTGAGAAAATTCAATTCAAATAGGGAAATTTTCGAAAATGTTGACTATTCTTTGAGAAATTTTCGTTTTGATTTGGAAATATAGGAAAAATTGTACGCATTTCAGGAGGGGGAAAAAAATTAGTTTTATTAAGAAAGTTTCAACCCCCCTCCCCCTCAAAAAAAGATAAGCCAACTTGAGTAGTTTCGCTCCTGATTTTGTTCTAAAAATTTTGAATCAATTAAAATAATTATAGACCATACCTACCTATCCTAAATTTTTAAGGACAAAATAATAAATTCAAAATAAATATTGTTATATTTTTGTAGGTTGAAAAGTGTTCGAAAATGAAGATGTAGGCCTATTCAACATCAACAAGGAATTCAGTGAACAAAAAATAACTTTCCTCAAGTATGAATTTTCTCATAAACTCAACAGCATAATTCACCTTTTAAGACAACAATTTTTTCAAGGTGACGAATGTGCCGACGATAAAAGTTGAAGTAAGTTTGACGTTTAATTGTTACCACTTTTTATTAAAATGTAGGTACTATTTTCATTCTTGAATTAATCTCTAATTATCATAATTCGATTGAGATTTGGATAAGTAATTGGATAAGTACATACTACATACGTATAACTAATTAGGCAGGTAGCGCTAGAAAAGTAGACGAACAAGTTGCCTATTTCTGAAATTGAAAGGGCAAAATTTTTGAAAAAATAAACAGATGAAAAATTCAATTTTCATCATAAACTTGGATACCCATCAACTACAAAAAATCGAAAAAAAATTTCAGTATGATTTTTTTGTGTCTAGCTTGAAAATTGAAGGAGCTGCAAAGCAAAATTTGCTACACCTACAAAAAAAAATTAGGTAATCAAGGAAATGAATAGTGCTTAGAAACTGAACGAATTCTGTTCTAAATGATTTTTCGGTCAGCATCAAAATTAAAGTGGCCACGGGTCATTCAAAGTTGAGAGAATTTGAAATTTTTTTGAAGCCCATTCATTTTGAATGGCCCGTGATCCCTTCAATTTTGAAAATTGATCAGTTTTCAAAGTACAATTTATTTCCTTCATTAAATATGTACCATACATGATTTTTTGCACAATTTTTTTTTTACAATCCCTTCAATTATTTCTAAATTAAGCAAAACTTATAAAGATTATAAAAATTTGTTCAATTTTCGAGGAAGTGCTCATTTCCATGATGAAAGTAGGTATATTTTACATAAACTTTTTTCAACATACATTTCTGCCTTACATCTTAAAAATAGGCAACTTGTTCATCTCACGTTTTTCTCCCTTTTAATCGGTTATTTTCAAATCTCACGTTGTTGTACATATATTTTTTATCAGACATCCTGTATAATTATTACTTTTTCTTTTTCAGCCGAGTGAGCCGAGTTGATTCACTGACTCAATTTACCTAGCCTACATATACCTACTTAGTGTAGGAGACGTAATAAAAATTATCTGGGCAATAAATTATTGAATCTCAAATAAAGAGGTAATATCGATATCCTGCAATCATACTTGAAAAAAAATGGCAGCATCATGACAAAAACGCAAGAATCAGCTCATAAAAAAAAGCCATGAAAGGTCATTTTCCCTCAGCACTACTTTTCTTCATCCTTAAAACAAATACCTGAAACCATCAATGTGAAATTGAAATGGAAAAACTCAAACCAAAATGACAAAAACTGAAAACAGAAAACTGAATTCAAATTTTGATTTTTAAACATTGAACCTTCAACCTTCTTCACAATTTTCCTGCTTTCAAAATTAATAAATTGAACTGCCAAACGACTGAAGCAGAATGTCGAAAATACAATTTTCGGGCTCAGGTTCAGCAGTTCCAGTTTCTCACGTCAGAACAGCCACTTTCACTGATCACTCTCAACGACCTGCTCCTCTTCAGGATGGATGTATTTCCAAGGATATTGGGGGGGGGGGTCGAATTAAAAAAATCAAAGTACTTCTTCCTCTGGGTAAAAACCTTATATCGTGGATATGTTAAAATTACAGTACTCACTTTAGAGATGAAGCAATGTTTGTTATTTGTGTGTAAAGAGACAAAACTTCATAATTTTTCTCATTAAAATCTCAATGCACTTGTTTTTTTCTATTTTTTTCATATTTTTTCAACATTTCTAAATACTTTTTCCAGTTTTTTTCCTTATTTTGACATGGATATGTCTGAGACGGGAGAGGGGGGAAGAGGTAAAATTTGAAAAAAAAATTGGAGACGTATTTAAATTCATATTTTAATAAAAAGTTATAATGTAGGATATGTTTTGAGAAAAAATGAAATATTTTAGAAAATAAGAAAGAAATTGGGAAAGTATTTTAAAATAGGAAAAAAAATATTTAGGTCCATTTACATTTTAATAAGATTATGAAGTTTTGTCTCTCTAAAATGAGTACATTTAAACATATCTATAATCTGAGTTTTTATCCTAAAAGAAAAATGCATTAATTTTTTTCAATTCCAAAAAGAAATTGGTCGATTGTTGTACAGGGTGTCAACTATATTTCAGAAATGATTTTCCCTGACTTCTCCAGGTTTTCCAGACCAATTTTTCGAATCAAACGATTTTTTTTTCGAAATTACTAGATACTTTTTACGAGATTTTTAGATGCTCCTCCTCGAGCCAAAAAAAAAGATTCAAATTCAATTCTGAAAATTTTTGAGCCCATCTAACTCCCCCTCGCCACAAAAATTTGAAAATTTGAATTGATTACCTACAGGAAAAATGTCAAATAAAAAGGAAAAACCAAGTATTCCAACGCAAAATTAAGTTTGAAAAATAAAAAAAATTATGCCAGGATGTCTACCAAACTAAAAATTAAAAAATTTCTTCAAATTTTACCCCCCCCCCCCACCATGAAAAACACATGCTTCAAATTTATAAGTTCACGCAATCCCCTGTCATTTTTTTGTACCTAAGTATCAATAAATAAAAAAGTCAATGAGGAGGTAAAATATAAATCATTTTATGGAAATATAGAAATGAAAAATTTTTGTGAAAAAATATCTTCAAAAGATGAAAATTCACCACTTTTTCCTCATTCATATTTTCCAAAAAAATGGTCAATAATTTCGAATTCTTCAAGTTCTATTCCCTCACCTTTTGTTTCAACATCGTGGTGAAGGGCATCATGGCATTTCTTTCTCATTACAGCTCATTAAAAAGTAAGTTTCCAAAAAACTTGAGATTTTAAATAAATTTTGCAGAAAAATTTTTTTTTGAATAATTCATAATTTAATGGACAAAGGCATGCATTTTCAGTATCAATTTTATTGAATGTACATTACGGTCAACAAAAATTGGCGAATAAAAAATCAGATAAAAGACGTAATAATCCGGCCCGAGCGGAGCGAGGGCGAAATTTTTTGAAAATTTTATAATAAAATAAGCGAAGAAACACTTTTCTGAATGATTCATATTTTTTTTGAATTTTCGAAAAATTCTAGAGAAAATTCTAAAATTTTCTGACTTTTCCCGGTTTTCCAGAGAATGGACAGCCTGTTGTAGGTGCTGAGTAGGCCCTCATCGCATTGTAGCTGTATTTCAAATAATGAAATGATACAGAAAATGGATATCAATGGTCCCAAGAAAATAATTTTAGTATTTTACGACATAAAGTAGAAAACATTTCAATCTTGATCCCACCCTTCTCTCCCTAATTCGCAGTACGTACTATTTACTCCTTTGAGAATTTGATCCAAAATCATCTCAAAAATAGATTCTCCGAGGTAAAAAATCTGCACTCTGGGGAACAGTTTCCAAATTTACAAAATCTGGTATCGAGATTAATTATCCTCTGAAGCTTTTTAGAAATATTTTCTTTTTTCTCAAAGCATAGGTATCCTACTTTACATCTCTTTATTAAAATGTCAATATGTTCTAAAAAAAATGTCTAATTTTTCTTTATTTTTTCAACATTTTTAAATACTTTTTCCAGTTCTTTGTTATTTTTTAAAATATTCTATTTTTTTCAAAACATAGGTACCGTAATTTATAAATTTAAAAAATGGAAATGTCAAATTTTTTAGTTCTATTATGTCATCGATCACTCAATTTTTTCCAAATATTTTCAAGTCGTGACATAATGTCATTATGCCCCCCCTCCCAACAGGCCTAAGACATATCCATGTCAAAAAATTACTTAATTTATTATAGAAGTGTCAGAGTGTAAGATCTTTTTGAACTTAATTAATAATTTATTGACATTTTTATACTACCATTTAACGAAACGTCAAATTTGATCTCGAAAGACGTTTCAAAATGAAAATTTTGATTTTGGCATCATTTAAAAAATTTTCATCTCATTTAAATTCAATCAGAATTTGATATGTGAACCAGAAGCTGGGTGTAGAACCCACCCTTAGGTGTCAAAAATTGGTTTCTGAGTTGACACTGATTTTGGGCTTTTCAGAAGGAGCTGAATCAAGGGGGAACCTCAACTCAAAAACCAATTTTTGACACCTAAGTGTGGTTTCTATATCCAGGCTCACATATTTTGAAATTGTCAAAAAAAAAAAATAATGTTAAACTTTCATTCTTTGTTAAACCAAATACTATAATTTCATAAAATGTGATCAAATTTCACTTCATATCGAGTAAAATTATTTTTAAAGATTGATTTCATTTTGATTCGTGAATCTTATCTTTCAATTCAATTCAGTGTAAAGGAGAAAACGAGAAATTTTTATCGAAGCTCGTATTCATCAAAATGAAAGGAAAAATATTCGCAAGGAAATTTCTGTAAAGGAAAAAAACCGCTCGATTCTCAGGACACCCCGTCCATACTGAAAATTCTTCAGATAAGTGAAAGAAAATACGCGGAAAATCAACACTGCGCTCGTTTATTTTTCAATCAAGACGTCTTCTTCGGCGTCTAATCGAAAATCCGAAAAACCTTACTCGAAATTTTTTTCAAACAATCACCATAGAAACAAAACCAAACAATGTTGAAATTTAAAAAATCTTTTATTCTGTTGAAAAATACGCGCGTAGGTATCACAAAAATAGAAGGAAAGGGGGAAAAAACACAAACTCACACGCGACTTTCGCAAATCTCTCCCAAAATAAAGAAGAAAAAAAACAATAAAAAATTACATCTTCATTAGACAGTAATATGAAAATTAAAACGATTTTTGAAACGAATAAAAGAACTTGGATTGATAACTGGAGCTTGGATTTCAAGGACTAAAGCTATGGAAATATGGATAAGGAAAAGGGGGAGTAAAAAGAAAGGAAAAATAAAACAATTAATAATAACCCCCGCCCACGTTATATCCGGCGTTCGCTGGCCCTACCGGATTGTATCTGTAATGAGATTTATCTTGACGAACCGCACCACCGAAACCATTAGGATTGACTCTAACTTGCGAATACATTCCAGGAGCCGAATACGTCGGAATTCTAGCCGGAATACCGGCCCGGACTGCTGGAACCGCAGTCCGAGGTCCGGCTGGGACCACCGTTGGTATAACGCCGGTTTTATTTTGACCTTTGCCCGGTCCTGCAACACAGTAAAACACCACACATCTTTCCGTTTCATTGTCGTTAAAATAAAAAAAAAATAAAAAAAAGAGAAAAAGTACGATTAAAAAAAAATAAAAAAATACCACTTTCGAATTGTCAACCTGTTTTGAAAAAAAAATTAGCATAAAAAATAATTCTGGGGGGCAATACAGCAAAAAGTGGAGGGATTAACAGGGCCATCTGAAATATTAGAAAAAAATAAATATAAAAAAATATTAAAAATAAAAAATAATGAATAAAGTATTCGTAATGTCAGCGGATCTAATTTAAATAAAAAATAAAAAAATAATAAATAAATATATCGTAAATTAGATATTGTCCATCCAAAATAGCTTGAGCCAAATTGTTTCAGTTTCGTTATCCGAAAGTCAAAAATAAAATTGCTGTAGTTAAATGGGAAAAAATCAAAATTTTGTTTGCTTTTTGATAAGGAAACTGACACAATTTTAGCTCAAGCTATTTTGGACGGACAATAACAAACATGGTCGAGGAGTTTCTTTTGAAAGGGGGTCTTTTTTTACTACAATTTTTCAACGCAATTCAACGGAAACGTGTTAATATTTTACTGCGTTTTAGAAATTGATACGTCGATTTAATAATAAAAAAATTATCAACGATCAATTTCCATTTTAATTTCAATTTCCCCCGCACAAAAGTTCCTCTGATTATTGGCAACGTCGCGAAAATAACAAAACTCGTATAAAAGCTCCTAAAACGAATCGAGATAATACCGTTCGTCGATAAGGTAACATATTTTCCTAAAATGAAACACAATGAACTAATCAACCATTAGACTGAAATTATCGTAACTGGTCTTATATTTAGAAACTACCTGAACCTGGGGCAAAGATAACGTTATTTTATCAACATTTCGGATTAGAATCCGGATGGAAATTGTACGAGGATCATTTCCGACGCCAATTTGGAGAAATTTTCGCGGAAATATCCGAACCAGATAACGAGGTAGTATTTTCTCGAAACAAACAAGAATGATTGAAATGACGATGAAAAGGGAGCTGGAGAGGAATTTCGCCATATTTAAGCTTCCGAACGAAAATATTTCTTTATTAAAATTACCTACCGAAATATGGTAAACTTGAAAAGAAGCGGAATTCCGAAAGCTTTGTACATTATAACGAGGATCAAGGATGAAAACGAGGAAAAATATTCGAAATATGAAAACAGCAATCAATATTTTCAACTTGGATAAACAAGTTTTCCCAAAGGACGTAATACACCTTCGTTATTATAATCGACTCTTCACGATACGAGAACGAAGGAAAAAAAATTTCTTCCTAACACGATGGGAAGGAGGAAGGGGAGAGACGTGAAAAAATACTTGGTAATTATTTTCATTAGACATTGACGATCGAATTAGTGATTTCTTTTCTTCAAATTTTCGATATGATAATTTTTTGAAATAAATTTGTTATTTTTGAGAAGTAATCTGGAGTAGGATGTCCCATGAAAAATGTTTTTTTGAAGGATTTGTTATTAATCGAGTACGAAAATGAAAAATATTTAAATGTGATATCTATTTTGAAAATTGAAGGGTGCAAGGGCAATTTGGAAAAGTTGGACAAACAAATTATTCGAATGACGATTTTGGTTAAGATTTTCCATCTAATGTAAGAATTTGAGGAGCTGAGAATCAAAATTCACTTTTGCCAGGTAAAGCGGTTTCGAAAAAAAAACCACAAAAAATGATTTAGTAAAGTTAACGACCATCGAGTTTGCTGAAATCAATTATATTGTCAAGAAGGACCTGAAAATAGGTTTCCCTGATTTTTTTCCCGATCACGTGGTACTCTTCTTAATGGCGCGAGAAGAATGGCAAATGTGAGTTTTGACACCAATCACCCTTTTTTTTGATGCTACAGAAAAATTTCGTGGAACCAAATTTGTAGAGCTTTAAAAAAGAAATATATTTTGTCTTTTGACATTTCTGCCCCAGACCAATCGTCTTCGAGTTAGGTATGAACCAGCCTCAAAAAGCATTCCAAAATTAATGCATTTCAAAGCTGGTTCATAACTCGAAGATGATTAATCTGAGGCTAAAAAGTCGAGAGACAAAAAATGTTAATTTCTTCAAGCTCTACAACTTTTAATCTACAAAATTTTTGTTTAACTGGCAAATGTGAGTTATGATTCTAACCCCTGTTTTTGGAAGCATTTTTAGCCATGATGGAGACGATTTAGGTAAAAACTATTTCAGTCATGTCGTAGAGCGTGAAATTCAACAAAAAAAAACAATTTAAAATTCTTGGCAGAAGTGAGTTTTGATTCTTAGCTCCTCGTTCGTCGAATTAAATTGCATACAATGGGGTATAAATGGGCCTTAGAATTAATTGCCCTAAAATCAAATTCGAAATGTTTAAATAAAATATGCTTGAAAAAATGAATTACCTATACGTATTTTCAGAACTGTTAGGCCTTTAGCTCAGTAAGGAGAAGAGTAGGTAGGCAATAGTTTTGCACTTGGGGAAAGTAGAAGGGGAAGAGGTAAGACAAAAGTTGAGCATAGACCATAAAATCTCGTAAAAATTTCACCCCTCTGACTCGCTCTCCAAACCGCCACCAATAAGTAGTTCTTAGGATTAGAAATGTTCAAACTATTTTGGGAATCTGACATGTTTACCAGAAGTAAGGTATCCCTTTTCAACGATTATTTAGAAAATTCACTTTTTTCGTATTCTATTAATTTTTAGCACTTAATTAAAAAATAATTTTCACGGCAAATTTTCTCACTTGTTTTAATTTCAATGTTTCTATCCAAAAAAATCTGCAACGATTCTCCATTTTTTTTTTCAAATTGCAAGAAAAGGAATTTTTTTATTTCAAACAAATGGCTATAAAAAAGAGGAAAATCTCCACTGATGATATTTTTGGATCAAAATTTCCATACAAAAACTGCTAGGAAGAAATTTTTTTTACTGATGATTCGAAAAGAAAAAAAGAGTTTGTTTAATACCTTGAAAAATGGGTGCGGGTGGAAATAATATTTTTGGAAAAAATCATTTACATAAAAGACTATTTTTAATAAAATTTTCTTGAAATATTTTTATGAAGCTTTCTTTACAAAATGTTGGTAAAATTTCCTTTCAAAAATTTCGAAATAATTTTCTCAACAAGAAAAATGTGGTAAAATTTCTTTAAATAACTTTTGCCAAACATCTTCAAAATTTATGCATGTACATCACGTACTTATATTAAAAGAGCTGGCGAGGGGGGGGGGGGGTGAAAACGAGAGGTGAAATTTTAACCAGGTTGTTTTGAAGTCTAGACACAACTTTTTTAAAACACATCTCCCCAATTTCACTTTCATAAAAGAATACCAAACAACCACTTACTGCCTCCCCCCCCCCTCCCTGAAAAAATCAAACGATAGGTTGTAAAGTTGTCTATCTCTCAAATTTTTTTTGAAAAGATTAGTTGCACAGCCAAAAAAAAACAGAAAAATTATTTTGATTATTTTTCGCATTTTCTTTTCTTTTCATGGAGATGCTAAACAGTTGATTCTTAAAATTTTTAAAATTTCTCTTAAAAACTTGAAAAAAAGATTGAAAATAATTTTTTTCCAATAAATGATCAGAATATGGACAACTCTTCTCGGAAAGTACTGTTTGTAATTTTTCTTCTCTGATACATAGAAACTTTTTTTTTTTGGAAAGTCATTTCAAAAAAAAAACACAATACCTAAGTATGGCAAAATTTTCAGCAAAAATTTTCGAATTTTTAAATGAAGGTTAATGGGACTTTTCTTCGAAATTATACAAATGTTTTGATCCGTGAAAATTGGAACGGTGGGAGGAAATGGAAAATAAAAAATGGAAGTTCAAGTTTTCATCGCATTTCTTTGAGAGGCCATCCAGAAAAAAATTGATAGCCTCCATCTCGAACACCCAAATTTTCAAAAATTTCAAAATATTAAGATTTGAAGTAGTTTTAAATGTCAATTTTCAACTCTCTAACTCAACTTTACTTTGGATTTTGCACTTTGCTGAATTCCGCGAATAAGTTCAATATGTAGAAATTTTTATTTACGGGTTAAGTGAGAGAAATTGATGAAAACCCCAAATTGGCAATCAAATTGAAGAGTGGAAAGCGGGTAAAAATTGAAAATTTGAGACTTGAATAAAAAATTTTCTGAATACTTGATTTGAAGTGCAATTTTTCTCAATTTTTACATTTTTCTTTGAATGTACTTCAAAAATTTGTCATTTTGACGTTGTTTTTTTTTTTGGTTGCTTCGAAGATATATAAAATTTCAATTTCAATATTATTTCTTCAAAAATTTTCATATTTTTTCGTATTTTGAAATTCGAAGCTGATGTGATTCATTCTATCGAATTGGAGAAAAATTATGTTAATTTTAATACACAGCCATTCGTGATAAAATTTGAAACTTAACTTGGCGCTGAAACCTGAGTACACGTACATAGGATCAAAAAAATTAGAGGAAGATATTAAGTAAACCAATCAGAAAAATAATAAATAAATTAAACGATTGACCACAAACAAAAAAAAAATGAAACTTAAAAATGTATGCGAGCCATTCAGTGATTAAAAACAAAACTAAAAAAAATAATCAAAAATGGTATTGGAAGATTAAAATAAAAATAAGAAAAAGGAAATCAATAAAAAATTATAAAAATAAAATGGATCATTGTCAGGAAAAAATATTACTAAAAAATGAACGCTTCGCAGTGAATGAACGAAACGAAACTAACAATCAAAGGGAAACTATCCCTTCCAAAAATCGAACAAAAATCAAGACAAAAATTACAAAAAATGATCAATGGAATGAAAAATGGTTCGAAACAATAATTCTTAACTCCCTTCCTCAGCCACTCATGAAACTTTGAAACTGATCATTATTCATTTGTGTAGTTTAACAATGAATTACAGTCACGCTGCTTTTTAAAAATTAAACAATACAATAAAAATACATCGAAACAACATAAAAACCTGTCATTTGACGAAATTCATAAAAAAAAAGTAAGTAACTTTAGAAAACACGAGGAAAATACATAACCTCCGGAAATCTATCGCCTGCGACATATCGACCACCTCCTCACACCTTGAACATTCACCATCGCATCGAACAAATACCAATAAACTCGATTACAAAATGTTTATTCTCTTCGAAAAAAAAGAAAGAAATAAAGGAAAAAAAATCAATTGTCAATGAAAAAAAAAATGGAAAAAAACAATAAAATCATCTAAGATTAACATTAAGCGTAAAAAAAATTCTTCAACTATAACAAATACATAAAAAGGAAATAAAAACAACATGGCTGTATTCCTTCTACTAGTCACTATTATTTTTTTGGTTTACAACACGAATAATTCCAACGATTAAGGAACGATGAAAATTAAAAAAAAAAAGAAAGCAACGTGAACAAAAAAAGAAAAAACGTAAAAACGCGAAAAAATTTGGCCCTCTGTAAACATAACAAAATGATCACCGATCAGTAATACCCCCCGCCCACGTTATATCCGGGATTGGCAGAGCCAACGGGATTATATCGATAATGCGCTTTATCTTGACGGACCGCACCGCCGAAACCATTCGGATTGGCTCTGACTTGCGAGTACACGCCGGCCGTAGAATATGTAGGAATTCTGGCCGGAACTCCGGCCGCCCGGACCGTCGGTACCGCTGTACGAGCTCCGGTCGATACCACCACCGTGGGTATTACTCCCGATTTTTTTTGACCGCCTGCCGGTCCTGAAACACAGTAAAACACCACACATCTTTCCGTTTCACGTCGTACTGAGTAATTTTCAAATACGTCAACGAAAAAAAAGAACACAAAAAATTCAAAAAAAAAAATCAAAGAAAAACAACTACAACACAGTAAAAAAATTGAAAAAAAATTGAAAATTTACCAACTTCGATCTGAAACCTGTTAGTAAAAAAGAAATCCATTATCCACAAATCTAATACGAGAAAAAAGTACATTCAAACCAAAGTAAAAAAAATGAAAAAAAGATGCAATGTACAACAGTAACGAAAAATAATTAAAAAAAACATTTTTCTTTCTCATCTTTTCCTAAAAATTGAAATGTAATAAAGAAATTAAAAAATAAATTCTCTTTGTAATATCGGTTACGAATTTGGATCGATTTTTTACTCTCGTTTAGTCGATTCTTCAACAATTTTAACTATCGATTATCGTTTAAATATTTATCAACGGAAGTGTGTCATATTTCGCTGTATTCAAAGGAGGGGCAGTGGTTATTCGAGAATATGAATTTTTCATCGTACATTAATCTTTTCTATTCATGTTGTAAACTAAAAAAATGTTTCAAATACAATGTCATTGTTGAAAAAAAAAATTATTACACATCTCTTCAATGAAAAAATTAGGTCACTTTTGAGAAATTAAAAAAAAAGTTAGTCATGAAAAATAGTCATTACTCGAGTAACCTAATGGCAATCGTAATTTATTCAATCGATTGAAAAATGATTCCGGGGGTGGAAGGTCAAATCGTCGAATCATCGAATTTCGTTTTTTCTCGCCAATTTAAAAAATAAAAATAAAAGTAGCTACATTATGAGTATTGGAATAGGAGCCAGGCGAGTAAAAAATTTATCATTCCAGTAATTTCTTAGAAATTGAAACAAAAATATGAAACACTCGTGAGTATCACTTCGACTCAAAAATACATAAAATTAGCTCCTGACCAACCACCAACAACACAGGATTATTACCAAACAAAAAAATCTCAATCCACCTAATTCCTTCACCACTGATCCATTTCGAATACCTTCTGGGAAGCATGATAGTCAAATTATTCGATCAATAAATTAAGGAACGTAAAAAAAACATACAAAATCACAATACAAAATTCATCTCACCAAACTACACGACAGTAAAAAAAACGAAGATCTATCAACACTTTGGTGGAACAAAATAAATAGCTAAACTTAGCAGTCTTTAAATTAGCCAACGAGTGCGCGAAATTCACACCGTAAAAGAATTTCCAGTGGTAACCATGTCGATGAATATTACTGTCGTTGCACCCATTGCTTATACGACTGAGAGATCGCTGTAACGTTAGCCACGTGCCGAGGAGACAGCAGCAGCAAGAGTAGTACAAAAAGATGACGAGAAAGAAAAAAAATATAAAAAAATCAAATGCATAAAAATGAAAATAAAATATAACCTATAATCGCTCTACGCGTAACAGTTCTTGGCTAAAACATAATCAACAATAATACCATTATAAATACATTGTCTTTTAAACGTGATAAAATTATTCATAGGTTGAATGAATAGAAAGATAAGTCTAACTCCGGTTCGATTGTAATTTTATAATTAATCACTGATAAAGCTCGAGGTATCACTTATTAAAAAAAAGGGAAGTCTTAGACCACTTCAGATTGGTGATATGAAAAGAAGGGCCCAGGGATGAGGGGAAAAATGGTCGAAACATACAATCTTAAAGTTAAACAAATACTTAGTTAAGAAATATAGGTAGGATAATAATTATAATAATATCGATTATAACGAATGGAATTATACTGGGAATGAGACGACTTACCGCGACTTTGCGTGTAACCAGCGTGCCAACCGGCGTAATAGGCGGCTTTTTGTTTACCGTGTTCTTCAGCGATTTTAACTGTTAAAGGTTCTAAACATCCTTCAGGCACAAATCCATGCATTTCGGTGACAGCTTGGGCTGCTTCCGATTTTCTATCGTATCTGTAATCGAACCGAGATGTAAACACAGAGCGATAAACATACGACGCCATTACACCGGTAGTGTATAGTTGATTGCATACCTAACAAATGCTACACCGCGCGGTAATCCGGTGATTTTATCTTTTAAAATATTTTTCTGTACAATTCTTCCGAACTTTCCGAACAATTCTTCCAACTGGTCTTCGGTAATTGTTCTGTAATGCGATATGATCAGTTATCAATCGAAAATTACACAAATAATTTGTATGATGCAAGCTTACCTAGGTAGATTTGTAATATACAAATTAGTATCTTTAATATCTTCGCCTGAAGGACGAGCGTAGGAAACTTTTAAACGTTTGTTTTGTACTTCGAGACCATTTAACTGATTAATCGCTTTGGTAGCGTCTTCTTGTCGTGAAAAGTTAACAAATCCAAAACCATAGCTATATCCAGTCTGTAACAAGTAAACGATAACGGTTAGAATAACTCAATCGTTAGAATATGATTTTTTGATAGCTTATCTACATTACCTTGTTGTCTCTCATAACGCGGCAACTTTCAACAGGTCCGATCGTAACAAATATACTGAATAATTCCTTATCCGTTAAATTCTGTGGTAGGTAATTGACAATCAAGTTTGTCAACGCTGTGTCATTATTTTGATTGAAAGGCATTTTGAATGCTATGTAAAACCTTCTTTTCAAGATATCGGTTCGAGGAAACGTATAACAGATTAATTTAGACTTATACTTAGCGTGATATTCTTTTTAGACGGCACAGCGAGTCCGAGATGTATCAAGTTTGCAATGGAGTAGCTACGTTAAATACTAAACATTATAACAATTATGGTTCACCCGTTTACCATCGACGGTTTTGTAGACTTGATCGTCACTTAAATACAACTAATCGATGCAATTTTAACAAGAATTAATTAAAAATTAGGTAATTTTTAAAGTTTTATAAAAACCGACTATACAATTTGGAGTTTGACAATAAGCATCACAGATCAATTTTTATAATGTGTTAGCGCATGCACAGATGCAATTTTGTGGAATCACAGTAAAATAGGTAAAGTTAGGTTACCTATTTGTTGGTGTTTTCGGTTCGAAAACGCTACTTTGTTAATCATTTTTCAACTTTTTTTAAAAATTAAAACAATTAAACCAAAAAATTTTGTAATAATTATTTAATTTATAATATTAATAAATGATATTTATTTCTATAATTAATCAAATCTGACTTAAAATTGAAAAAAATTAGAATAACGATTCTGACACATAATTTTTCATACAGGTTGTGCAAATCACAAAATGAAAAATTCCATTTTTTGAGAGAAATATTGCAAATCTCCCTTTCCAATTCCCATTTCGTCATTGGAATAATTTCCGCTAAATTATTACGTTTCCATGGTGCAAGGTACGAAAATATAGAAAGTAAATCACCTGAAAACCCTATCCCTAAATAGATACAGTAATGACCTTGCACGAAATAATGATTAATCAATCAAACTACAACATTCGCCACTTCACCTCCATACAGTTCAACTTTTCCTAATAAAATTAGTAGTTCGAGACATCAAAGAAATTGGATAGACTCAACGATCATTTCCATTGACACAATTCTGAAAAACAAGGTAAAATAAATCAAATTTTTACTTTTAACACCCAAAAATTTGCAGTTCACATATATTATTTGAGCGATAATTTATATAGTTGAATTTTCACAAGTTTAGGGCGTAGCAGTCGTGGCCGAGTGGTTAAGGCGTCTGACTAGAAATCAGATTCCCTCTGGGAGCGTAGGTTCGAGTCCTACCGACTGCGAAACGATGAATTTTTTTGTAAATTTTCCCATCTGTATATTTTTTTTACAGAATGTCATCTCAGAAAAATCCAATCCGACATGTAAAATGTTTCGATTCTTTTCCTACGAAGAAACCTCAAGTTCACGATGGACTAAAGTTTCAAATTGCATCGCTACAATCTCCTTGGACAGCTGGAAATCGAACCAAACGTCGTGTAAAATTCAACGAATGCTACTGCAATTCACTAGAAAAAAATTCAGTAGCCGAACTCGAACAAAATGAATGTGATTTAATTCTAGATTCAGAATTAGACGGTTCGCATAATCGCAATCTGATCTCAAACATCTGCCGGAATGACGAGATTACAAACTGCGATAAATGTAAATATCCGTTGCCGGAGTTCTATTTCAATGACGATGATTTTCTTCAAGGTTACGATAACACTGACTCGAGATTTTCTCATTTTAATACACCTTTGCCATTATTCAGCAACTACAAACAGTGGTTGTCAGACATAATGGAATTTCGAAAGAGAAACTGGAAAGAATGTCATGCTAATTCTTCCCTCCTTTAATAACTTTTTTTTTAAAACAGGTGTTTATTTACAAAAATAAAAATGCAATATAAAACTCTACAATGCATTAAATACATTGAACATTGATAGCTGCATTTCTTAGAATACAGTAACCAATTTAAAAAATTAAAAAAAAGACACGTAAAAATACACGTATAAAATTTTCATACAAAACGAAAGGAAAGTTACTTTCGAAGTACAACAATGATAAAAGTATTTAAAAATCTATTTCACAATTCATAAGGCAAATCGTTACGAAATAAGAACACATCAATGGTCCCTTTGTTAAAATTAGGTAGATCACTGGTAAGAAAGTAAACCTCAGTCCTGATATTTAGCTGAAGTTCAGTCAGCACTTAGGAATCTTCATTGTGCCATGATTTGATTGCAGCACAATTACCATTGTTATCACTAACCATCATGGTCAATGGACGGTGTTTTCTGTACGTAATATTGTTGAGTGGTTTGGTATCGAAGAATTGATTTTCGTTGATATTATTCTTATTGATATCTTCGTGACTTCTATGTATTGCATGAGTATTCTCGGCGAATAGTTGCCTGTAAGGTACGTTTCGATTCTGAGGCAATGTATGATGTTCACTCGGAGGCTTTGGCTCAGGGGCTGCATTTTTTCTGAACTTGGTACTGTATTTGTAGAAATCACTCATCTCGAAGGGTTTCGTAACTTCGCGATAAGGTTGCCATTTACCAACCTCAACAACAGTGTGATTCTTTGGCGATTCAAACGGTACAGTTGACTCGATCAACGGAGGAGATTTTACAGGGGATCTGCTTTGTATTGGAGGGGGTGGAGGTGTAGATGGAGCAGAGCAATGGGGAGGTGGTGGTAAAGGAGGAGGTGGAGGTGTTCTTGTACTTCTACGAGAATAAGGTCTTTGAGGTATAGGTGACTCGGGCACTTTGGATGCTCTCGGATGCAGAGGTGGAGTACGACTACGTCTTTCGTAGCAATCGGAATCTAACGATGTTTCTCGCCACTCTTTTTCCTTGATTTTTCTTCCCAATGTGTTCGATTGAAAGTTTTCTTGTATTTTTTCTTGCAACGAGTGAGTATCTAAGCTTTTGCGTGAATGCTCAACGTTGCCCAAGGATTGCGTCCGCATTAGGCTGTTTTCTGGGTACGTCTGGTTCGGCAGTAAGACAACGTTAGCTAGAGATGAATCAGGTGATGGAATGAAACTAGGAGGTCTGAGATTCGTATCTGTATGTTGAACTGGAGTACAAGCAGGAGGTGATGGAGTGACGTGAGATGAGCTCGGGTACCTTGGATATTCTTCCGTGAAATCGGAATTCTTACATCTTCGGTCCAAGCTGCCATAACGAGATTTCATTCTCGTCGGACTATCATTTGGTAAAGTGGTGTAACATTGATTGGAAAAATACCCTACGGGAGCTGTATTACGCCACATATTGCTATCTTCCAACCAGTTGGTGTTTTCTGGGTCGTAACATCCTGAATTATGACGAGCTCTTTCGACGCTTCGACGATATTGCATATTACGATTCCAATTGCTTTTAACATGCTGATTTTGATGATGAGAATATCCCGGGTAATTGTGAGATTTACCAAAGCTGTTGTAGAATTGACCATTACGAAGTATTTCTCGATTGATGGTAGATAAGCTGGTGGGATCTTCGTTATAGGAATGTTTGAAAGTAGGATCGATATCTTCGATCGGTTCAGGAGCATCTACGCAGTCCAACTCGGTCAAAGGAGGTCGAGGTTTCTTTCTTTGTTTCAATTGATTAGTACTTTTGACGCTCTGTCTGACAACATTTAATCTGGCTTCGAGTTCTACCAAACGTCGCTGACTTTGTTGATACATTAATCTGTGTTTCCTTCGGATGGATTTGCTAGCGTTACCGTCGTTAGCTAAACCTAACGCTGCCTCGGCTATACTGGTTTGTATTTTACATTCGAGTTCTAATTTAGCCAACGATTCTTCTTCTTTGGATTTCAATTTGTTTATCAAGTTTTCAGGGTACGCGAACGAGGTGCCAATTCTGCGCCGGAATATTGGCGGACTTTCGCCCGGTTCCATGGGCGTTTCTGGTGGTAAGAAGCCGGTTAATTCGGCCTCTTGGATGCATAATTTCTTCAATTCGGCCGTTTTCTCGCGTAGTTTAGATTCTAAAGCTTCCTTGCGAGATTGCAGAGTGACGACCATTTTCTTAGATTTTGATTCGCATTCCATTGGGTAGCTTGTGGATCAAATTTCTAGACAAGAGTAAAGCACTACGATATTATACACAAATCGTTTTAGTTTAAAATATTAATGTTTTACTGAGAATCGTTTACTTACCCAGACGAATTATCGACGGTGACATGATTTATCTCTAAACCGAACCAACATTCGAATGAGTATTCAAGTGTTACAGTTTCGTAATATGGATTTCATTATTTTTTTTAACATCCTGAAACAAACCCATAAACCAACGATAAGTATGCACAATTCATGCCCGTAAACGTTAGTTATACGATAATTATTCATCGGTTAATAATAATGGTGAGTAATTAAATTATCGAATTGTGTTGCGTTGTGATAACAACAACTCTCAACGTCTCAACAACGGATCAAGGAAACGCGTAATTGAAATTAATACCGGAGTATTTAAAGATTTACACCAAGTATATAGGATTACTTACCCTTAACGAAGAGATTTCAATAATTCGCCAATGATTTTGAATACAATTTACACGAATTTATGAATTACGATTTACGATTTCCTGTTATCTTGTAATGAAAGGGTTAGGTCGTTGTTCTTATCGGAATCGGATTTCAGTTTGAAAGAACGATTCAATTGAACGACGATTCGTTTTGTAGGTGACGTCACAACCAATGAGGACAAAGCTGCGTACACACTAAAAGAATTTTTAAAATTTGAAATTAAAAAAAATTTATTTAATAAAAATAAAAAATTCAAAAATTGTTTAATAATGAAATCAAAATTTACGAGTACGAATTACAAGTGTATAAACAATACAAAGTGAATGAGTGAAACTATTTCGCACCTCCAGTGCAATAATACCACATCTCAAAATGAAAAATCATGAATTCAAAAACAACACATCTCAAAAAACTATCAAAAATAACATTTATTGCAAAAATCTGTTGCCACCATTGGAAAGTACGTGAAAAATTACAAAGGATCTCTACAAAAAAAATTGAATGTGAATTTGTTTTCATCGTTTAAAGAACCAAGAATAATGATGTTTTCATTTTTTTTGAGATGTGCTGTTATTGCGATTTATTTTATTTTATTTTGTATTTTGGTATTTTCTAAATTCCACTTCCAATTTTCTGGTTTTCATACTATTTATTTAATTTTTTGATCCTTTCAAAACTTATCTCATTTGATTTTCCTGTTAGCTATTTTCTTTTTCACTCCTTTTAGCAATTTCCATAAATGATTAGTTAGAATAATTGAAAAAATAAATTATTATGAAAAAATACTTGCCTAGTAAGTAAGTGTCCTTTCAAATTTTTTCAACAACACCTTGTAAATTGAAAATTGAAATAAATTGATTTTATTTTATGCTTAAAATTCCAAGTTATCAATCGCAAATTAATATTATTCCAAATTCCAATCATCGACCCCCACTGAATTTTTCAGCCCCGATCTTGACTGGATGGCCATTTTCTAAACTCATTTTTCGATAGAAACTCAAATAAACACGAAATTTTAACACTAAAAAAACGAAAAATTGCACGATTTCTTGAAATCGATAGAAAATTTTTCAACAAAAATTGTCCTTGATATCTCGATAAATACCGAAAAAATTGAAAAGTTGTTAAAATTGCAATTGAATTGCAATTGTACTGCCGGTAATCATTGATGGGATTGTGGGCATTCACGAATCAATTTTCATTTTTGATAAGCAAATGAGAGATGTAGTGAACCCATTACCCTCAATCCCACCCTCCCACTACGTGAAACATTTTTCCAAGATTGTAAAAAATGTGAGGATTGTTCTGATCACTAGGAAGAAGCGGATAATTCCATTTTTAAAATCCAATAGAAATCAGGAAATCTTTAAAAATCGTGGCTAAATGCAGATCTTCAGTATGATATGGGATTATGGTAGTACAAGTAGATCCCTAAAATTGAAAAATTTTCAACAAATAACTTTCATCTACGGATCCACTCTAACCTCAAAGGTTCGACTTTTAGGTTTGAGGTCAAAATAACACAAGAAATGAGTATAATAAGAGCTTCGAAAACCTCTTTAGAGCCATTTTTCAATTTTTTCAATTTTTTTCTAATGAAGATTTTTGAACTTTTTTCCTTAGCTTAGCTATCATTGTTATTTAATTGAACTTACTCTCGTGGGTAGAAAAATTTAAAAAAAAATTACAATATGTGACCCGTGCAGGGACAGGGTACCTAAAGTCGGAAAACATAATTTTGAGTTAGAGACAAAAATATGAAAAATGGACAATTTTTTTCAAAAATTTTTTTTCGCTTTTTTAGGTAGTTCAGACCTCTACGCAGCTTTAAACGTGTTTTTTCGATTTTTTTTTTTTGAAAGTCATGATTTTTTCTAATTTTTAAATGTCTCTATCTCACCGAAAAATTGACTTAGGATGCTCATCCAGGTCTTAAAATGTTCCGCATAGTCTCCCCTATCATTTAAGCCAAAAAACTCATTTTTGAAAAATCCGACTTTAGGTACCTTTTCCCTGCACGGGTCACATATGTACTTATTAAATTCAATTTATTTAATCAATAATAATTTTAAGCATTAAGAGTAGGAATAATAGTAATTTGAAGAAGAGGGTGACTAGAAAATTGTGTCTAGACTTCAAAATGACATGTTGAAAATTTTACCTCACCTCTCCCCACTCCACATTTACCCCTTTCCGTCGGCCCTTAAAATCTGACTACCTATGTTCAAAAATTATTGTAAAATCGAAAATAATTTTAAGACGGTTATCTACCCAAAAACACCATTAGCTCCCAGTTTTCATCTACATCCTATTTTTCACATTTTCAGAGGTCCTTACTAAAGATTAATTTTTTGTGAGTTTTCAACATTCAGTAAAAAATCGAAAACAAATTTTTTGGAAACATTTTTCTTTAAATGATATTGCAAGAAGCACGAGTACCTAGCTACCTACTACCTACCTTGACCCACAAAAATCATCAGCCTCGATTTTCTATTCTTTTCCAATTTGTGAAAAAAATAATCATGTAGGTGCTGTGCATCCTTCTTCATTTTGAAAATTAGTCTGGAGAAGGGGGAGGTGGGCTGATGGAAAATCACCACCGATGATTTTTACGAGTTGAAATATTCATACTTACCTACTAATATTTTTTTCGATTTTTTAAAAAAATTCAACGATTCCTGTTCCTGAATCCTGAAAAGTAAAAAATACGGTGAAGACGAAAAATAGGTGCCGGTGGTATTTTTGGGTAAAGACATCTTACCCAAATCCACTTTTGAAAAATCTAAATTTTTCTAACATTGTCAGATTTTAAGGTCAAATCTCGGTGGGTAGAGGTAAATGTGGAGCCAGGAGGTGAACTTTTTAGCACGTCGTACGCTCGTACCCCTCTTCAACTTTCGAAAAAAGGTGTAAAACGATCATGTTCTAATTGAGACATCAAGAGTGTTCAAAATTTATGTGATAATGAATATTAATGTACCATGGTGAACTATTCTAAAACGGAGGTCAATCGTATTCGATAATTAGCGTATTACATAATGAGATAAAGATACCTTATCTATTATCATCAATTTGCTCCCAAATAATGAAATAATAGAAAAAATTAATTAAATTAATTATTACTTTTCGATTTCGAATTTTCGAAATTATGAAAAAATGAAAAAAATTCCAGCATTTCTTCTCCAGTGTCCGCCACTGTAAACAAACTCTTACTTGAGAAACAAATTTTTCGCAACGATTCCGTAACGAATCGCGTTCTCCAACCCTTTCTCGTGTCGTTCGTCAAAAAGATTTGCAAGTGACCGAAATCTATAATGTGCAACGAGAGTTGGAGACCCGATTACCCGAAAACAGTAGTATTCCGCTTACCGCTGAATTACGGTGTCGTGTGAAGTTAAATTTCGGAATATTCGCGTCGAATTTTCATTTTATCATCCTAGATCCATCTTGATCATTAAGTTCACACTGTTATTTCGGTTCTTTTAGTTTTCACCTCGTCACCGGTACCTCAGTCACATCAAGTAACTCGTTTAAACTACCACAATCCGAGTAATTATTTCGTGCGCTACCGACATATTATGGCATTTATGAAACTAATCGACCACAAAGGAATCGCAAACGTTTACCATAAAAATCGCAACACATGTTATTTAACGAAAAATCACAATAAAATCGTCTCATCTTCAGTTCGGTCGACAGTAACGAGTGCTACAGCTGTGAAACATGTAGCAGAAGCCGAAGCTCCTCGCAGAGATCCGCTCGATTTAAGTTTCGCTAATCCTGAAGCCGCATTCAAGAGTAAAACAACGTGGGAAGTTCTCAGAGCCTATATCGTATATCAACTATGCTCGTCCCAATATTTAGTCGATAACAATATGAAGGTATGTCCAGTTCGTTATCTGGTCAGTCGACATAGCCAAATGACCTGACCACAGTTTGGGTTTACATGTCGTCTACATGATATTTCTTCACTACTCGACCATCGGTTTAGCCAATTCATCCATTTATTTTACAACGTAAAACCGATTATTCAGCGATTTAGATAATACATGCACACATGCGAACGAAAGCTAGTTCTCAGTAGCCAATACAATATCGCAATATCTACGATTTTCACCTTACACGTAAAAATACACCTAACCGAGTTACCTAGCAGTACAACCTTGAAAAATCTATTTTAAAAAATCGATAATAATAATGTCGCCGTTAATTCGATTAATTACATCGTTATTTTGTTTTTGGCAGCTAATGAAATTCGGCAAGACAATCCTGGGAGAGAAATTATTCGCCTCTTTGATGAAATCAACGTTTTACGGTCATTTCGTTGCCGGCGAAGATCAATATAAAATTGTACCGACTTTACAACGTCTACGTTCCTTCGGTGTCAAGCCAATTCTAGATTATTCCGTTGAAGAAGATATTACCCAGGAAGAGGCCGAAAAACGTGAAGTAGAGTAAGTGAACTACTTACTTTCCTACTAGACTTGCTCTAGACATTGACCTTGATAATGCACGTGATGTACTATTAATTGTAAAAGCGCCACAATGGCTGTGGCTTATTCAATTATATCCCAGACTCGTTTCAACGAACGGAAAATACCGCTTGCCGGTGACGCTGACGTACAGCTCGTTCAAAATGTCTCGATAATGTCATCCGATCTTCCGTCGCCAAAAGGTGCCAATATTCTGTAAAATTTCCATGCCTTATCGGATGGGATTACATACGCCATTGCTGAAATTAAATCTACTCGATGCTCGAACCGGTTTTCAAGTATTTCGTTAGCGAAATTTTCACTGGGAAGGGATTCCCCCCCCCCTTCGGTAGCGATATCCATAAAATAATCGTTAATCGCACGCGTGTAAGGTGAATTTTTTATCAGTGTGAATCACGAATGTACGTTTGAAATTCAACTTTGTATGTAGGTATTTAAATTTTTCTCAGAGAGGGGAAAGTAATGATTTTTTTACGATTTTTGCACCAATTGTGCAATCGAGGATTTTTGAAAGCGTTGAAAAAATGTCTGATTGTTTTGAACTACCCAGACCAAAATGGTTGAAATATTTTTATTTGAACTTTCACCATATTATTCCTATTTCTGAGGTCACTCTTCTCTAACTGGAGATGGTGGGCTCTGATCTTGAGTTAGGATATAGGAGTAAAGATGAATGAAATCGTGAACTAGTGTTCAAGTATCGAGGAAGTAATACTCATCGATTCGACGTCGACTTTCTTAATTACCATCAGACCAATACAAAGTAATTCATGAATGAAAATTATCCGAAATGTTATCAGTTAATCCCCTATTACCATAATTGCTTTTTTCGAGTGGAAGATTAATAACAAATATGTAGGTACTCAAAATTACGTAATTTTGAATTTGTGACCTAATTACTGTTGATGAAAGAGACCACGTGAAATTAAGGGTCAATTTTGGGGATTTATTTTTTTAGCAAATAATATAAGACTACAATTTGGTAACTTACCATATTGAATGTAATTTGCTGATAAAAAATATATTTAAACACTTCAGAACGACTGTAAACGACCTATCAATCCGAACTATAGAGTAATTTTTGGAATTTTTGGAATAATTTGAGGTAAATATGGTAAAATTTTGCTTATAATTATAATCTTGGATAATTATGGTAATTTTTGTTGAAAATTCAAGATTGGTGTAAACATGGCCATTTCTAATACTTTTTGCTACCTACCTAAACAAAATTAAGCCAAGTTTTTGACAAAATTAACATTTTTGAGGTATCTGATGTAATTCGGATGATTTTTTTTTTGGTGAAAAGAGTAATTGTACATAAATATGGTAATTTTTTTTCGAAAATGAAAATTTTTGGTGATTACGGTAACTTTGAGTAAAAAAGATGAATTTGAGTAAAAATATACCGTCTTTTGAGGAAATGTGTATTTTATGGTAAAAATAATAATTTTTGGCAAAAAATGGTAAATTTAAGCAGAAAATATTGACCTTTGGCAAAGCTGATAATTTCGGGTAAATAATAGTTATTTTTTGGTGGAATAAACGGTTAAGTAACAATTTTTTTATTGAAAGCAAAAATTCTGAGTTATGATAAATACAAGTCGAAATGGATTTTTTGGGGGGTAAAAATAAAGTAATTTTGGGTAAGTTGGTCAAATTTTTGGAAAAATAATAATTTTGAGTATGGTAGGTAAGTAACTAAGTATGTAATTTTTGGCGAAAATTACAATTTTTTCAGTACGAAGGATAACTTTTGGAACACATGGTTATTTTTTACAAAAATTATGAATAAATAATTATGGTAATTTTACTAATTTTAGGTAAAAATTATAGTATTATGGGAAAGTTCGTCAAATTTTTGAGAAAAATGTAATTTTGTGTAGCTAAATGTAATATTTTTTGGTAAAAGCATATTAATTTCTTTCCAAAAATTGTGATTTTGGGCGGAAAATGTAATTTTTTGATGAAAATGATAATTCTGAGCAAAAACTGTGGTAATTGTGGGTAAAAAAAAATGATTTTGTAAAAAATACTATATAAATTTTTAGTAAAACGTTAATTCTGGGTGAATATATGTAGTAATTTTTCAGTAAAATATTACTTTTAGATTAGGAGTAGTTGTTTTGTACTTTTTTTTGGAAAAGTTGAAGTATAGGGATAGCTTGATTTTTTTTTGGAAATGGCACCTATTTAGTATTTAGTAAGAAATTGAATAAAACTTTTTGAAAAATTTGCAGCGGAATGATGTCAGTGCAAATATTCTAACCCATGAAGTATAAAATCATCGGCGATGATTTTTCATCTGTAATCACTGTCCAGGAAATTTTTTCAAAATGAGGAAAAATAAAAATTCATTGTGCATATTTTTTTCAAAAAGTGGAAAAAGCATAGAAAATTGGTGCTGATAATTTTTATGGGGCAACATAATATTCATATGTTCAAACATCATTTCAGGGGAAATTTTTTCAATTTTTTCGATTTTTTATTGAATATTGAAAAAAAGACGTGGAAAAGTGTTATATTTTAAGGGCCCCTGAAAAATGGGATGATGATAAAAAAAAATGAGTGCCAATGGTTTTTTGGATTAGTTACAGTTTAGGGTCGGTGGGGAGAGATATGCGAGGGAAAGAGATGAATTTTTTGCCACATCGTTTTGAAGCTTTAGCACAACTTTCTAGAAACCTCTCCTCTTCAATTTTCGAAAAGAAATCCAAAACGACCCCGACACCCCCCCCCCCCCCTCTTCTAAAAAATATGATATTTTTGGTAAAAATTATGATAGTTTGTAAAACATGATAATTTTTGTTATTAATTTGGATGAATATGGTTACTTTTCAGTAAAATGCTGGTTTTTGGTAAAAATGGTAATTTTTTGGTAGTGATGGGTAAATATTTGAATTTTATTTAAAAATGATAATATTTTGGGTGAGAATAATCATTTTTGGTAAAAGTGTAATTTTTGAGTAAATACGGTAATTTTTGGTAAAAATGGTAATCTGATGGTAATTTAGGTAAATCGATCGTTATTGAAGATGATCTGATGGTAATTCAAGTTGATCGATTTTTCGTAACAAATCAACTTTCCGGTAATTACTGTAAAATTACGGTTATCGATGTTAAATAAGCAAGAATACGCCAATTTTTTACATAATTTTCCATCCATGTTCGGTAATTATGGTAATTAAAAGTAAATCGATGGTAATTGATTTAAAAAAAACGTAAAAGTATATTTTTAGCTCTAGGTGATTCCGATAAATATAATAATTCGATGGTAATTGATGGTAATCACCATCGGAAAAGTAAATAATCGCCAGTGTAAATTGTAAAATTTCGATTTTAAAACGAAATTCGGTGAAAAAAATTTCCAACTGCAAAATACTTGCATTTTGCACTTTTTTGATCGAGTTTCTGATTAAAAATCCGGAAGAATGTCGCAGTCGCCGACGTCGCGTCGGTGGCGGCGGCGTGTTATATTTGTTTTAATTACGTCTACGTATACTCGAAAGAGGTATTAATTTAACGTTTTTGTGTTTTTACAGAGCTAGTATGTCTGAATTGGAAAAACGAGACAAAAAAGCAGCTTTCGCCGAAGGTAAACAAATTACTAGTTAATTAACGAGCCACAAACGAACGTGATTTTCGAAGCGTCGATAATTATTGTCGCGGCGACGCATCGTCCGATGTCTGATGCTTCGGCCACCTCGGTGTTTTCGGCAAAATAATGCGAAATTCGTATACTACGATGCTGTCGAATTCGTTTTTATTTCTCTCGACAATATACGAAAATAATTCACGCTGTGATTTCTGTTACAGGCGGTTCGGCGGTCGGCGGCGAATTACCGCAATTCCACGTTGATAAGAAGTTCGCTGATAGAAGGTATAAGGTGGCCAGCGCCAGGACATACTTTTACCTGAATGAAGCCACCTGCGAACGTAACGTCGAAGTTTTTCAGAATTGTTTGCACGCTGTCGCCGGTACGTGGTTATACCTGTTTGAAAACATTATTACCTGAGAATTGCTACGGTGCAGGTAGCGTCAATACCCCGTCTTGCACCCTGCATTTGGCGTTGTCTGTAGGCCCCTATGTGTTCGTTCTCACTATTCTACTGTCGTCGATTGTGGTGCACATATGCGTGTACGGTTACGTTGTAATCGCGTATCGGCGAATGTCGTATGAGCAAGTGTACGACGTTTTCGGAGGCCAGGGGGATGTAGAAACGAATGTAATGGCTCGAAAAATTATTATTCGATGATAGTTTACGTGGAAGTTTTCAATGGGTTTGTGGATTTTTGAATTCGCCTAATTTTTTCGAAGCTCGGTTCGAAAAATTTCAAGAA
The DNA here is from genome assembly GCA_033439095.1 of Pseudococcus viburni. Lineage (NCBI taxonomy): Eukaryota > Metazoa > Arthropoda > Insecta > Hemiptera > Pseudococcidae > Pseudococcus > Pseudococcus viburni. Next base: position 28,296 of record JAVBJF010000351.1, read on the forward strand.
TTTGTCACCATTGGTAGAAAAAATTGAAATTTTTACTCGTTTTTATTTTTATTTTCGAAGCGAGGGAACTTCCCCAATTTTTCTCTGTTCTTGTTCTTTTGGTAGAGAGGGGAAATAGAGAGGTTGCACATTTTCACCGTAATATTTTACATTTTACATGGAAGGCTTTCTGTTTTAAGATTAGAGATTCATTGAGTAAATCTGTTTTCAAAATTTGGAAAAAATTTATTGAACTTTTCAGAAATTAGTATTTTTATTGTGTTTGAAGTGAATAATTTTCACTAAAAAATTGCTTGTGTCGTGAAGAAAAGATAAGGAAAAAGTACATTCTCCGAAAATTTTTATCAAAATTTTAAAAATTATGTGGAATTTTGTTTGTAATACTCTTATCTACTAAGTAATTGATATTTATGTCAAATTTTTCAATTTTTGATGTCCTCGTCGAAGCTCTCTGTGAATTTTGAAAAAATCAGAAAGTGTCAGTCATTACGTTTGCAATTATTTCCATTTGGAAAACTTGGAAAATCGATTCAATTTTTCAGTGGAATCTTCCAAATGGCCTCTTCTTCGTCACTCCCCTTTTCATATGAATTTTTTCTATAAAATGTGTCCCAAAATAACTGATATTTACCCTCGTACGAATTTCTACCATTCTCTGGAGCCAAAATGTCACTGGATTATTTCTAATCTATCTTCTATGCCTTACAAAGTATTTTTTGGGGTCAATCGACCTAAAATTGGGGAGCTCAGGCATCATAGCGGGTCACTTTTTTAGGATGTTCGTACCTTTTTTCGACTTCAGTCAATTTTGGTTACTTTTCACGTCTGAAAGGTCACTTTGGTTACTTTTTTTCCCTCAAAAGTCATTTTTTCTTCGCACTTCCAGGGAAAAATTCAAATTTTCATGTAGAAATTGCTATTTTTCAAAATTCTTTAAGAAAAAAATAAAAAGCGGATTTTTGCTAGTTTGTTTGTTGTTTTGACGAAGGAATTTAATAAATAAAATTAGTCACGTCTTTTAAGTTGATTTATCTTTGAAATGTTTGCAGAAAACTACAAAAAAATTGCCCCCAAAAAAAACTGTAAAAAAATTCCCCCCCCCCGAAAAAATGGATTTTTGGTTACTTTTAGTCATTTTTTGGTCACTTCTTGCTCCCTTTATGCTCTTTTTCTTCAAAAATTTCGCTATGATGCCTGGGGAGTTGGAAGGAGGCCTGGGAGATCCAAAAAAGTGCATAAACTGCATGAGTTTTGTAAAAATTACACAACATTTGCCAAAAGCATGATTATTGGAGTCTATGTGAGTCATTTTGAAATTTTAACCTCGATCCGAGGTACGTTTCAATTTTTTCGAATCATTTTGTATATATGATTTGCAAGTTATAAAAAATCCTTTCCAGGGTCCAAAAAGGGTGCTAGAGATCTCCCAAAAATCGAATTTAGCATAAATCCAAATTTCGACTAATTTTTCCATTCAATCTGCTCAACATCCCGAAGACTCAAATTTTGATTAAAATTTAACGTTTGGAGACTTCTGTAATTTTTGTTGTACATTTAAAAAAATATGTAGGATAAAATTCATTTAATTTTTTTAAACACCCCTTCAGCCCTCTCAATTTTGTGTCAATTGACCTTTAAAAATTCAGTTTGATAAAAAGTAGGCTGAATTATTTTCAGAATTTAGCGTCATTTTCACTTTCAAGGTGCTTACTGGATCCTAAAATTCCATCAATTCGAAAAAAATACGAAATTTTGAGTCTGAAAGTATGAAAAAATACAGTTCGTTAGAATTCAGAAAAAGAATCGAAATTTTCTCTCTTAGTTTTCTTGACATGATTAATTTTTTTCGTCCAATTAGTCGAGATAATTTGGATTTCATTCAAGTCACTTTCTCTAATAATTACACAAGAGTTGAAAAAAACGATGAAATTTGAGATTTTGATAGTCTTTTCGCAAAATTTTTCGCCTTCCCTTCATTCGAGCTGAATAAATTGACTTATCTCTGGAAAATGATAAATGTTTTTCAGAACTTGATAAGCTCTTTTTTTATTTATGACATTGCACCTCCCCCTGCCCTCATTGGTTCTCTGTTTGATGAGGCAAACCGAAAAAATTGCAACTACTAGCGTAAGAATTATCGATTTGAAGTACAATGAAACTGATTGGTAGCGAGGGAACAAGGGGAGGAAGCAATGAATTATGAATTGTGAGAAAAATTTAATATTGTCAGTCTGAAAAAATGCAAAAATAGTACAAATTTTCGTTCTCGTTATTGTTTAATGAACTAGACTCTCTGGCTCTAGAAGTTGATGGGAACTCATAACACACCACTTATTCGTTATTTTGGGACACACTTTTATACTTGAGACTGTAAATTACAGGTTTTTTTTTTAAATCAAGAAAAGAATAGTGAATAAAAAGTTATCAATTTTTTACGTTCTAAAATTTCAGTTTTGAGGGTTCCTTCAATGTCGAGATTTTTTGAAAAATTATTGAGAAAATTCAAGAATTTTTCCTTTTTTCTAATAGTAATATAAAATGGATGTTTGCTTCTGTAGATGGCGAATTGGTGACACTCTGTCTCAGGAGTGCCATAAACGTACGATAAATATCATCGAATATCATACAGATTGCCTAAATTCTCCATCGAAGGATCCACGTCCCATCTGAATCACCTCGTATGACTCAGTTTTTCTAAAAATAAAAAGAAAATTCGAAACCTCTTCTCCCCTCTATAAAATCGACTTTAGGGTGGGAAAAAGATGAATTATTAACCTCGTCTTTAAATAGATCACAGAGTCGGAAATTCGACTCACAAAGTTTAAAAAAAAAAACTACATCCGAGACTCCGTCCCCCTCCTTTCTCCTTTTTCATCTCACATCACGCGTCACTTCGCTGGTCTTTCAACGACGACAGCGGCGCCCAGCGAGGTAGGTGGGTACGGGGAATATTTCGTAATAATTGCTCATCCGAAAGCTTTCTTCGGCATTAATGAAAGGTTAGAAAATATTTCGGTGAAAAAGTTCACGGCGATGGGTAACCTTGCGAAATTTGCCAAGAAAAAAAACTACGTTCGGAAGACGTCTGAAAAAAATTGCGAACAATTATTACGAACGTGGAACCGAAGAAAAAAGTAAAATGTATACGCTCGTGGATATGTATAATGTGCTTATATTACGAGATAGTAATGTTTTCTTCCGTTTTTGACGAGACCTGCGTCTACAACGACGGTGTGTTTGTGAAAAATTACACATCGTTTATGAAAGCCTACAAATTAAAAATAATCGCCGCAACGTTCCGCCGTTGGCTACCGATGCCATGCTGTTTTACGCGTACACGCGAATGTGCCCTCCACATGGACCCAATTACCTGCCCACGATGCTCCGTCTTCTCCGAGGAATTTAATGCAGTTGCGAATATATTGCCAAAAATTACGCTTGTTTTAGTCTTTTATTAGATGTGTTGATTGTAGTGCATTTCTAAGGTTTTTATCGAGAGTAGGGGCAGGAGAGAAAGGGGAGTCATTTTTTTCGTCGATGTGTGGGATTTTAATGCAGATTAGTGAAAGTATGGGTTTCTCGAGACAGGTTTTGCAATTTTTTTGGTTTCTTATCATTTTGAGAGTGGAAACTTTATTGAAATGGGTCAAAATTGCGAAAAATTTATTTTGGTGAAATTGAGAGTGAAAGTGACTTAATTTCAGTTGAAATTTTTTTTATTGTGAAATTATGAGTAATAGATCCATAAATTTCAGCTGATTCTCACTCAAAAGGGAGTTAGGTACTCAATCACCAGTAAAATTTTGGGCCGAGACAAAATTAAATCGAAAGTACATCACAACAGAACCCCATATCAGAAATTTCAGGTGCTAAAGTTCATTTCTCGAATTTTGACGAATTTTTGCAACTTTAAAATATTCAATCGCCCTAAAAAATATGAAAATTCGATCTAATCAACGAAAAATTCTGAAATTTGGTATATACCCTATTTCTGATCCTCCGAATCAATTGGAAGCGGTTTCGAGACGTTTTGGAGCCTCCAGAAAATTTTGGAATCTTCCAGCGCCAAAGAAAAGTCCATAAAAATGGTCCATCTGAACTTTAGCACCTAAAAACTCAGATTATTCATATTGGTGACCTATTTGATCGAATAAAGCATAGTTTTCCGAAATTCATTACTTCTAGGTCAAATTCATATTTTTCTCTTGCAAAAATTTTCGAAAAAATTGAAAAATACGCCTACAGCGTACGTATCGTGGTAAAAAGCTGAAAGTAGATTGATACCTTATTTTTGACTTCCATTCCTTTAGGTAAACAATTTTTGTGCAAAATATTCGTAGTACAAATCACCGCCACTTTTACTGATAAACTTCCTTCAGTGCTGGAAATTTCCAAAATTTTCTGTACATTTCAAAACTTCTGAAAAACTGTATCCTATCGATTCAGGAGGTCGAAAGTAGGGTTTTACCAACTTTGAGCTTTTTACCTCAATGCGTATACTGTGGACAAATTTCTCAATTTTTTCCAAACATCTTTGCTGGAGAAAAATATTAATTTGCCCCGGCAGTAACGAATTTTGAAAAATTGTACTTTAATCGATCAAATAGGTCACCAATATGGGTAATATTAGTTCATAGGTGCTGAAGTTCATATGGACCATTTTTATTGGCATTGGAAATTTTAAAATTTTCTGGAGGCTCCAAAACGTCTTGAAATCGCTTTCAGAAAAACTAGCAATTTTGGTTGAAATTTTTGACATGATTTTTTTTTAGTATAAATTTTCATTTTGCAATTTATTTGAGTGATGTGCCTAAATCTATGTTTTCGATAGCATAGAATACGAATTTGGTAATATTTTTCCCGTATGGATGAAAGATTGGGGTAAAGAGGGGGTAAAGCCTGGAAAAATTTGAATTTTCAATTTTCCCGAGAAATCGATATTTTCGAGAGCGTAGAATACGAATTTGGCAATATTTATTTTAGTAATGAAAGGTTGGGATGGAGAGAGGACGAGACCTGGAAAAATTTGAATTTTGTAATTTTTCCGCATGATATATTAAAATCTATGTTTCTGAGGACGTAGAATTTTCTTCCAGGTTCAAATTCTCGACCTCGAAAATGTGTGTACATGTTAGTAAATCACACATAACAATGAGTAAAATTTTGATTTTTGCCCTCCTCCCCCCCCCCCACTCACACACCAAAAAAATTTCCAGATTTGTTTTTACGACCTCTAAAATGTATATTTTGATGTATCACACATGAAAATGAGTAAAATTTTGATTTTCTCCCCCCCCCCACGTATCACCCCCCACTCCTACCGAATTTATTTTTCATATTCGAATATTCTACAACCTCGAAAATGTATATATTGATATATTACACATGAAAATGAGTAAAATTTTGATTTTCTCCCCTCCCCACGTCTCACCCCCCCACTCCTACCGAATTTATTTTTCATATTCGAATATTCTACAACCTTGAAAATGTATATATTGATATATTACACATGAAAATGAGTAAAATTTTAATTTTCTCCCCTCCCCACGCCCACCCCTCCACCCCTACCCAATTTTTTTCAAATTTGGATTCTACGACCTCGAAAACATAAGGTGAAACCATTTTTTTAACAATACCACGGTATACTGAATTACGCCCGTTTTGGGGGGGGGGGGGTTTGTGGCCCACTGTGATGACGTATACCTTCGATTTATTTTTGTTTCGGCCTAAAAATTCACTGTTGGTTGGGATTCCTCCCTTGCCAGAAGTAGTAATCAATTTTTTTTTGTAAGTTGGCAACACTGCCACTTTTACTGTCTATTCGATAAACACACTAAAACAAAATTTCTGACGAAAAAAAAAATCGAAATTTTCAACGTCTGAATGTAAATGATATAAAACTGTTTTTTTTTCTGTTTCCTCCATAATTATTTTTATTTTGAAATCGAAGGGTTTTCGAATCAAAGGATTGAAATAAACCCCTAAATGCACCTGCAAGTGTATAAAACCTCAAAACCACCCAAAATTTCGGTCTTTTTGTCCCTAATAGAATAATAAAACCCGATGCAGTTTCTTTTCGGCATTTTATATGTACCTTTCAAAGGGCCTACCTTTTTTTTTTTCAACTCGGACTGAAATCGTTTATTAAAATACAAAGATTGACTTTTTTTTTTTATTACAGGTGCGACATACGGTACAGGTATCACAGCTATTAAGATGACGGCCTTAGGACGACCTCAACTTTTGGTAAATAGTAAAATGTTTTATTTAAAGTACCTACTCGATATTTTACAAGGGTCTTGATAACGATTGGGTGTATATTTGCCTTGTTATGTAATCAATTCGATATGTCTACGTTTTGCACTCGAACTCGATAAATTATGAATTCTGTTTAACTATCAACGTTTCGTGTAATTCTCGAGTATCTATCGTTCGTCGATAAGATACTCGCGATGAGTATAATTGCAACGATATGTCAAGTTCACGGCGACTAATTTTCATTTTTTTTTTTTTTTAATCAATATCCGTTATCTATTTTTCAACTAACGTATTCATACATTGAAATAGTTGTATTGTTCAAGAAGTACACGTGGGCCATTATACCTCTTACATAAGTACTCACACTCGTCACGTACTACCTGTGAATACTTTTGTAACTGTCTAGATAATTTCACCCTTGCCTGCTTTGGCTATACACCCGATCGTCTGACCCTTTACGATGACCGTACACAAGAAGGGTATGTGATTTTGTAGTTCTTCTGTTTGAAATTTTTTTTTCCTATTAGCTTATTTTGCTGTCATGCAAATGTTATTGTTTTGGTAGGTATAGGCTGAATGCGAGTTTGGTTACGAACATATACATATTCTTAGCAAGCAACACGAATGTATAAACCGATGGTCAATATCGGTCACAGATAAGTGTTAGGATTAATTTTTACTTTACATTTACAGATCGGTGATTTGTACAACTAAGATCAACTATAAATAATGATAACCTATCTTTCGAATATTGTAAGCCAAATAAGTCGGAGGTTTGAGGATGTGACAAAACCGAGATTTGAATGATGGAAACTAAGCTCCTTCAGGGTGGTTTTTATTGCATGATAAAAGGAAATGGACGTCAAGGCGGTTTGATCAGTTTATTTGTTGAGAAAGATGACAAAAAAAAGGTTGAAAATGGAAAGAAACCAGGCTAAAAAATGTTGGCGCCGAGTCGAGTGACTTGTACCTGAATTTTTGAATCCCTCGTATTGATTTATTGCATCCCATGAATGAACTCGTATCATAAGCGCACCTAAGGAAGAGCTCAGGGGGCTCGAACCCTCCCCATTAAGCTCGGGCAGGAAATTTTTTTATTGCAAAAATGTAAAAAAAAAGTGAATTTTTTTGCTCTTGAAACATGATTTTTCAAAAATTTTCGTCCTCGCTTCGCTCGGGCAGTATTTTAAAAATGATTGATTTTCACTGATATTTCGGTCAAAAATCACTGATTTCTCAATCAATTCCCAGTTTGTCAGAAAAAATCAATAATTTTGACTGAAAAATCAGTGAAAAAAACTGAAGTTCGGTAATTTTTTAATTTTACTTGACTCAAATCCGTTTATGAATTATCAACCTATTGAAAATACTCAGACTACGCCAGCGCCACTGAAATAACAAGTTACTGAATTTTTTCATTGAAATTTCACCCCCCCTCCCCTTATTTTTCCCGAATCCTGAGCTCCTGCCTTAAATAATTTCTGGGTGCGCTTATGACTCGTATTGCATGTGGAAATCGTAATTTACAATTTTATCGACTAATATTGACTAAAAATTGCCTATTTACATCCCATCGTATATTTAATTGCCTTAAGTTCAAAATTTATCGGAAAGTGATATTTTTCAGTGTGATCGAAGTGTTGATTGCTAGAATAATCCGATGCCATTCTAAAAACGAACTCAAAATTCGAAATAAACGACTCCGGGAACCAAGAAATCGATATGCATGGTGATTTTCTATCATTTTATGCGATACTCCCTCTCTTTGCCCCCGCACCCCTTGGGGATATGATTATTGGTTGTGCTGCAAAAAAGAGATGAATTTCGAAAATTGATAAAAATATATAAATGTGGATGAGTTTTATGGTTTTGAAAGTCGACTAGATCGATTTCGAATTTGAAATGAAATTTTGTGTGAATATTTCATATTGATGGGAGGCAGCGTCGGTCGATTTTAGGAAGAGAATTTGATGGTGACTTCCTCCCTTCCACAGCCGAAAATGGCTGGTAAGAGTTGAAAAAATGGTATTTAAAAAAAAATCGCTCCAACATTGAGGATTTTTGTCTTCCTTTGTGTAAAATATTTTCGTAATTTCAGCCATTCTTTCAATAACCACGTTATTTTTCAATTTTTTATCGCACGAACTTCGTTTTTTTTACATTTTCTGATTTTGGCGTCATTGCTACCACCCTTGAAGAAATCAAAAAAAAATTGACATAAAAAATTCTGAGTGTAGTCAAAATTTTTTCTCCAAAGAAAATTCTTTTCATCGGTACTAGAGGGAGAAAAGAAGTCGGGGGAGGGTTGGGGTACAAACAGTGTTCGTGCCGAGTACGAGAAGTACAAAAATACGAAAAAAGTACGAATATTGAATTGCTATAAGTTTAAAAGTGTGTTAACAGTACGAATTTAGGAAGGAAATGTTCCAAAAGTACGAAATTTTGTTCCTATTTAATTATAAAAATAATTGTTCCTGGTATTGAGAAATTATTCGATCCAGAAAAGTACAAAAAATGATGAATTTTTTTTCTGCAATTATTATTTCACTGATTGGGGGGGGGGGTTATAAAAATGAAAAAAAAGAGACGAATGTTGAAAATTGATTAAATATCACTATGAACGTGGATTTTTGCAGTTTCGGAAGTCGAGTCGACCGAGTGTGAGATCAGATTTCTTCCTGCGGGAGGATGAGGGGAAGGAGAGGAGGTAAACAGAGAAATGAATTATTAAAAATTAATAAAAATATCATCATGGATGTGGATTTCATGGTTTTGAAAGTCGTCTAGATCGAATCTGAGATCAGATTTCTTCCTGGGTAAGTATTTTTTGAAAGGGGGGGGGGGTAAAAAGCTGAAAAAAATTCAAAATTGATTTAGGAAAAGGACACTTGCCTCTATTACCTGGTTCTCAGTAAATGTTTGTGAGTTGTTTTTGAAGAGAAGTATTATTCGAGTGGTGAGATGGAAAAGTGAAGGTTGTTTTGATAGTTCTCAAATTACAAAAATCTACTCAATTGACGATGAGAAGAAGACATAATTTACGAGAGAGGTGCAATAGATATATTTGTATTGAATTTTTGAACGAGAACATTTTGAGGTCCCGAAGGAGAGACCTAAAATTTTGAAAGATATCAACCCTAACCAAGATAAAAAGACTCATCATCAATATAAATTTTCTTCAAAAATAGATAAATTTTTTTCATAAAATGAAATTTTTTTATAAAAATTGAGAAAATTTTCAAAAAATTGGCCACAAAGTTGAAAATGTGAAAAAATCTCAACTTTTTAGACCTTTTATCATCAATTTTTGGTAAATTACTTGTGAACTTTGTAAAATATTCTGTACAGAATTTCGGTTGTAGGTAATTCGACAAAATTCTTAAAATTCTGCAAAATTATTTTCAATCTTGATGACGATAAAATTTAATTTAATTTGCCGTTCCTTACCAAAAAAAATATGCAGGAATTGCTAAAAATCATATTTATTCTGTTTTGCCAACATTGCAATTTTTAAAATTCTTACTCTCATTTCGCTCGAGTCATGCATATTTTTCATCAGTTGAAAAAAATCGCGTCGATTCGTGAATTTTTTAAAATATAACGACGAAGGGGAATTGAAAATTTTGTTTTGAATTTTGTAGAAGAAAAAAAGGAAATCTGAGGGGGAAAATGAGGGGTATATTTAAAATAAACGATTATCACCTGAATTCAATTTTAAGAACTATTTTCCGTTCAGGTGTCAATTTTTCAAAATAACGTGATGGAGTTGAAAGGAAATAGGAAAAATAATGCAGAAAATATGATATAAAATCATTCTAATTGAAGGATACGAGGTCTTCGTGACTCGAGATAGACTAAATCGAATTTTGATGATGACTCTTTAGTATAAAACGTGTTTTTAAGTGGACGAATATACAAATGAAGAGAAGGGATGTGGAAACTAAATTCGCGAGAAAATGTCACGTTCATCAGTTCGCATATATTGATTTTCAAAATGGTTAAATTCAAATTTGGAGTATGTTTTGTATAGAGTGTACTCTGGAGCAGATATAAGACTGAAAAAGAATGCAATAAAGGTGTAAATGAAAATTTTTTTCGTGTAATTCAAATTTTTTTACATTTTTAAGTTTTAAAATTAATTTTAGAATTAAATTTTTTTCATTTGAATTTGCATGGGTGAAAAGGAAGGGGGGGGGTTAAAATTTCGAATTATTATCACGTGTATCTTGAAATACGTTCGTTCAATTTTCGAATATACTTCGTAATAATTATGATCTTATTGTAATTCAAAGTTGATTTCTCACACCTAAATTGAATATACGAAGATGAAACAAACGCTAATATGGAAAGAGCGAAACGTACAAAGGAAGAATGAAGAAGACTCGAGGCAATTTATTATGTGGCGAAAGGCGAATGATCATTATTGACTCATTGTACGTGTAAAAAAGGTGGAAAGAACGTAATCACAGCAAAGCTTCGAATCTAGAGTGATGTGTTGTTTTTCTGCTCAAACTTTGGCCTACGTGTGGGCAAGTTATGCCAAATCGATGTAATTGTCTAATTCATGAAATAAGAAATTTTTTAGCCTAATGCATAAATGGGGTGTGATTTCTGCCCATTTCGTGAAATAGGCGATAAATTTGAACTAAATTATGTCGATTTGGCGACGTTTATTGAAACATTGAAATGAATTACGACAATCGATGGAATTATCGCGGACTTTCTTTAAATAAAAAAAATTATTAAAATGTCACGTCAACCGATTTCTGAAGTAAGGGAAAATACTTATTGAAAAAATCAAAAGTAATGCTAGGATTAATTTTGAAGTAGCTATGATACATCGACTCATCGTCATGATTAATAAATAAAATTAGATTGCAAATACGAAATGTACTTGATCGCTAATTCGCAGTTAATCCTTGCATTGCAATATACTTTTGATTTTTTCAAAAATCATTTTCGCTTACTTTAGATTACGTAACATGATATTTTAATACTTTTTCCTATTTAAAGAAAGTCTGCGATAATTTTGTCAATTGTCGTAATTCATTTCAATGTTTCAATAAAAGTCGCCAAATCGACATAATTTGGTCCAAATTTATCGCCTGTTTCATGAAATGAGCTGGGATTACATCATAAGCGCATCCAGAAATTGTGTAAGGGAGGGGCTCAGATTTCGAGAAAAAATGGTGGGGGTCAAAATTCAAGGAACGAATGAAGTAATCTGTTATTTCAGTGGGGCTGGAGTACTTGGGGTATTTTCATTTGACAGATAATACATACCTATAGATTTGAGCGGAGAAAAATTGAAAAATTACTAGATTTTCTGACTTTTTTTAGTCAAAATTACTAATTTTGCTGATAAATAGAGCATTGACTGAAAAATTAGTAATTTTTGACTGAAAAATTACAAATTTTCAATGAAAATTATTTCACTGATTAGAAAAGACAGAATTTCTGCAAATTCAACTGATTCAAATTTAAGGGGGAGGGGAGGTGTTTATGGGGGTGAAATAATAGATTTAAAAAAAAATGCTCAGAGTAACTCGCCATGCACAGATGAATATTAAAATCAACAATTACCTCAATTTAAGTCCACCTATCACCAATAAAAATTGGAAATTCCAGAAAATAAATGGTTTCAAATGAGGTTTTCGACAAAATGGCTTCCTAAATAAAGTTACGACTGTGATGAAATTGAATTTTATTAATTACTGCCTTATTTTTGGGCCACAATTCTACACAACTCTGAGCATTCATTTTTCAATTTTCAGTAACGATAGATAAAGTTCAAATTTTTACTCAATTCTGTACAGCAAAATTGGAAATCGTCCAAAAATGAAGTTTCCATGTTCTCCGAATCTATGGACTTATGATTTGCACACCGTACGAGAAAATATGGTAAAATTTGGAAAAAAAATTATTAAAAGGTGTTTTTCAGCCTTAAAAAGTTCAACTTTTTTTGGAAATTGAAATTTTTTCGTTTAAAAGTTTTTTTCCGTAAAGTTAGATTTTCATGTTTTTGTCCCATTTTCTTCAAAACTATTCAAACAATTTTCTTTCTGTTTTTTTTATTGTGTTTAGGAGAATTTTTTTAATAATTCAACTGAAGGATTTTTAAAACTATCAATTTTTTGTGTTTTTATGTTGAATTGATTAACATAATACTGTGCTGATTTTGAATGAATTGATGAAATTTTTGGGATAAAGTTGGGATTTCCCCAAACCCTCCTGTTGAAACATGGTTGGGATGTTCCTGAATTGAACTTTAAGAACCTGAACGTCGTAGGTCATGTGGTTTCTGAGAAAATGGGATCTAAAGTGAGATCTTTGTTTTTCCATGTTTAATTGCTACCTTTTTCTCAATTTCCAAAAAAAATTTTTACATTGTAAATCGTTGCTAAAAAAATGTATGTATGTGTCATATTTTTATCCTTCATGAACTGCGGGCATTTTTTTCAGTACTACATATCAAGTTTCTCACTTTTGAGAAATACTGATTAATTTAAACCAATTTCTCATTTTTTTTGAATTTCCTTGGATCAAAACTTTTTTCACCATTTTTCTACTACTTGAAAATAAATTCTTCTTCTAAGCTGTGCATTCAACTAAAAAATGTTACTTCCTCCACCCCCCCCCTGAAATTTTGAGAGTATTATGTTTATTCAAGAATTAGCTACTAAAATACTGCCCAAGCGAGGGCGAAAAATTGAAAAGAAATATACTCTTCTTCGACATTTTTATGATAGAAAATCTCCTTGCCTAGCTTAACCCCTCCTCTCCCTTGGGTGCGCTTATGGATTACACTCTACTTATGCCTAATCCATGAAATCATGCTCGTTTCCGATTTCATGCATTAGGCTAAAAATTGCCCATTTGGTGAATCAGGCAATTACATCGATTCGTCGTAACACGTATATTTGTATTTTAAGAAAAGTAATGAGAATGAGAGTGAAAGAGAGACGAATGACGTCGTTAGTCGACATGGTACATAGAACTGTATCGATTCTCGGTCTATTTTTAACACCCAAATTCCGTCCTTCTCTATTTTAGTGTCGATGTTGTCGTCCGATTGAATAAGTATTAGTCTACATACATTATAATGTTAAAACAATGCATGCATATTAACACCGAAACGTATCGTATAGTACGAGAAAATCCCCACACCCACGTGACCCTTTTAATATACCGACGAGCACACCTGTTATTGAATGAGCGTCGACTTCAGCGATGTTTCTGTTCTGCACACACGACCTGTTCATCTCTGATCTCTTCTTCTAAATTTACCCGCTCTTTTCTTCGCTTAATCGTCGAATATTTTATGTATACTAATCTAGCATTTTTTTGATGTTTTTTTTTGCCTGAATAGCTACAACTTTCCGAGGTGATCATGAGGGCTCGTAAATTCGCCAGCGAAATTACCGGCGGTCCTGGTAACGTTATGGTGCAGAATTTGAGCATCGAGGAGTTAGAAAAAAGACTCATGCAGGCTGGTATTACCGATACGAAGAAATTCCTCGAAAAAGTCACCACCGATAGCCAAGGGTGAGATTTTTCTACCTAGTCTGAGTGGGAAATTTCAAAAATTTTATTGTGTGTGCTGATGAATGTTCGTTGCCTTGTATGGATTGATCCTGCAACCCGAAATACATCGGTGTTCCATTGAAAATCGAAAGTTTAACGAAGTGCAGTTTCGTTTTTTTTTGGATGGAGAAATTATTTTTTTAAAAGAAAATAATATTCTGGTTTTGAAGTTTCACAATTTTTTTGAAACTTTATTATTGATTCTATACCTATTTTTCCAATATTTGAGAAATTATTGGTGAAAAATTGGGAATTGCCATTTTTACTACTGATTTGTTCCATTTCAGTTCGGCCAATTTTCTTTGTTCGGATTTACGATTTAGCTCAACATTTTTTCTTGACTCTTGTTATCGTGCTACTCAAAAAATCACTGTAATTTTTTTCCTGCCTCTTGAAGAGAGCGAGGAAGGATTTCTTTTCCAATTTTTCCAATTCCTGCCGAAAGACCCCAACTTTGAAATCTTAAACTTCATGGCTAATTACCATTTTTGATAAAATTATAATTTTAGACAAACGTTTTCATTTTCTGGATTTTGTGACCATCACCTTCTAAAATAACTATTTTTTAACGCTAAAGAAATCCGGGGACAGCGTCAACGTATTTTCAACCGTTTTAATCCACCCATCGATGTTTCTTTGGCTCAATTTTCGAAAACTCGTCTTCGCAAACGTTGAACGACTGGCAAATTTTCTGGATTTTTTTACCTCTACCCAAAAATGACCATTATTCAAAACATCAAAAGTAGGTAAGTACCTTAATCCGGGAAATTGTCACTTTGCAGTAAACATTACTATTTTCTGAAAATAATGATAATTTTCGGTAGGAATTTTAATTTTTAGAAAAAAATCAATCACAATTTTTAGTAAAAATTGACAAAGTTTCGAAACCTAAATTTTATGGTTCTACTTTTCTGGCCTTCGAAAAATAATTCCTTTTTGTTTTCATTTTTGAAAAATCTAAAAACAGACTTTGTTTTTGGTTGTGGTTTTTTTCGAGATACATTTATTTTTTTCAAAAATAATGAAATAATTTTTCTTGAAAACGAAAAAAAAAACTAGGTAAATTGTCTGAAAATCGTCTTGAATTTATTTATTTTTTAAAATTACTTATTGGTATTTCATTTTTAAAAAAGACTAGAAACCGTTTCATTGTGTTCTGTTTTGTGACAATAATTTAAAAATACCTACCTACGTTTTCATATTTTCATTAATAACGAAAAAATAACATTTTTTTCTTTTTTAGTTGCTTTTTTTCAAATGTATAACAATTTTCATCGAAAATTGTCCATCTCCTTTTAATAACAGGAAAAAATTGAATTTTTTTTGAAAATTTTCTTGAATTTTGCTATTTAAAAACAGAAAAAATATCTTAGAATCATTCATAAAATTTCTTGAAGCTGAAAGTTGGGTGAAAAGCTCAACTTTCAAACAGTTACGAAAGCTTTTAGGTCTTCATCAAAAATCTATAAGAAATGCAGTCAGTACAACTTACCATGGCCAATTATGAAGACCTCTGATTTTCATTCTGAGAGGTCAGACGCGACAATATTTTGGTCAAAATTTAAAAAAAAATCAAAATTATTGGTAGCATGTGTCGTCTATTTTGTTTTTTGAGATGTTGAGGTCGAATATTAACGTATAGTTTTTGGATTCTCCATATTTCTTTCTAAAGAGCTAAAATTGAACCAAAAAATGAAAACATCCATAATTTTGACTGACTCGTCGTTAATCCTTGTTTTGCATCCCCTCCCCCTCCCCCTCCCCCTCAACACATATTTTTTGCATAAAAATATCATGTGACATGTCGTTTGCTATGTTTTTCTGGACGCTGAATTTAATTATGAATTTTTTTATTATGATTTATAATGACCCCACCAAGACTGATTTTTTTTATAATTTGTATTTTGTGTTTTAGTCGTACGTACTATAAGGAAAAAACGATCTCGGTAGGATCATATTAAAAAAAAAAAAGGTCGATATTCGACCTTGGCATCCCATAAACCATAAACG
Source organism: Pseudococcus viburni (assembly GCA_033439095.1). Classification (NCBI taxonomy): domain Eukaryota; kingdom Metazoa; phylum Arthropoda; class Insecta; order Hemiptera; family Pseudococcidae; genus Pseudococcus; species Pseudococcus viburni. The sequence goes on from JAVBJF010000351.1 coordinate 44,148, forward strand.
ATTTGTCAGATATGTATTTCATGCCTAAAAAAATTTAACGTGGAGGATGGGAGGAAAGGGGTGGTAGAAAGTCTGCACCTAAAATAAATCAAATTTTTTGATTTAGCACGATTGAAAATAATAACAAACCACATTCCCCTCAGGATTTCAGGTTTTTTAGTTTTTAGCTCAATTCGGGGAGGGGAGGGGGGGTCAAATTCAGAAACCAAGTTGATATTCAGATGCAGAGTTCCAAAAAATTTGACAAACGATATGCCTCATGTAATTTTTTTATTTTTTTAAATTTTGATTGAATTTATTGATTCCTATGACTCCTTCCTCTCCACTAATCTTGAAACTCTAGAATGAATGTTAGGTATATAGACACTTTTTGATCGATTTTTAAATGAAATGGAAAGAGCTATTATCTTCAATCAGAAATTCAGCTTTTTATGAAAAAGTTAACTTTGGAAACAATTTTTGAATTGTATGATGACAAACGTCAGTAAAAATTTTTGATCGAAATCGAAAAATCCAATGCAAAAATTTGACTAAATTGAGATGGAATGACCCTGGTTTGATAAAAATGTTTGAAATTTTTTCTGAATCATGATTATTTGTTGATTTCCTCTCCAACCACCATTTTTCTCGTTTAATTTGAACATAGTTCTGTAATTTTCGTCTACCTACTTAGATTTATATGAATCTGTAAAATATGCTCCAAAAAAGCAAAATAATTCTAATATGTTTTGTTTTTTTCCAACGCAGAGTTATTCATTTATTCCCTTGGAGCGGATTACTAAACGAACGATCCGAACTAAGCGACACGTTCAGAGTACCTTGCCTAAAAGAAAAACGTATGGTACGTTTACTATCGCAATTATCTCAAAAAGAAGAAGAAATGTTCCGCAATATGGTCCGAAGACTCAACGTATTAGTTCAAGTAAATCACCCACTTACTCTCAAATACCCCTAATTCTTCCTCAATTAATCACCAACGAATTAAATTACAGACAGCCAAAGATCTAGACGTACGTATAATGATCGACGCCGAACAAACGTACTTCCAACCGGCCATCTCTCGTTTAACGCTGGAACTTATGCAGAAATACAACACAGACAAAGCAATCGTATTCAACACCTACCAGTGTTACTTGAAAGAAGCCTTCAACGAGGTTCAAACCGATCTGAATCAAGCTCAGAGGCAGAAATTCTATTTCGGTGCCAAACTAGTCCGAGGAGCGTATATGGAACAAGAACGTGCTCGTGCTGTATCGCTCAATTACCCCGATCCTATTAATCCTTCTTACGATGCTACTACCGCAATGTATCATAAGACCTTAGCCGAATGTCTGGAGAGGGTCAAACAGCTCAAAGATGCCGGAGATATTGCCAATAAAATTGGAATTATGGTGGCGTCTCATAATGAAGATACCGTTCGATTTGCTATTCAAAAGTGAGTTGTGGTGGTTCGACCTTTTGAGATGATTTTCAAAGAATTCAATTATTACACAGGTGACAAGATTTTTGTGCCTGGGTTCCGATTGCTAAATTTTGGTTGCTTTTATATACCTATTGAAGGGGAAAATAATTTTTTTGATCAAAGTTTGCTTTTAGGGGTGGGGGGGTTAAAAATGAGGTTTTTCGAGAGCAATAAAAACAATTTTCAAATTTTTTTGTCGCAGTCTTGTAGGAAATTTTTCAACGAATCGAATGGAAGAAACGGCAGACCTCTATCTCACTTTGAAAAAAAGTTACAGCTTAAACTTTCCTAAATTCTGTGAAATAATCTCATTTTTTTGTGCCTTGCCTACCGAAAAGTGGAATCTCTGAGCAAACTAAGCGTTCTACGACAAAAATGATAAGAACCAAAATTGCAGAGAATAAAATTTTCTATCTGGTGACAGCAGTTAGATTTTTCTGGAAGGCATAGTTTTCAAGATATTTTCGAGTAAAGTTGAACATTAGTGGAGGCAATTAAAACAAAAAAATGAATCAATTTTTGCCTGCCAAAAGTTTTATTGAGAAAAATTGTCGAAGGTGTTCTCCTGACCAAACTCTATGAGTTACCACCACACAGACCTCATGCTAATTTTTTTATGGAGCACCCCCCCTTCCAAATGTTTTTTTCGTGTATCTCCCCTGGGGTTGATTTTACCGTAAAAGTTGTTCAGTACTTTTTCGTTCTACATTTGATTTCCTATAACTTTTATCTGAAATTTTTTTTATATAATCATAAAATAACAGATTACTTGATTTTTTTTCATTGAATTTGAACCCCCGCTACCATTTTTTACGAATTCTCAGCCTTAGATACGTAATTTCTGGGTGCGCTTTTGATGTCTGGTCTTGCGGCAAAAAATCAAAAAATTTTGTAATTTTTGAAGAATTTTACAATTTCAAAACGGTAACACTACCAGACAACCAGACCCGATGGAATGTTGTTAATGCATTTACGTGTTAAAACTGCTAGAGCATATTTTATAATAACTACTTTCCTACAGGACTCCCTACCTCCTTTCCAAATGATCATACAAAAAAAATTTTCAGACAAAAGTTATAGGAAATCAAACGTAGAACAAAAAAGCACTAAATAACTTTCACGGTAAAATCAACCCCCGGGGAGATGTTGGGAAAAAACTGTTGGGGGGGGGAGTTGGTACCCCATAAAAAATTAACATTGAATCTGTGGGGTAGTAATTCATAGAGGTTAGTCAGGAGACCAGCTTCGACAATTTTTCGCAACAAAACTTTTGGCAGCAAAAAAATGATTTTTTTTTCTTTATTGCCTCCACTAATGTTCAACTTTACTCGAATATATCTTGAAAACTATGCCTCCTAGAAAAATCTAACCGCTCCTACCAGATAGGAAATTTCATTCTCTACAGTTTTGGTTCTTATCATTTTTGTCGTAGGACGCTTAGTTTGCTCAGAAATGTCACTCTTTGACAGAAGCCCTTGTTTATTGTTCTCAAAACCCTTATTTTTCGACCCTCCCCTCCAAAGCAAACTTGGCTGTTGGTGTATTTCGATGCCTAAAATCAGAATTTATGCATCAGAACTGAAACACAGCAAACATTTTTCAGGCATCATAGCAGGTCACTTTTTTAGGGTGTTTGTCACTTTTTTCGACTTTGGTCACTAAAACTTAAAAGTCAATTTTTTCCTCCCAAAGTCACTTTTTTCGCATTTCCAAGCAAAAATTCAAATTTTCACGTAAAAATAGCTATTTTTCAAAATTCTTTAAGAAAAAAAAATTGCCCTTGCTTCGCTTGGGCAGTTTTTCAATATTCTATTTCTAAATTTGAAAAAATTCTGTTTTTTTAAATCAGTAAAGTAATTGATTTTTCAATCAATTCCCCATTTGACAGAATAAATCAATAATTTTGAGTAAAATAAATCAATCAAACAATTGAAATATCACAGATTTTCAAATAAATTCATTTCACTGATTCAAAAAGGCACCGTTTTACGAAAATTGACTGATTTAGATTTAGAGAGTAGATATAGGTCATATTATATTAATTGTTTGTTCCAAAAATCTCGTCATTTTTCAATTTTTTTTTTTTGCTCAAATCTGTATAATTAAATTAATTATGTACATATATCTGCCTTCTAAAGTGCCACTAAAAAAATTAGATTTTTAGATTACCTAATTTTTTCATTGAATTTTGACCCCCTCCCCTCATTTTTTCTTGAATTCTCAGCCCTCTTTTAACTGTAAAAAAATCCCCCCCCCCCCCCGAAAAAATCGAGTTTTTGGTTACTTTTTAATCATTTTTTGGTCACTTTTTGCTCAAAAAAGTCACTAAAAGTCACTTTTTTCTTCGAAATTTCGTCATGATGCCTGATTTTTTTTGTCGACCAGTGTTATTTATGGTGTTTTTTCTCCAATTTTTTAGAATGAAAGAAATAGGCATATCGCCCGAAGATAAAGTCATTTGTTTTGGTCAACTGTACGGTATGTGTGATTACATCACGTTCCCATTAGGTAAGTTTGAAGACCCTCTGAGCTTCACTAACTGCTGACTCCATCTACACCTGCGTTCATTTCATTTTTGAATTTGATTTTTCACAGGCCAAGCCGGCTACTCGGCGTACAAATATATTCCATACGGTCCGGTCAACGAGGTATTACCATATTTATCCCGTCGAGCGACCGAAAACAAAACCGTAATTAAGAAGCTACAAAAAGAGAAGAAATTACTTAAAGAAGAACTATTTAGGCGATTGAAAAACGGTCAACTATTCCACACACCGAAAGGAGACTACCAACCGATATAATTACTACGCTTTTGTCGATTCTATCTCTATCCATCTCTTCTTTTCTATTTCTCTTTCTCTCATTGTTTTAATGTATAGCTATAACCGACGTGAACATTTAAGTGCTTATCTATTAATGTTTTATAGCTGCGCTTCAATCGGTTTCTCTCAGGTTGTATCGATTTTTACACGTATTTTAAATTCGCCTTCGGCAATGTCCCTTTGGTAAGGGAAGCTGGTTCACGATACGAAACCATTTTTTACGTGTAACGAAATGCAATTTCGTACCTTGTTTGTACCTATTAATTTTACGACTCTCCGCCTCGTTGCGGATGCATTTTTATAGTTTAAATTTATAGACGCTCACGCAGACGTGCTTTAAAAATTTTAAAAATTGAGAAAATTACCGAAACAATTTTCTTCGATGCGCTTGTTTTTTGAGAATCGAAAATTTTCACGAGGATGGATGGACATAGTTGGAAACAAAATTCGAAGAGAAAATAAGCAACGAATTAGATTTTCGAATTGACCCTGGGTCGTGATATGGAAATCTAAAATTATTAAATTTTCGCCAAACTGGAAAAAATTTACAGATAAAAATTTCTAGAACCACCAGCGCTTATCATTGGCAGTTGACGTGTAATCGTTTAAATGTGACAGGAAATCTGGCAACTGTTGCGTATCTAAATGAGATTAGTTTTCGAAATGTGCCAGATACCCGATAAAATTTAATTTATTCGATCGACGATGTTTTTTCAAACCAGATGTCGATTTTTTGAATATTTTTAAAGCTTTATGTGGCCCTCGTCTTGAAATCCATCCATGCTCGTATTTTCAAACGTGAGTAGAAAAGTAATGTACGAAGAAGGCGTTTCTTATTACGTTATGGTTCGTGTTATTTGTTGAGCTGTTTTATGTGATGATTAAGAGACAATAATTGTTTAAAAATTACAAAAAAAAATTCGAAAAAAAGAATTGTACTTAAGATTAGGTAGAAGAAAAAAAAATAGGAAAAAATGAACTATACAGTATACATACACACGCCAAAATGTACGAGTATTTTTTCGTTATAATTTTTCGTCCAATAATTTTACAATACGAGTATTTTAACAGTATTTTCACAAATTTGTATTATTTTATACGACCTAATATAATTATTCTAAGTCCGAAAAAGGAAAAAAATAAATCGCATGTAGGGTTTTTTGTATACTTTGTCTAGTCATATATGCATTATTTTGTATAACGCAAAACAGGGAGAATGACGATGATCGATCGTCGTTAAATGTTTAAAATTATCGTGCTGTTTTTTTTTCATTGTTTTCGTCGTAAGTATGTGAAAATAAAATTTTAAAAAGTTTCCTATATTATTTAAAAATCTACTTATTTAGGGTTTTTTGTTTTGTTCTATTTTGAGTGTCAATTCGCTACTTTATGTGTACATAAAGGCGATAAAAAATCTAAAAGCTGTTTTTATTTCGTTTTTATTTTTTTGTTCTCGTGTACAACGAAGTTATTCCATGTATCAAAATTTTTTTTGTAAAAATGTGATCTTTTGTTTTGTTTTTATTGCATAATGTTTATGAGAGTTACATATGAGTGACTGTGGTTTCAGATCGATCGAAAAGAATATCATTGTTGAATACTATTGAAATTATAAGTTATTGTATTATAAGCATTTTAGTATCGTTTTGTTCCCTTTACCCTGATTTTTTTGTTTCTTCTGAAATTTTCATAGCATTTCACTGTGTAGTGTTAATGCGGTAGCATTTATCATTTCGATGTGTAATAGCGATGACAGTTTGTGTAATTGTTGTCATAAATGATGAAATTTATTACTGTTTGTGTGTGGTTTTTATTTCGTTTATGGAGTAAGTGATTAAGGCTTGTTTCGAAAGAATGTTATTTTTTTGTACTTTGGTCTCCGTCTCTACAGGACTTTTTTAATGTAATTTTGGAGAGGGATAGGAAAAATTAGAAATAGAATTTTTCTCTACTAATTGAACCTTTCCCTCGAACGCGAGAGCTTCAAAAATTGTCCTTTCTCAATTTTTTTTAAAATCACGGATTCTAACATGAATATAGACCATGAATTCGAGAAAGTTGACTCGAAGGTCGTACCTGTCATGTTCTCGGGTACTCCCTCCAAAAAAAAAATTAGACCACCCCAAATCTGTAGAAATACCTTTTTTCGGGTTGGACTTTAATTTTTTCAAATTTTTCCAATTTTGATTTTTTCCAATTCCTTTTAATTTAATATTTTCTAACCTTTCTTCCAATAGGGTTGGTGCCAAAAATTTAGATTTGGCTGAAATTGAAATATGTTATAGAATATACAATTATAAAGTCAACAAAACAAACCGCACTCAAATCGGTTGAGTAAAACCCGAGAAAACAATTTTTCAAGTTTCAATTTTTGAACTCGTTCGAAAAATGACAACCTCAACGAAAATATGCCCTGTGACGTCAGTTCCTCGTCAATTTTTCGTTGATTTCGAAGTTGACTTTTTCGATTTTGCTGAATTTTTTTTTACAAGTTTTTTTCCATGATGTGGTAAAGTAAATTATCAATAATTTCTTCTAATTTTCTCAACTCAAATTTATTTATTTCAAGTTTCTCAACTCAAATTTTTTTCTTATAATTTTCTCAACTCAAATTTTTTTCTTCAAATTTTTGCAACCTAATTTTTTTCCTATAATTTTCTCAACTCAAATTTTTTCAGACATACATAATTTTCAAAACATGCATTTTTTCTTTCAATTTTCTCAACTCGAATTTTTTTCTCATAATTTTCTCAAATCAAATTTTTGAGAAGTAATTTTCAAATCTTGGATTTTTTCTTCCAATTTTCTCAACTCGAATTTTTTTCTTAATAATTTTCTCAAATCAATTTTTTTCAGAAGTAATTTTCTCAACTCAGATTTTTTCTTTCAATTTTCTCAGATTATTTTTTCTCTTCTAATTTTCTCAACTTAATTTTTTTTCAATCTTCTCTATTCATTTTTTCCAATTTTATCAATTGAAATTTTTTCAAACGTGATTTTCTCACCTCAAATTTTTTTTCTTTCAATTTTCTCAACTCAAAATTGTTTCTTTCGATCTCTATAATTTACGATTTTAAATTTTAATACCCCGACTATAGGTAAGAAATTGACTTTTAAGATCGAGTTTGCAATGAAAAAAAATTAGAGAGGGGGCTGCGCAGGTTTGAGGCTCTGAGTCTGAGTGTAAAGTAAGTCAATATTCGAACTCGATGACCTAAAATCCAAAAGATAAGCAAATATTTGAACTTAGTGCCCTCAAAAATATAATAAAAGAAACGCCACGCGTTATATTTTTCCGGTATCAAGATCCCATTTTAAAAATTTAATGATTGGAAAAGGGGTATGACGGGCTCTTCATTGTAATTTTTCTAGATTTTTAAATGGCATGCTTAATCTTTTGAACTTATCAATTATCATGAAAGTTGACCGTTCATCACAAAAGTTCAACTTTGGACTTCTCGTAGTTTGTAAAAATTTACAATCTAGATTAAAAGTTGAAAATTTTGTGTGTAACGAATTCAAAATCCAACCACAACGATGAAACTTTTCAACCTACGACTTTTCGTAGATATCTTTTATTTAGAGAAAACTATCGATAATTTGACTTCCTTTTTTCCATCTCTATAGAAAAAAAATCATTGGTTCAACTGTTGACTAAAAAATTATCTTGTATACGATGTTGGTACTAATTTGTTGAACTTTTATCCGTTAGTTTATTGGGATTATTTTGACTCTTGTATAGCTATAAATAACTCAAACTAGAATATATTTGCGTCCTTAATCCTTGATAAAATAAATTATCAAGTAGGCATTGAAAAATCAACGAAAATCGAGTTGAAATGTTTTTTGAAAAACATGAGGTTGAAAAAGATTTTTTAAAAATTCAAAATCGAAAAATAAAATAATAATTAAAGTTGGAACAATTTTTAGCATTAGGAAATAATTTTTCCAACTTGGCTTTCTTCATTTTTTTTTTCAACTCCAAAATTGTTTTAATTTGGAATTTCCTAACAAATTTTTCAACTTCGAATTCTTCAAAAAATTTCAACTCCATATTTTTCGAAATTTCTTCTAACTGTTATTAATTAAAAGAAATTTTGAAAAGTGAAAAAATATAAAATCAAAAAATATTTAAAAAATCAAAATTGGAATAATTTTGAGAAAATTTAAATTAGTGGCCGCAGTACTTATAATACCTACCCATAATAATAGCGATGCATGTAAATTACCTCCTATCTCCAATTGCAATGAAAAGGTGAGATAATTTCTATCAAAGAAATTGTCGATAATAAATTTTCATAGAAACGCCATATTATTTAAAAATACATAGGTACCGTGTTAAACAATGAGCGTCCGGCTGATGTTAAACAATAATATTGGTAAATTTTCAGTTTTTGGCCTAAAAAACGTAAATACAAAAATTTTGACGTCAAGTACTTCTTAGCGTGGAACTACTATAAATAGATATCATTAACATCCCAGTAACAACCAGACAAACTTAATATGATGATCTGCATACTTAGATACTTTTTAATTTCAGTGTTGTATTCAGTTTGTCGAACGTGAAATCATATTTTTTACCATTCGAGTCTAGTCTCACGTAAGTTGAAAGTATAAATGAATTTTATTTTGCTGGTCGCTCATAGCGCCATGGTTATTATAAAATTAGTTTATTATAGGTACTTATATAATTATATACTTATCTCAAAACGTCGAGATCATCTATAAGTTTAACACTCCCTCTCTAAAAAAAAACTAGTCAATTAAAAAAGGGTCGTATAAACCTCTTCACAGCTCTTTATCTCGATGAGATAAAATTTTCGTGTTTTGCAAGGCTGTGTAATCATTTTGATATTTTAGAAAATTGGCAAAATTTGTAAAATTGAAAAACTTTAACAATCTAGCATGGGGTTGTAAAAAATTCTTCAAAGCGGTCTTTTTTTAAAAAAAGAATTACGAAATTTTTTCTCCGAGGAGCCAAGCTTTTTTCAAAGTATGGTGCTAGGGGCTTTTAGAGTGTTTCCATTGACACCACTTGCTATACAAAGGTTTCCATCTCTGAATTGTAGAAAAATTATCTAACGCGAAGCATTTAAAACCGAAAAATACTGAGATTCGAAGGCATGTGTACATATGTCGGTTACTGGAGTGGACTCCCTGCAGATCATAGAAGTGCTTTGTGATCGATTGAAGAGATCTCCAATTCAGATACTTAACACAGAAACTCACTTAACAAATATTATCGCGATGATTTAAATTTTACCTGATACTTAGGCCTTCATTCTACCCTACAAAAGTTATTTGCGTGAGGTCAGAAACGTCTTTCCTATCCTCTTTAAAATTAGAAGATGCGAATATCAGATCCTTTATTCGAACTAATTCGAAAGTACATATCGTGAACCTACAATTGCCTTCTGCATGGGCAGAGAACAGAATAAATGTGTGATTCTACTACGAAAGTCGCGTAATCGAATAATTATGTCTCCCTTTTGAATTTAAATTAAGTAAATATTGTTTTAATTTGGAATGTGATGTATTTATATCTGTATTGTGACGAACGCAGTTTTAGCATTGCATCATTGGTGAGTTAATTTTGTCTGGATTACAAGTTAGCTATGTAATTACCCTTTTCAAGGCATTACCTATCTATGTTTTTTTTCTTCAAATTTTTTCATTCGCATCGAAATTAAATAAAAAACAAGCAGAGTCGCACTGGGCTCATTCTATGTCAGTCAACTCGACCAGGTTTTAACCTTGGGTCTTCCGATTTCGCTCAAAATTTTTTTACGAATTCTCCTCGATGGTCTAATGAAGGAATCACCGTCATTCCGATCCTAATCCTTCAGGGGGAGGGGCTTGTAATTTTCGTATAATTGGGATTTTTTGCGAAATTGCTTAACTTTGAAAGAGCATATCTCGAGATTGGTTAGGTCTAAGATGAAGCTGTTCATATGTTGTTTTGTAGAGAATTGAAAGGAGATTCAAAATTGATAATCACTTTTTGAAAAGTTCAAAGTTTAGCTTTTGTGATGGAAGCTCAACTTTCATGATAAGTACAAAAGATGAAGGGCCCCATTAAAAAATCTGAAAAAATTACTATGAAGAGAACTTTTAATGTATTTTTCAACTAATTACTTTTCAATATGGGATCTCAATACCCCTGGGGGCACAAGCAGGGGCGGCAACTTGGATTCTTTCCATGTACAGCAAAAAATTTTTTCCAATAGTCGAACCGGGGGGGGGGTCCCCCGCCAGTGGCGTAGCCAGAAATTTCTTATGGAAGGGGTCCGAAATTTCATAATTTTTTAAGGAATTCTGAGGCCCCCCTCCATCAAAAATGGGTACTTAACAAATCCAAGAATTGGCGTCAGAAGCTTTTTTTGAGAGAGGGTGCAAAGTGGATATGGAGACTTGGAATCAGTGGCGTCGTCAGAATCGAAAATGGGGGGGCACAAAAAAGGCCGTGTGTTCGACAACTTTTTTTGCTTTTTCGAAGTGGAAAAGGGCGACTGACTTTTTTCACCTGCTAAATAAGGGGAGGGGGTAAAAAGGGAGCCTTCTTCCGCACTTTTGTCTGAAATAGATCGTAGAATTGTAATTTTGTTCATGCCCGAGCGAGGCGAGTGCGAAGTTTTAAGAAAATTTGATTTTTAATGCTCCAAAAAGGCACCTTTTCACATAAGTTCCTGACGTCAAGGGGGGGGGGAGATCGAGACCCGCAAACCCCTGTCCCCCGCCGATACCAAAGAGCAAATTTGTACATGTACAGCGAGTTTTCTCATGTACAGCATGCTGCAAGGGTCCTAAATTTTGGTCAAAATTCAAAAAAATGAAAAAAGTGAAGTAATATATCGATTTCTACTAATTCGAAGGCTCTGAGTTCGAATATGTACTTGGTTTTTTCATTCGACCCCTCTGAACCCCCCTATCAGCCCCCTAATGAGGTCAAAATTCGAAAAAATGAAAAATAACGTATGACGTGTCGTTTGTTGGGTTTCTGAGGGCGCTGAGTTCGAATATTTGCTTATTTTTGGAAGTCGACCCTTTAGTGCCCCCTAGCCCCCAATTTTGAAAAAACACGTGCAAAAAAATGGAAATAGCATGTGTTATATCGATTTCTACTAATTCGAGAGTGCTGAGCTCGATTATCAACTTACCTCGATCCGCCTCCTTCGTTCTCCACACTGACTCTAAAATTACTAAATCATTTAAAAAATCAGTGTGTTTTTTCAAAATTGGGGGCTAGGGGGACACTAAAGGGTCGACTTTGAGTTGGGTGAAAAGTTTATGACCCTTGGGTAGAATTCGATGATTTCGTCGAAGATAGGTGGACGGGTCTCCGACTCAATACCTCGAAGTCTGACTATCACTCAACGCATGTCCGTGTACCTGACACTTTGCTTGGACTTTCTTCGTAGAAATAAAAACACCAATTCGCGATCATATACGTGTAATTAAAGTTTCAATTACACACACGAATAGAACAAGCATAAAAACTCAAAGACCACACGAAAAAAGCACAAAGTGCAAACGAATAAACTCGTACACGTGAGTAATAAAAACGATGCGATAAGCTTTCGCTCGCGATATACGTATAGGCTAGTAAAAGTTCCGAAGAATACTAGACCGAGCTTACGAAGTTCGAGTGCCTCGTACTCCGTAAGCACCGGTTGCAAGACAGGAAGGGATGAACTTTGGTAGGTCTGTCATTGGTTAAAGTCGATGGAGATAGGAGAAAGTTGAATTGTATTCGTCAGAAATGACGGCATACGAGATGAAGCTTTCCCCTCGATCGAAAGTTCGAAAGTTGTAAACAACTCGCCGACAAAGCAAGTTGTTCAAGATAAATGATTTAGATAGGCAACTCAACGTAGCCGAAGCTACGTTGGGCCTATTGTACCGTACGTCGCCAACGCGATAACCGGTACCATAATTTGAAAATATCCATCGACTAATACAATGGACACAGAAATAATTCTCGTATACGTATACGAATAGGTACCTATTTGCCGTTGCCGACAAAAGGGTACGTATTCGTCTACGCGAATACGATGTCCAATGGCGCAATTTAGGTAGGTATTAAAGCTACCGCTTCAACTTCCAAAAATAAGCACATATTCGAACTCAGCGCCCTCAAAAACCCAACAAACGACACGTCATACGTTATTTTTCATTTTTTTGAAAGTTAAGCAATTTCGCAAAAAATCCAATTAAGTATACGAAAATTACAAGGGCCACCCCCCGCCCCCTGAAGGATTAGGATCGGAATGACGGTGATTCCTTCATTAGACCATCGAGGAGAACTCGTAAAAAAATTTTGCGCGAAATCGGAAGACCCAAGGTCAAAAACTGGTCGAGTTGACATAGAATGAGCTACTGGCAATAGGGCTGCCGAAATTTTGATTTCCAGTGTTGTTAAAATAATAAAAGTTCTTTGTATTAGGTACTTGAATCAGCCAAAAAAAAAGTCTACATGCTAATTTTTAATGAGGGCACCCCCCTCGAACGACTTTTGATCAATCTCTCTTCAGGGTTTGATTTTACTGTAGAAGTTGTTTAATTTTCTGTTCTACGTTTGATTTTTTACAACTTTTTCCTGGAAAATTTCTCGTACGATTATTTGGACAGGAGCAGGAGGTGGGAAGTCCTGTACCTGTACGAGAGTGTGTAAAGTAAAGGGTAAATGTGGCCCTTTTCTCCCTTCTGTACGGACGTGGTAACCCTGCAGGCCGGCAGAGAATCATCCCTCGTAGCATCTTCGATGCGAATCTGAAGTTGAAATCTCTCAGAGATATTCACAGTTTCAAAAATTTTTTCACTCAAAATCTTTCTTTTCTCAAAACTATGTTTTTTGAAACTTCAAGTTCAAACGACCATATCTCCGAAAGTTTTGCACCTAGGATGCTCGGGGAGGTCTCATTCGATGGGGAATTTTATTTAGTATGGCGTAGTGGTCATAACTTCATTTTGCAGAAGTGGGACCTAATTAGTTGCATGTACACATACAGAGTGGTCCAGTTAAGGTGTGAAATATTGAAACCTCGTATTCTACTTATCAATACGAGCAAAAAATGTCATATTCAACATGGGTTCAAAACGCTTTCTTTCTGAGATATGGCCGAGTAAAGAACTGGAAATTCGGCAACCTTACGCATCGCGACGCCCATAAAATGTTGCGTTTAACGAGACGAGCGTCGGGGTTACTTACGCGGAAGTTAATTACAGCGTTGCCACAAAATAAATTATGCTGAAATACCCTCCATTTTTTTGATTTTTTAAAAAAAAATTTTAGGCGACATTTTTTTTTATAATAATGAGAAATCATGAAAAATCATTAAATTGGATTTTTATTGTAATTTTGTGGGACGGTCGAAATTTGATAAATTGATTATTCAGCATCCAATTAATAAAAAAAAACAGAAATTTGGGTTAATAGGTGTTAAATAAGTAGTACTACCCCTAAAAGTGAATAAAATTTCAAAAACATGATTTCTTGTTCTTGTTCGACCATTTTTCTGGTACAGAAACACATTTTTTGCTTTAAAACACTTACTTATAAACCAAAAAAAAAAAAAAATTGGTATACGTTTCTATGGACCTCCTTTCACTTTTTCCACCACCTACGCCCCAAAAACTTTTACTGCTAGAGCGAAAATTGCCAATTTTGGGTGAAATCTGGGCCCCCTTTAAAGGCGAATAACTCAGTAATGAAGCGTTTATGATCCATCATGTACCTATACAACATTTTTTACTCCAAATGATTAAGTAGAATACGTGGTTTTAATATTTCACACCTTAACTGTACCACCCTGTATATTATATTTTTTGTAAGTAAATAGGCGAATTTTTTTCATTTTAACCAAATTTTTAATTTTTTCGTTGAAGTTTCATCTCAGATTTTTTTGAGAGCAATTTATTTCTTTTCTCCATATTATTTGTAATAGGATAGAAGATATATTCTATTTACCTATTTAAGATGTAAAATCGAATCGTTTGTTTGGTGTTTTGATTGAAGATCTTTTGAGCAATCTTAAATCCTTGATTATCATTTCATTTATCATAGATGAGTTACCAATATTGTTTTGTAGTAGGTACGTCATATGTATGGTACTCAAAGACGAATTAATTATAACTTTCAGGTAGGTATCTACTTTCGCTTGTCCGTCACTGCATTTCTACGCACGTTTGTCAGATTTGAACGGTTATCACGCTTATTCTATTTACTCGATCCTTAACATTTGAATAGATTCAACTGGTGATAATTTTTACCTACCTACACACCTATCCAATGTAATAAGATTTCGATTCTCGCCTTTGTTACCTATTTATATCTATACCTACTTACCATGAAAGGAGTGAGATTATTGTCACTCTTGTCAGTCTTGTCCATATTAAATATTGTTTCTCCTTCTGCCCTATTTCTGAAACAAAGATTAAAACGGAATACAGACACTGGCGTTTATTGGGATTATCCACACGAGGCCATTTTTCAACAGAAACTGGACCACTTCAACCCAGCAGATGATCGGAAATGGGACCAAGTATATTTTCTTACATCTACCCAACAACCTCTTATAAAAAGATCCCGTTTCCCCAATAAGTTTAGATAGCCTAATTCCGATAAATGATGTTTGACTTTAGAAAAATCACTCAATAGTTACACAGCAAAAATTACAAAAATCTAAATATCTCGCCCCCATATGGCATTTAGTAGATGAATTTCCTACCACAATCTACCCGCGGCATGTAGGCCATCTGGAGATGGGATAGTCGCAGAAAATTCATCTCCTAAATGCCATCTAGGGGCGAAAAATTGAGATTTTTGTAGTTCTTTCGGCGTACCTATTGGACGATTTTTCTAAATTCAAACCTTCGTAACTCCACCCCAAGTCAACTTTAGGGCTGAAATTTTGGCTGTGGAAGTTTCTTGTGATGCTCTACAAGCCTGTGAAATTTTTTTTCAATTTGGCGAGTCAGACCTCGGGTAGCTCCCTTGTCAGCAAATCTATAATTTCTATGAATATTAGGTACCTAGGTCTAGGTACTACTTACTGAATTTCTAATTTTCCCTCGCAGCGATATTGGATCACGGTAACCCACCATCGAAAAACTGGTCCGGCATTTCTATTTGTGAATGGCCAACATTTAGTGAATGAAAACTCGGGATATGGATTTTCTTATCAGGGACTCGCATTTGCAAAAGAACTAAATGCGATTTGTTTCTCTCTTGAACATCGTTACTACGGCGAAATTTGGCCAACAAAGTAATATGTACTTTGATTACCACATAGGTATTCGTCGTTTTCCATCAGTTTTCATCATTTTACTTTTACAATTTTTTTTACAGTGAAACAATGCATTATTTGAGCATTGCGCAAGCTTTAGAGGATATAGCAAATTTTATTAAACATGTAACGAAGGAATTCAGATTGCGTAAAAATACAAAGTGGGTTGTATTCGGATGTTCTTATGCAGGTACCTTGGCGGCATGGGCGAGGTTAAAATATCCACAACTAATATATGCCGCTGTTGTTTCCGGTGCACCACTGCTAGTTAAAGTGGATTATTTTGGTAATTTTGAGGAAAGCCGGGGCCATAAGGACTCCGGGGTAAAAAATATTTTATTCTAAGTATGTATTAGTGAAAGCTTCACTAAAAATTAATTCCAGTTTATAAATTTAGCCAAAGGGTCACTCCATATCAGTTCGTTTACAAAGTGAAAAGTAGGATCGGCGATTTTTTTGAAAAAACAGCTTGGGGGAGTCGGGGTAATTCGTAATTCTGCTGACTAATGAAATAGTCATTTTTTGCCTCACAAGCCCCGAGAAGCCCTGGAAAGCTCCGAATAGTAAGCCTTGAAATCCAAATCCGAAATTCTCAAACCCCAATTCAAGTCCAAGACCCGATGAATTTTTTAATTGAAAGGCTAAGACCCGAAACCTGAAACCTGAAAACAAAATCATTCGGGGCCGCACCCCTGATGAAAATCCATTTCAATGATCATCCCGGCCTAAAAAAGTAAAAGAATGCGTGTGATTAATTCTATGATGAAAATTTATCCCAAGTTAATCGCAGCCCAAAAATGATCGGAAAAGTCATAGATTGATTTTTTAGGATGAAAATCCAATTCAATGATCATTCAGGCATCAAAAACTAGAAAAATACTTGCGATTAATTCTGCGATGAAAATTCATCCCAAATTAATCGCAGTTCAAAAATACTCGAAAAAATCGAGGGATGATTTTTTTGAGATGAAAATCCAACCCAGTGATCATTCCGGACTCAGAAACAAGAAAAAAATCTGCAATAATATCTGCGATTAAATTCATCGCAGAAAAAATCGCAGTACAAAAATGATCGAAAAAATCGTAGGATGATGTTTTTGGAACGAAAGTTCATTGCAATGATCACTCCGGCCTCAAAAACTAGAAACATATGTACCGGCGGTTAAAATCATCCCAGAATTAAGCGCAGTCCAAAAATGCTCGGAAAAATCATGGAATGATGTTTTTGGAATTAAAATCCATTCCAGTGATCATTCCAGCCTCAAAAACTAGAAAAATTCGTGCGATTAATTCAGAGATGAAAATTCATCGAAGAATTAATCGCAGTTCAAAAATTCTCGAAAAAGTCGTGGATTGATGTTTTTGGAATGAGAATTTATTCCAATTATCATTCTGGCTTCAAAAACTATGAAAATATGTACCAGCGATTATATCTGCGTTTAAATTCATCGCAGCCCAGAAATGCTCAGAAAAGTCATGGGATGATTTTTTTAGGATAAAAATCCAATTCAATAATCATCCCGGCCTCAACCACCAAAAAAATACGTGCGATTATATCTACGATTAAATTCATTGAAGAATTAAGCGGAGACCAAAAATTCTTGGAAAAATCGTGAATTGATTCTTTTGGGATGAAAATCCAATTCAATGATCATTCCGGCCTCAAAAACTAGAAAAATACGTGCGACGAGTTTTGTGATGAAATTCATCACATAATTAATCGCAATAATCGCAGCCCAAAAATTCTTGGAAAAATCGTGGATTGATTTATTGGAATGAAAATCTAAAATCTCATCCAATGATCATCCCGGTCTCAAAAAGGAGACAAATACGCGCAGTTAATTCTGCGATGAAAATTCATCCCAAATTAATCGCAGCTGAAAAATACTCTAAGAAATCGTGGGATGTTGAAAATCCATTCCAATGATTATTCCAGCCTCTAAAACTGGAAAAACACCTGCAATAACATCTGCGATTAAATTCATTGCAGAAAAAATGGCAGTCCAAAAATGATCGGAAAAATCGTGGGATGATTATTTTTGGATGAAAATTTATTCTATGATCCCCTGGGCCTCAAAAACAAATAAAATACGTGCGATTATTTCATCGATGAAATTCATCACAGAATTAATCGACGCTTAAAAATGCTTGGAAAAATCACGGATTGATTTTTTTGGGATGAAAAAGATCCAAAATTTTCAAGCTTCAATCCAAGCCCAAGACCCGATGAATTATTTTAATTGTGAGCCCAAGACCTGAAACCTCAAAACCTAAAAACAAAATCGTTCGGGGCCGTTCGGGGCCGCACCTAGTGTTGCCATTTCTAGCATAATTATGCCAAAATTATGCTAAATCACGTAATTTTTTCTGTTTTTGTTTTTGCTTCCTGGCATCATAAAATCATGCCAGTAAGCCATAAACAACAAAGAAAAAAATTATGCTAAATTTGGCATAATATGCTAGAAATGGCAACACTGGCCGCACCCCTGCTTCGAAGAGCTTTTTGGCGATTTGTTTGGAAATCAGTATTGCCACTTCTTAGTTGGAGATCTGCCTCTCCCTTTTTTACCATGCGTCTTTCCAAAGAGAATACTTTCTCTTCTTGTGATATGTCCAAAATACCCTAGAATGCACCTCTCACAATTCGCATAGAGCACTCCGCCAGGCTGTTACAAAAGCGCCACGATAATTATATTTTAAGTAAGTACTGGAATTATTATTCTACATCTCTTTATTTACCAAGTAGGTATATCGTGCTTAGGAGGTCTGGATATTGCTCCTGAATCTTCTAGGAAAAGTACTCAAGTATTACCAATCCTTAAACGCAAAAAGCACATTGCATTAATTGTTGATTCATGTTTGTTTTAAGAGTATGACCAAATTGTTGAAGCATCTTTAAAAGCCTACAGTCCAAAGTGCATTGAAAGTATCACACTCGGAATTAAAGAAATCGTTAGTTTAAAAAATTTTTCACAACTGTTATAGTAAGAATTAAGTACCTACCTAATGGTTCCAATAATCACAACAAGTGCATAGCATAAAGTACATTATTACCTACCTACTTCTTTCCCCATATATTTGTCATTATAGTTTATGTGATCATCCGCCAGAAGATAGTGCAATTACCATAAAAAAAATACTCTTCCAATTGATAGATATTTTTAGCGATGCTGTCCAAAATAGCATTACAACGAACTTTACCATTCCCACTGTTTGTGACGTTATGAATAACAGTAAGGGTTCAGAGGTAGAAATTTTACGCTGCTTTTTGTGCCATAATAATTTATGTATTACATTGTGGCCCTTCAAGTATGCTACCTCTATTTTTCAGCTCAAAGCTTTTACTGAACTAAGAAAAATATATAAGAAATTCATAGAAGATCAGCAAAGTATAGAATTGGAATCTAAAAATCCGCGAAAAGAAGGTAAGTATAGGTACCTATGTACTATGTATTTATTAGGGTGGAGCGCGAAAAAAAAACATACCTCGGATTTTGACCAAACTCGGTAGGGTTGTTGAGTCATTATCGGAGACTACCCAAAAAAATTTTGAGCCCCCCAGGTGAAGATGGGGGCGAGCTAGGGATTCTCAAAGGGCACCTCCTTTTGAAAAAAACGCGGTTTTTTGTGTTTTTAAGGTCGAAAATATGGCGTGAGATTCATGACTCAGCACTAAAAAGGTGCGATTTGAGTTTCTACATCTTCCTAAACCATCGCCATCCTTCCCCGATCAAAACTCAGACGGCTATCAGGGGGTCGAAAAGTTGCAGATCGCGAAATTTCAATATTGCGAAATTTTTTCTGGCCCCAAATTAATTACTTTTACGCCCCGCCGAGTAATTTAATTTTTTTTTTAATATTTCAAGAAAATTTTGAGAATTTTCCTCAATCAGTGCAGCCAACTGTAAATTGTGATACTCAAATTTCTGGAATTCGTATTTATCTGATCATGAAGTAGTTAACTATATCTTATGGCTAGAAAACTCCACTACCTATTTTTTTTTGTTTTTTCAATCATCAGAAACAAATTATGGAGAAAATTTTTCATACCAGTGCAGCCAATCGTAAACCAAAAAACATCAAAGTATGTAATTTACGTTAATTTTAAACCAAAATAACAAAAAACCCTACAAGTCCTTGAGAAAAAAACGTTTTTTGCCATTTTTTAATCACTCTTACTTCCTGAATTTGATTCTGAAAAAAATTATTCACATTTTTCGCTCATTTTTCTACCCATCCAAAATTATCTTACTCTACTCAACATTCAACAAATGACACAAACACATAAGAAAAGCGAATTTTTCAGCATTCTTGGCTAAATAATTCATACATCTGACTAAAATGAACAATCAATTTTTTAGGTACAAACCTCAGACCTCTGGTCTCGAGTTACGACTGATTTTCACGCCGGAAATGAATTTCTGGGCAATCGAGCAACGATCGCGTCAAATAGACCTCAGATTCGTGATCAGCGATCACGAAATAATCGAAACGCACACTTCTCGCGAGTTTTTGGGACCCTTTTTTCTCAGAAATGGTGACCGACCGGGAAAAACTAATGCCACCACTGAATTTGTCGTGTCCGAATACCCCATTCTGGACACTTCACTTGTCAATCGAAGACAAAAAAATTTCAGGGACAAAAAAATGGGAAGGGGTTAGTTTATGGTTTTTTTCGAATTTCTTATTTAAAATGTTATAATATTATTATAATTTCATTTCAATTAAATTTCCAATCCAGAGTATTGTGGTTTACAATTGGCTGCACTGGTATAAAAAATTTTCCCCATGGGTAATTTGTTTCTAATGATTGAAAAAACAAAAAAAAAGTTTTTGGAGTTTTCTAGCCTTAAGATAAGGGTAAGGTGCCCCATTATCGCCTACTGCCCAATGTCGACCACCTCGTCTATCTCCGGCGCTATCGGCGACAGCGAGCCGAAATTTTTTTTTCATATTCTTCATCGAAAATCCTGAAAAATAAGACCACTCTGACATCCTGAAAGCTAAAACTCGCGGAGAAAAGTAGAAAAGAAGAAGTTAGAAGGCCAAAAACTTTTTTCAGCAATTGCTTGCACGCCTTGGAATTTTCTCTCAAAATTATCGAGTTAAATGTTTCTAGTGTTTTTGTGATTGAGAACGTTCAAAGTTTCTGATGTAATCATCGCATTTTAATAATTACAACTTTAAGTAAAAAAGAAATTCACTCAAAGTTCATTTTTATGGTGTATCCCATTATCGACCACCTATAATCTAATGTAATTTGTTGTTTTTAAGTGATTTCGTTTTTTTCAATTTTCTCGAATTTTTGTTGTATGGTTGTTATTTTGGTCTCAAATTGTTCATCTGTGAAAGAGGAACACAAAAAAAAATATTTTCCGGTAGATTTCGTTCATACCGGACAAAATCAGTCGGTGATCGATATTAGGAACCCAAAATTTCGACCTCGCATTTTGACATGTTTCAGAAAAAAATTCCTAAAAAATACTAAATTTTAACGGATGGCCCCGGGGCTTGCCACAATTGTAGGGGAAGGATGTAGGTATCCATTAAGCCAATTCGAATTCCAGAAATTTGAGTATCACAATTTGCAGTTGGCTGCACTGATCGAAGAAAATTCTCAAAATTTTCTTGAAATATTTTTAAAAAAATAAAATTATGTACCCGGCGCGGCGTAAAAGTAATTAATTTGGGGCCAGAAAAAATTTCACAATATTGAAATTTCGCGATCTGCAACTTTTCGACCCCCTGGTAGCCGTCTGAGTTTTGATCGGAGAAGGATGGCGATGGTTTAGAAAGATGTAGAAACTCAAATCGCACCTTTTTAGTGCTGTGTCATGAATCTCGCGCCATATTTTCGACCTTAAAAACACAAAAAGCCACGTTTTTTCAAATGGAGGTGCACTTTGAGAACCCCTAGTTCGCCCTCATCTTCACCTGGGGGGGCTCAAAACTTTTTTGGGTAGTCTCCGATAGTGACTCAACAACCCTACCGAGTTTGGTCAAAATCCGAGGTATGGTTTTTTTTCGCGCTCCACCCTAGTATTTATGTAGCTACTAGGAAGATATTGACATTTATTTTACCCATGCTTATAATACCTATTACCTACCCATAGACATTTTAATTTAGAAACATAAAGTGTAACTATGTCTTTTTGGCCGCGGAGAATGTTTCGCCTTCGCGGTTCTACTTTCCCTCAGAATTTCTGAAAAATTGATTATTTTGATGGAACAACTTTGATTGAATTCGCATATTTATCTACTTGTGTAAAATTCATAACGTTGCCAAACAAATTTTTTTCAGATTGTTTGATAAGAGTGCATGTTTTATTTATCTTAATTTTTTTTGGAAAGTAATACCTACCCACACGATTTATCAATTTAAATGTTAATTTTTTCTGGAGAAAAACATTGATTTTGAAAATGTATATTACACATTTAGTGCCATACCTTTATCAGCGTTGTTCGGAATTTGGCTTCTTTTCAAGTTTGTATAATACAACCTATTTATCTGCTGCAAAGCATTTATTTCCAATTGAAGCGGATATTAAAAATTCATGCGAACAATTTTTTGGCCCGAAGTAAGCAAGTGTTAATTTGTTTTTAAATCGGTATTTATTTATTTATCAGTTAAGTAACCACTCATCAAGGTATTGACTGAACTAATATTTTCACCTTCAAGTTTCGGTGTCAAGGAGCTGAGTGAAAAAATGAATCATACGAATTCTCTTTACCATGGATTGAATTTCAACGTTGAAAATGTAATATTTATTCACGGGTCTCTTGATCCTTGGTATAAAGCTGGTATTTACAAAAAGAAGAATGACTCCTTATTCGAAACATTTTTTATTAAAGGTAAGTATACCTAGGAACATTTTATCTACACATGTTCCATACTATTACCTCTCCATCTCATTACTTTACCTAGGTACCTAGGTACCTATACACCTATTTCTATCGTAGTTCTTATCTTCGTAGTTTTTTTTGTCACATGAGATTCTAGTGAGCTGATATCAATTTAGTTTTATACAAGTACCTAAACCTATCTAGATTATAACTAAAGTTATCTTAATTTCAGGGATTTCTCATTGTGATGATTCAAATATAGATTCAGATATAGACATCCCGGAATTGAAAAGTGCTCGCAAACAAATATTAGAAATATTGAAAATGTGGTTAAAAGGAGACTCCAAGTAAGTAAAAAAGCTTCCAACACATTCGCTTAATGAGGAAACCACTTGATGTGTCCACCACCGATTGGAACAGGATGAGACATTATAATAATTTTTACAAAGAGCATATTCCGAAACCCCTTTAGCCAAAATCCCAGCTGCCCAAATGAACATCTCTCAAGTTTTTTGATACCCTACATTTTTGAAAATATTTTTTTTTTTTTAGCAAAATGTGATACTTTGAAAACAAATACTTTTTCACCAAACTTAATGCGAATGTCCTTAGCAAAAATATTGACCTGCCAAACCAAAATTTGACCATTTCCAGCCATTTTTGAGTTCCTAACCCAAAGTGATTTCGATTTTCTCTGTCACCTTTTTCTTGGACAGCCAAAAAATCGAGTTTCCACCTCATAAGTTTTCGTAATAATCCAAGATATTTTTTTCGCTCTACCCTACCAATTATAAATAGGTACCTACCTACTTAGGTAGTGTATGCAATATTGAATTATCCATAATGCAGTCTTTGCTTTTAGAGTGGAGCACACAACAGTTTCCGAGGCACCCAATGAGTCACTTTGACAAACTGTATTAAAAAATGATGAATTGCAGCCATATACCAAGTACTTACTAGCATTGAAATAAACAGTTTGGGATTTTTGGATTGGATTGTTAAACGTTTATCTTATAAAGTAGGTAATGATTTTACCCGTAGTTAAATAAGTACCTACCTATATATTTTTCTATGAGATACGCATTTAAATTTTCAAACTTTCAATTACGCAGGTGAATATGAAATCCTTATACAGGTGAATAAAATCCTGAAAAATAACAAACCAGAAGAATGATTGATTTTTTCGAGGCGAAATTGCAGAAATTCTGTTCTTTTGTGCCAAATTTACATTCTTTCGTAATGTAGGTACAATGGTACATACATAAATAAGTAAAATATGTGACTACTTCCCTAGTTATTTATTATTGAAAATTTTCCAAATTCAAGTAATTACGTTGTAACATCTATTGGTACCTATTGTTGTTTTAATTTAGGTAGATGAATGCAACCTCTTGTAAATTTGTAGCTACTTAACATTGAGTTGTAACAGAATACTAAATAAACCATTAAAAAATTGAAAATTCACAAAATGGAAATGAACAAATTTTTGTCTGTAAAAAATACAATATCAACATCAGAACATTAAAAAAGTTCAAAAATTAGAAAAAGAAAAAAATTTCCTTCGAAACGTTCGATGTGCAACTTCACCAGCATGTTGCTCATTGGGTAAATATTGTAGTCTACAGTCCAAGAGGTAAAAAGTGTTCATTGAGCGTGCATTTTTGCTGGACAAAAAAAATCAGTTGGTTTATTGTAGGTATGGGCCCGTAGTCCCAAAAAACCGACTTTTGGAATTTTACCCCGGCACAATAGGAGGCTGAGGCCTGAAAACACCCCTTTTTTCTCAATTTTTAAATTTGACTTTGGACAAACAATTTTTTCACATTCTGGTAGCAGACATTCCTCTGACTCCAAATATATGTCACATCCCTTGGGTCACGGGCACAATAGGGTGCTGGGCCCTCCAATGTGCGATTTTTTTGCCAAATTCGGTCATTTTTGGCACAATAATGCCTCTGCAGGCGTTATGCGATATGCTGAACAAAAAAAATCAAACGCAATGTATTCTTGAGTTCATTCCGCGTCCAATGATCCAAAGTTTGAGGAAAACTGTGGGCACAATAGGCCGCGGTGGAATTTCAAAGTTTTGAAAACACGTGATTTTCTCCCCCTTTGATTAAAAAATACCAAAAAATCTGAAACTTGGGTTGTGACATATCAAAATGGGTTAAAATTTCACGAACAGAATGAAATTATTGATGAAAACTAAATTTGAACAATTTTAACCCATTTTGAGCCTCAAATTGGGCCAATTTTTGAGTATTTTCAAAGGATTGGCATGTGACCTACATGAAAGTGGGATAGAATTTCGTCAAAAATTCAAAAATATCATCCAAAACTTTTTTGAGCAACTTTTGAGAATTTAGAGCTTCAAATTGAATCAATTTTTGAGTATTTTCAAAGAATTGACATGTATAACCTATGAAAGTGGGGTAGAATTTCGCCATAAATTCAAAAATATCATCCGAAACTTTTTTTGAGCAACTTTTGAGAATTTTGAGTGAGCGTCAAATTGAATCAATTTTTGATTAATTTCAAAAAAATGACATGTGACCTACGAAAAGGTTTTAAAATGTAATACAATTTTTTTTTGAGCATCTTTTGAGAATTTTAAGCCTTTGATTTAGTAGATTTTTAGATAGACCTATCATGGATTGAAATTTCATAGGGAAACCAAAAAATCAAAATCAAATAATTTTCTGAATGAAATTAAATCCACTTTTTTTTCAACTGAATGTAATTGATTTGAATTTCTTATTTTCTTTTTTAGTAGTTTAGATTGTTCATTTTTTGGCATTCCAATGAAATATTTTGCGCTTGAAATTACTCAAACATGAAAAGTTTTGGATTACATTTTAAGCGAAATGCTATCCCTTTTTCGTAGGTTACATGTCATTTTTTTGAAATTAATCAAAAATTGATTCAATTTGAAGCTCACTCAAAATTCTCAAAAGTTGCTCAAAAAAAAGTTTCGGATGATATTTTTGAATTCATGGCGAAATTCTATCCCACTTTCATGTAGGTCACATGTCAATCCTTTGAAAATACTCAAAAATTGGTCCAATTTGAGGCTCAAAATGGGTTAAAATTGCTCAAATTTAATTTTCATCAATAATTTCGTTCTGTTCGTCTCAAGAATACAT
The DNA here is from genome assembly GCA_033439095.1 of Pseudococcus viburni. NCBI lineage: Eukaryota > Metazoa > Arthropoda > Insecta > Hemiptera > Pseudococcidae > Pseudococcus > Pseudococcus viburni. The sequence continues at coordinate 69,703 of JAVBJF010000351.1, forward strand.
TGTGTTTGATTTTTTTTGTCCAGCATATCGCATAACGCCTACAGAGGCATTATTGTGCCAAAAATGATCGAATTTGACAAAAAATCGCACATTGGGGGGCCCAGCACCCCATTGTGCCCGTGACCCAAGGGATGTGACATATATTTGGAGTCAGGGGAGTGTCTGCTACCAGAATGTGAAAAATTGTTTGTCCAAAGTCAAATCTAAAAATTGAGAAAAAATGGGGGTTTCCAGGCCTCAGCTCCCTATTGTGTCGGGGCAAAAATCCAAAATTCGGTTTTTTGGGATTACGGGACCCACACCTACAATAAACCAACTGATTTTTTTTCAGCGAAAATGCTCACTAATTTCGATTTCTAGAGCACTTTTTGCCTCTTGGACTGTAGACTATTGATTCAATCGTGAAAATGAAAATAATATCGCTATTAGATTCGCCGTACTTACCTAAATAAGAGTCCAAATTGATACGAAATTTATTCTATTTGAAACTATAATACATATTGTATTTTTTTTTAGCCATGGAAAAGGTCAAAAACCACACATGCAGGGTAAGATTTGAACTTGAAACAATTTTCATTTCAATGGACCATTTTCATAAAGTACGGTATGTTATTGTAGAGCATATAACACAATAATGAAAATCTCATTCAACTTGGAGAGATATAATTTACAAAATTTTACAATAACAGACAAGTTATCAAAAATATATAAAAAAAGGAAATGAAATGATTGTTACATTGTATTCTAAAACTTGATTATTAAACGAACAAATATTTAATTAAGAGATTTTTCCATCAAAATATTACAAATCAAGAAGATCTAAAAACGCATTAATAATACCTACATTTTTATCTTCCATCTATTCAATACTTGATTGAATTAGAATATCATTCATATGTACAACTGCACATTACAACAAAATATCTCTTTTTTGGTAAACATCAAAGACAATATACATTCGAGAAGCATAATTTTCAAAATCAACAATATCAACCACCATTCCCACCCTCATTAGCCATATTATCCAGTTTCCTGTGCCGAGCCATATTCGAAAGAATAGCATCAAAAGTGGTCGTCTTCTTCTTCGCACTTCCTCTCAACTGATTATCACCGGTAGGCCGAAGATTCAAGTGATTCAACTCTTCTTGAAAATCAAAATCGGATTTGTTCATCGGTCTAAGAAAATACAGATTAATAGCTCATCAAAGAATTCAGTAAATGTAATAATGTATACAAAAATAAACCATTCTTACTCTTCGTCAACATTCTCGTTGCTGGAAGGATTCGAGTGAGGTGTTTCTGTCGGCGTAGGAGGTCTTCTTCCAGGGCACTGCCATTCTAATTCTAAACATCCTTGTTCATCTATAGCTTCGTATAAACGTATAATTTCTTCCGGTGGAGGTAGCCACTTATCGTCCTAAAAATTGAGTCATGTTTGAATTAAATTTGAGACTGAAAAAGAGATTAAATTACCCATATACTTACGACAGGCTTCACGTCGTATTTTTCATCATCGGAGCAATCAACATATACTTCATCCGAGTTCATTTTTCCGGCAAAAAATCAACTTTTCCAAATTATTCAAACTTTTTGTGTAAAAGTTCGTGATAAGAATCAATTTCTGATAAAAATTAAAAAACATAAACATTAAAATTACGGTACAGTTAACGTTACGTTCCCTCAGAAACGAATCATCAGCTCTTAAAGACGAACTATTCAACTCTTATACTCGGACAGAAATGGCAGAATCTGTGTTTGCTCAAAGTGGCTCAAACTCAAAGTTCAACTTGAAAGTTCAAAGCTTTTGGCGTATCAGTATACATGGCAATGTTGCTTACAAACTTCGGTGATAAATTATAAGAAAACATCATCTGTCGGAATTTCAATAATAAATAATGAAAGTATCTGTTTGGTAACAAGTTGAGGTAGAAAATTTATCAATATGGATTTGAAGTAACAATTCCAGCATCTTATTATAGATAGGTTTCTATGAGGGCAAGTAAAAATCATATCAGCAATGCGAATGGAAATTCCAGGTGAGTATCTAGACTTACTAATGTTATTACAATCGAGTAGGTAATACATTAATAATCTTCTACGCTTTACAGACAAAGTTCAAACGAAAGTGAAACGCAATCTTTATCTCTAAGGTCGACGGAATTACGGGACAATAAGTTCTCAGCATCCGATGTAATGAAGCGATCTACAGTTAAAGAAGAAATTGAAAGATATTTTTACATGCTGACCGACGGATGCGGTAACGAAAATTGCGACAATGAGAATTGTGTTTCCAGTGGCAAGGTAAATACATCTTGTAAATATGTAATCTGTTTCGAATATTAATTCATCTGAATATTACGCAGATCACACCTCTATCTCCTAATCGAGCTGCTGCTTCAGCTGTACATCTACAACGTAGCCGAGCTAGGCTTTGCGATCCTCATGTATCGAAGATACCTCGCACTAGGTCACCTACACCTTCGCCAGCTCCGGAAACAACAAATAATGCCAGTAATTCTGAAAATGTAACATTCGGTGAGTTGGTCTTTGAAATATGTTTATATTACTTTATCAGCTCGATAATGAATACGATATATAAGAATAAGAAATACGCTAATTGAACGTAAATTTCATTTGTTTTATCGCTCGGTTGAAATTTCAGCTTACATGTTCCTCACCGAAAATGTGGTCAGAGGGATTGTCAGTACTTGCCAAAACGAATCCAGGTATTCTCAGTTGGTCGCTACCCTACTGGATGTATTTTCAAAAGCAGATACCTTGGCGAAAAGTTTCCTCAAAGTGGAATGTCCACTTAGGCTCGATAATTTCTCACCTGACGATCTCGTCGGACTCGATAAAGAAAAAGTAAGCTGAATCGTTTACATTTGTTCGAAACAAACGATTAATATTTTCTATTCCAGCTCAGGGAACTGGAAGGTGAAATGGAAAAGGACATAGACTGCTCGCAAAGTTCTCGTAATTTCGATTGGACCTCAGATGAAATCCGTATCGATTTTTTCGCCTTGAAGAAAGCCTACGATAATGTTTTCGAACTTCCTAGTCACGTTTACGAAAGCGCCTTAATAAAAGCATTAGGTGTTTTCGCAGGTACGTTGAGATTTTCTGTTCTATTTTTATCATTTGATTTTCCTCTATCGTGATTATTTTTTTATAGAAAACACCGAATTAGAACTCAATGTAGAACTGAAAGGTAAACTGAATAATCCGGAGGAGATGGAGAAATACGTTATTGCTTTTCTCATCGTATTCGAGATACCTGCTTTGAGCAGTCCGGAATTTTTACAAAAGGTGCTACCTCCGCTGTGCAAGGCGATGAATTATTTACCGGTGTCGGCTTTGGCTAGGATTTGTCGAGTGTGGGCTCGATATTGTCGAGACAACTTTAAAAATATTCTAGATTTGTTGCACCAGCTCATTACGATGAGGACTATTGAAAGTTGCGGTAACAAGAAGTACCTGTTGCAAGATAATATTGATATTGTTTCGGCTACCAAAGTTATGAAAGTGAGTTTTGCTTTATTTTAGGATTTTTTCAGATAGATTGTAATTTGATTTTTAATTGCAGGTTTTGTATTATGCGAATGCTCTCGCTGGGCAGATGGAATCGGCTGTCATTACAAAAGACGAAGATTATGATAAATTCGAATCTGAATCGAAAAGTGGTCTGTTTGGCGATATCGATTTAAGATATTCTTATTACCAAAATTTCACATTTACCGAAGATCCTCTTGCTAAAGAATTAAAAGTAAGGAAATGTTACTCCAATGATTACAATATTCTTGAATGAATTTATCTCATCATTCTGTTGAATTTTCAGCTTGATCTCATTGATTGTATCACACCTTTTCTACCATTTTCCGAATTCTACAACGAACCACTCAGTGATACCATCGAAATGGACAAAGATTACTCGAACTATAAAAATTCTCTACGCAACGAAGGTGCATCATCGTCTCGTTCAGAGAACAAAAGCATCGATCAGCTGTTCAGCTTCATGACCCATCCTTTCATTCTCACTCCGGCTACGAAAACTCTCGGGTTATTTTTCGATAACAGGATACGTATGTACAGCGAAAGAAAGATCAGTGTGCTACAATCTATACCCGGTCATCCTCTTAATCCTTATTTAAAATTAAAAATACGTAGAGATCATTTAATCGAGGATGCTCTCATGAGAGTGAGTATAATAATCGTCTAAAATTCATTTAAAATATTCGCTTTGAAAAATAATAATTTTTTTTCGGATTTAGTTGGAATTATCGTGCCATGAGAGTCCTCAAGATTTCAAGAAACAATTGATGGTCGAATTTGAAGGCGAACAAGGAATGGACGAAGGTGGAATTTCTAAAGAATTTTTCCAGCTTATTGTCGAAGAAATATTTAATCCTGATTACGGTATTTATATTCAATTTAATCTTCAATCGAATAAATAACCTAAACTTAACAATTTTTTGTCTCGTTTTAGGAATGTTTGTTTTCGATTCCGATACCCAAACTTGTTGGTTTAATTCGACATCTTTCGAAAATGAATCTCAGTATACTCTTATCGGCGTGGTGCTAGGATTAGCCATTTATAATAGTATAATTTTAGATGTTCGTTTCCCTATGGTCGTCTATAAAAAATTATTAGGAAAGAAAGGCATTTTTAGAGATTTAGAAGATTTTAATCCGGTAAGTTTTGTTATTTATTCGAAAAGCTAAGATTATTTAGATTTTTATACGATTTCATTTGCTCCTCAGGTGATATATAATTCTTTGAAGAGTCTCCTCGAGCATCAGGACGACGATATCGAAGACGTATACATGCAAACTTTTCGTATAAGTTTTACCGATATTTTTGGCAACGTTGTATATCACGACTTACTCCCAGATGGTGATAAAATTTCGGTATCTCTGTATAATAAAAAGGTAATTGTAAAAAAATGGATCCTAATTTTATAAATGATCATTTATTTCATCATTTTAATTTAATTTTTATTTTTTAGCATTTTGTCGACTTATATACTGATTTTCTTCTCAACAAGTCGGTCTCTAAACAATTCAATGCCTTTAGAAAAGGATTCCGTATGGTTACAGATGAGTCTCCGATGAAATATTTATTCAGACCGGATGAGATTGAGATATTGATTTGCGGTAGTAAGGTAAATTAATGGATCTTGAAGTCAAATTTGTATTTCTTGTTCGAGTTTCTGATTTCTTCGATAATTTTTTCTTCTAAATCATGTTTTAGAATTTCGACTTCAAAGAATTGCAAGAATCGACTCGTTACGACGGCGGATACGATTCGTCGACTCCGATTATCAAACATTTTTGGGAATTTTCCCACTCTCTATCGCACGAAAATCAAAGAAAATTGTTACAATTCACCACCGGAAGTGATCGAATACCTGTCGGCGGCTTGGGTCAATTACACATGATTATTGCTCGAAATGGACCGGATTCTGATCGGTAAATTGTAATATAATCTTTTTCGTTGTACTTGTTCACCATATAATATTATTATTCATTTTCATTTGTAGATTACCTACCGCTCATACGTGCTTCAACGTACTTCTCCTACCAGAATACGAAACCAAAGAAAAACTCTTCGATAGGCTAATGAAAGCTATAAATTATTCCAAAGGTTTTGGAATGCTGTAAAAAATAAATGGATTTTCATTCCATATCAAATATTGATTTTTTTCGGCGATACGAACAAATACCTCGTTACAGATCGAATCCTCGAACACGATTTTTTTTACGAAGTAACGCATGTACATTTTATCAACTGTGTTGAATCAAAACACTAGTACACTTTAAAGTACAAAATTTTCGCTTTTTACACATTTTTTTAAAAAAAGAAATTGATATTTCACTTATTTTATAAGCAGATTGCATCACATTGTAATAGTTATTAATTTAATTCATGTGGCTGTGTTGATTCATCAAAAATTTTTATCATTGGAGGTTAACAGTCGCGTCAGGTTCTTTTTTATACTCTTGTAAACGCTAAAAGCGATAATGAAGATCTTCTATAGTGTATAGCTTAAAGATGTTTGTTTTATTCATAATTATTGCTAAAATTTCCAGTACGATTCGTAGTGTCGTATTTTGTTGTAATATTCGTTTCGTATTTATATTTATTTTCATTGTGCAGCTAATGTGTAATTTAAAGTAATAAATATTCGCTGTTTGAAGCCTGTGGAAATTATTTCGAGATCGAAGTGAAGTTCTGAGACAAAAATTATCCTTTGTCATAAAAATGGTAACAAATCTTTTGGATTTGAAATACTTAGAGCTTTTCATTCGAATATCAAAATTTATTTATTTTCTTGTATCTACCAAAACATAAATCGATGAGAACTCAAGTACACATCTTCAAATTGAAGAATGAAGAATGAAGAAGATTATTAACGAATGAAATAGTTAGCAAGGTGAAGTAAAAGATATCGAAAGAAAAAGTTGCTTCCAGTGCCGATTTAAATTAAATATTTCCAAAAAAGTTTTGAACCAAGGTGGCAAAATTCTACGAATTGACACGAAAATAATCAGTGATACTAAAAACTCCAACACATAACACATTGAATGCTAATTTAGAATTACTCAAAGGTGTTTGAGTACCTACTTAATTCTAATATTCAGAGATGAAACTATTGAAACATCGACTAAAGATCTCTAAGGGTTCATCTTCATAATCACCATAACGCATTTGGACCTCCTTGAAAATGTAGAGTTTTAAAATAGTATGCTTTAACTGCGTCGAAAATGTTACCAGCTTGACAAAATATTTCAAAAAAATCAAGAAATTTAAAAAAATTGGTAAAAATGGTTGAATATTAATTTATTTACGAACACGAAGGAATTATTTTCGTGATTAAAAAAAAATGAAAACATTTTCTGTAGTGCTGCTCTCTAGATTTAAAAACCATCTGATCGGAACTAAAAATTCAAAACCAACCGTTATTTTGCACACTTCTGCAAACTTGTTTCATGGTGGTGGTAAGCGTGTTCCGTTTATTCGTGAAAAATCTGCCGCCATTTTTACCACTCCACGAAACAACGAACATTAAACGCTCGAAGTACCAGTCTGTGTTTGAAAACACTTGCATCTGTGTGCAGCGTAATTTTTGTTGCACAATGCCGTAAATTTTTTCGGATTGCTTCGGAACTGCTCGTATGGACTCACGAGTGTACTTGGAACAATCCAAGAATGTCCATTGTCCAAGACGTAATCATCAATAATAATATAGGTACTAGTTATTGATGATAATTTAATTACAGGTTTGAAAATTGAGAAATGATAACGTAATACACTATGAAAATTGAAAATGAAATAAAGATGAACTTACTGTCAAGTGTCAATATTATCGAAATGTAATGTCTAGGGCTCGGATTTTTATGCAATTGCATATTTTTCTACGTGAAAGATGATTGCGTATATTGAACAGATCTTTACGATTCATGAAATTCCGACTTTCTTAGTCGAATATGAGCCCTATTTGTTATTGCATATTTTGCATATTTTGATGATATTTTGGCCATAAATACATAATTTTGCATATTTCGGGTGTTTTAAGTGCATATTTCAGCATATTTTGCTTGCGTTTTACTGCATATTTTGGCCAAAACTTTCAAAATTTCATTTTTTTTTCACCGATTTTCAAATTTTAAACTTCAACCTTCAACCGCAAAAAAAGCTACGAAATTTGAAATCGACACTTCTTTCCTTCAATGTGGCGTTTTAAACTGAATTTGCGCTTTGTTAAAAAATAAAAATTTACAATAATAATATTATGACTGACATTCAAACATTTTTTAAAAAGAGACTAAAGAAAAAAAACAGCACTTATATGTAGGTACTCGATAATTATGGTGACATCATCTTATTCGTATCTACATTCAAAAAGCGCGAATTAACTCCAAGTACACTCGTTAGTCCATACGAACAGTTCCGACGCGATTCGAAAAAAATTACGACATTGTGCAACAAAAATTACGCTGCACACAGATGCAAGTTTGAAAACGGTTCGAGTCGTTAATGATGCAAGAAAGCACGTGAAAATAATTCTAATACTCAAATATTAGAAATAATTTCGGTAAATTCTTGCTATCTTGCTTCAGTTGTTTCGTGTACTCGATACTAGATTATTTTTCGGCGTATCTCGTGTTCGACCATTACTCCAATCCATTTTTCATAGTTTAACATGTATTTCCAATCCTATTCGTATCCGTGTTTAAATGTGTTCGATTCGCAGAATGTGTTCGTCTAAGTTCGTGTTCGTATTCGAAGTAATTATTTAGTAATTAACGTCGAAAATATTCGTAAGATTTTAATGCAGTTATTCGGTGTCGAAGTATGACCGAATATTGGTTTAGCCACGTCGAGCGTCGGCCATGCGGTAAATTCATCAGCTTCAAATTTTCGGTACGGAAGTAACACTTCATCGGGTAAGCGAATCAATTTACTATTTTTCGAATTGCACATCAATACTTAGTGCTGGTTTAATTATGAATAAAACGTGTCGACCGGTCCGGTATGCTTGGCGAAGATTCGTCATCTGTTGATAGTGTTGCTAAGAAACCATAAATTTACTTATGTAATTCGCTAGACCGGAAAGCCTTGACTTCGTGTACTTGACCGGATAATCGTCCGGTGTTGTGATTGATGGATGAATTCAGCGAATTACATTACATTGATGCTATTGTGTAGTGCGTTGGATTAATATGAGGAAAAAATGCGTCAGTTACTGTATCACGTGTCCTCGTAATCGTCTCTACGTACATTAATATTTCGAGTGCTTCTGCTACAGTACCGTTATATAATGAGCTAATATTGAATATTCTCATTACTTTGGTGTGTAATATGGGTTGAGAAGTTCTATGATGGGTGATTTTTAATCGTGACACGCTCTCAGAGGCAATTCGTTATTTCTGTGAGAATTCGCTCGCGCCGGAATAGCCGGAATTGGAGTGCATACTTTTTGGCGCCAAAAATTCTACCTTTTGTTTTCTATGTACTTTATCAGAAGTAATGACTGAGCTATATTGAACATTGAAATTTTCTCTTATTTTAATGGTATGGTTTGAAGAATGTATTGAATATTGATTTACTTCCCCTCCCCTTGAAGCCCGTGATCTAAAAATGTCTGGAATAAATTGACGTGTTAGTTGGTTCGTGTCTATGAAGAGTGTGTAGTGGTGTATTGTATCTGTATACCTAATGGGTAATATCGAGCTTACCAGTACCCGTTACATTTTGATTTTTCTCTATAACAATAAACATACTCGATTTGTCTATACTCGCACCTGCGTTTTACTTCATAATTAGGTATAACAACAAGTATGAGTTGAATAAATGACTTATCTGTAGAGATCATCGATGGTAGAGATTTAATAATGATATTTGCCATTTGGGATGAAAATTACGTAAATCCAAAGTATACGGTATCGCTGCTATTCTGGGTAGGTTATGTACGTATTTTATCAAATATGAATAATGAATCAATGATTATGTTCTTATAAATGAAAAAAATCATGCGTGGTCGAAATCAGATTTTTTGACAATACTTATAGTCATCCTGATTTAATTCATCGTTATTGAAATCGAATCCATATACTCGATCAATCGATGTTAAAAATTGATTGATTGATCGATTATCTAATTTTTCTTCGAAATCTACGACATTTCAAATAGAAAAAATAATTTTATATTAAATTAATCGATAATTGAGATTGAATTATTGTCCGATCATTAGGTAATTGAACTTGAATCCTTATTTCATAAATCGAACGCTGAAATCAAACCTCGATCTCTGAATTTTTTCTGCAAAAATCAACGAAAAATAAAATCGAAATTCAAGATCGATTGTCGATTGTTAGACAAATCATCCAATTTATAGTCAATTAATCGATTTTTTTTTGCAAAAATCGATTTCAATTTCCAATTCTAATTGAAAAATTAATTCGATGATTAAAATCGAATAATCGATCGATGATCGAAATCAACTGATCGGTAATTTGCCGGATTTCTTGCGAAAATGTGTAAGAAGTCGATATGAATCCTTGTCTGAAGAATCAATGATCAAAATTGATCGATTGATCGGATTTTATTATAAAAATTCATGGAAATATTCAAGTTATAAAAGTGATTATATTCTTGATCAGTTAATTGATAATCGAAATCGATCGATTAATCAATTAATTTTAAGATTTTTAGTAAAAATTAGTGACAAATTTCTATCGATAGTCGAAATCAAACCACCGTTTGATTAATGCATTTTAGAAATTGATAATCGCTGGATCATCAAGTCGATAAAGTAATCGATAGTCGAAATCGAATTCTCGTTTAAACTATTATTCATTGAAATTGATTGGCTGAGTGTTACAGTGTATGTAGTTACCAATTTCAAAACTTCCTACTGAAAAAATACCGAATCGTTATTTGATTGATCGATGATCGTAATCGATTGATCGTTCTATGGTGGAATTTTTCTGCGAAAATCAATTCGATGAAGAAATTAATCGATAGTCGAAATCGCATCTTTGACTGATTAATCAATTATCGAAATCTGCATACTGATCATGTGATCAACCATCGGATTGTGCTGCAAAAATCTATAACGATTTCAATTGCAAAAATAATTCAACAGAGTAGGCAATAGAAAACTAGTTTTCGCCTGATAAATCAATAATACAAATTTGATGGATCGATAACTTTATAAGATTACTCTGTAAAAATCAGTGACAATTTGGGTTAGATAAAATATGTATATCAATAATTTAAAATCGAACCAACGTCCAAATCAATTTTAAAAATTGATTGATCGTTGAATTAGGTATTGAGTTTTTCTAATCAAATCCATTTCCCATCACAGTTGAAATTGAAAAAGTGCTCTACATTCGAAATCGAATTTTCATTCAAACAATCGGTAATCGAAATGATTGATCAATCAACTAAAGTTCTCTACATATATGAGAACTCCTTCACAATTCGAATGAAAAAAAATTTCACTGATCGATCGATCGATTTTTTTTAAATCTAGGAAAACATTCAATTGAAAAAAGTTATCGAATCCTTTCCTAATTACGCGGTGATTTAAATCGATTGATCATTCAATTATACGTAGCATTTTTCAGTGTAAATCAATGTAAATTCCAATCGATAATTGAAATGGATCTTTGACTGATTAATCAATGATCGAAATCGATTGAGATTAAATATCGGGCGATTGAAATTATTAAAAAATTATTTTATAGCACATTTGAAATCGAATTTTTGTTTGATTAATCAATGAGCGGAATTTATTGATCGATTAATTCATCGACATTTTTCTCCAAAAGTCTATGAAAATCTAACTGAAAAAATATCATCCGATATTAGAGGGTCGTTATCGTATAATTCGAGCCCCTTGAACATGAATATGAAGTCAGATTTGCAATTGGACCCCTCTAACGAAATCGACCGATTAATCCATTAAAGGATTTCCATAAAAGTCGAATGACATCTCCAATTGGAAAAATAAATCGGAAGTCGAAATCGAATTTTCGTTCGATTAATCGATAGTTGAATTCAAAATCAATTGATTGGACGAGAATTCGATTTTGACTATCGATTTATTTTTTCGACTTGAACCGTGATGAATTTTTACAGAAGAATTTTCCATAAAAATGTATCTTAGTCTTAAGTAGAAAAAAATGATTGACAGTTGAAATCGAATTCTCATCCCAATAATCGAGTTCGAAATCAATCAACCGATCGATTATTCAGTTAATTTTGAAAATTCGTCGAACAGAAATTCTATTTGGTGGAGTAATCGAAATAGAAGCCAAATAATTATCGAAACAATCAAATTGATTTTTCGATTTTGTGCTTCTTGAAGAAATTCTATTACCCCAACAGCAAACTGATTCCTCCTCCGCCAATATTCGTCATAGTTTCTCATCGAACAATTATTTCTAATTCGGTGTGTACAAATATCGCAAACTTTTGCGAACACCCTATACTTGGCAAACGCATCCTTTGGGAATGCATCTCGCGATTAGCCTAGTTATAATTAATACCCCGGTATCGCGATACTACACATTCTATTCGAGTTCGTGAAAGTTTTCCTCGCAATTTCCTCTCCCCCCCTCCCTTTGCCCACCTATTCTTCCCTTCGTCGCCATCGCATTCGCGTTCATTTGTCTCATTCTGACGCCTCAACGTATTCGTAGATATGGTTGCGAAATTACCTAAATCTGCAAAATATGACGGCAAGGGGCGAAGAGGGGAGGGACGATATGCATCGTATCTGCGCTATGGTCTAGGCTAATTTAAAATACGAATTAGCACGTCGCGAATATACTCCGCATAATACGAACGAGAGTTAGTAATTAAAATAGTTACTAAATAATTATCCGGTCGTACTCGTCGTCGAATTTATTAGCATGCGATTTTACGTATGTACATGGCACGTCGTTTTATCGTCTACTAGCAAGTACTTAAGTAGCTATTGTATTTCAGCCATAGAAGGTCTGGGGGTCTGAGCAAGGTATTAAAATACGTCTACATCGTACACTTCACGTCTCGTAAATCTTATTCCTGCGTTATAATGCAGGCGAATTAGCATCATTTTGGGGAAAAAAGAAACATATTTTGCCCAGCAAAGCTTTTATTCCGGAAAATTGTCGAGAGTGGTCCCCTGAGTAACCTCAAAGAGTTACAACCCCACAGACGTCAGGCTAAATTTTTTAGGGGGTTTTACCCCCCAAAAAACAGTTTTTTCGCATTATTTCCCCAGGGGTTGATTTTAGGGTAAAAATAGTTCAGTACTTTTTTGTTCTACACTCAATTTATAACATTTTTTGTAATAGACAATTTTTTTGTATGACCATTAGCGGAGGAGATTGAGACCCTTGAAGGAAAGGGGTTTTGGGAAATGTATGAGTAATATTGAAAATGTGATAATAGGTATAAAATCATTACCAAAGTGCATGTTGTGGACATGAAAATAGTAATTATTATGTAAATTGGTGGTATTAATAATTTTTTACCTCTCCTCCCTGTGCGCTTACCCCCACTTTACCTCTCATTCACAAGGTACCTGGCCCAAATATTTTCATCCATAGCTTTTTCGCCCCTGCACCCTCCCCATATGATTTTTTTAACTAACAAAACGTGATTTGGGTACCTGAAACCATTGACCATAACCCCCAGGGATCGAATTTTCCCAACTTTTCATCATAGTGAACCTCAGGCCATGAACCAAAAGTGGTCATTTTTTGATTTAGAGAAAATGTGAGCTAAATTTCGTCGTCGTCCTCTAATTTTCTATAAAAACATCGAACACAGTTTCGTAAATGAGTATGTATTGGTTAAAATTGAAAATTCAAATAGATACCCTAAAAGTAGGTACATTGCTGAGCTACAAAATGGCAAATTCATGATTAGGGATGGGATTTTTATGTTTTTACATATTTTTTTTGTTGATTGCCGGTGGGAATATTTACAGTATTTTTGCGAAACATAAAATTCCGAATAAAATGAGCCCACTTTGTATGAGCATATTTTGACATATTTTTAGGTAAAAGCATAAATTGTCATATTTTTGGTGATTTTACCCGTTTTTTTACATATTTTGAGCATATTTTACATTTTTTCCAATTTTCCGACATATTTTGCCTAATACTCGAAAATGTACTTTTTCAAAGGCAAAAAAAAATTGAAAAATTGACTTCGCCGAAATTTGCTCCTGGAAGAAATGAAATTATTTCATAATTTATGAAATAATGTGTTTTAAACATCTGTTTTTTAACATTTTTCGAATAAATGAATGAAGTTTCCGTTTCGAGTTTGTCGTATTAATACTTGTTCTCCTTCAAAATCCCTGAATTTTGATACCCATATTCTCCCTCTTTTATTTGACATATTTTGACATATTTTCGATTTTTTAGGAATATTTTTGTCATAATTCAGACTGCGAAAAGTATATTTTATGCGCATAAAACACGATTTTTATGACATAAAAATCGCAGCTCTATTCATGATTAAAAATTACTTTCTTTGAATACTCGTTATTCGAAATTTTCCATCATTTTTCGATGTTTTTATAGAAAATTAGAGGAGGAGGACGAAATTTAGCTCACATGTTCTCTACATCAAAAAATGACCATTTTTGGTTCTTGGCCTGAGGTTCAACATGATGAAAAGTTGGGAAAATTCGATCCCTGGGGTTATGGCCAATGGTTTCAGGTACCCAAATCACGTTTTATTATTATTTTCATGCCCACAACATGCACTTTGGTACTGATTTTATACCTGTTATCACATTTTCAATATTACTCATACATTTCCCAAAACCCCTTTCCTTCAAGGGTCTCAATCTCCTCCGCTAATGGTCATACAAAAAAAATGTCTATTACAAAAAATGTTATAAATTGAGTGTAGAACAAAAAAGTACTGAACTATTTTTACCCTAAAATCAAACCCTGGGGAGATAATGCGAAAACCGTTTTTTGGGGGTGCAACCCCCTAAAAAATTTAGCCTGAAGTCTGTGGGATGGTAACTCTTTGAGGTTACTCAGGGGACCACTCTCAATAATTTTCCAAAATGAAAACTTTGCTGGGCAAAATTTTTTTTTTTTTCCTAATTCGCCTCTTATTATTAGTATAATTTTTAAAAATTATAATATATCCTGTTCCTTTTGTCTGGAACTTTCAATTTCGACGCTCGTGTTGATAAACGAACTGACCGTCGTGTTAATTTAAATGACACATGTCAACCACGTCCAGCTTAAGTATCAAGTAAAATTTCTTATTTCCTGTACATTAGTCCATTCGACAACGGCAACCACCAACACAAACACAATAATTGCGTTGAAAAATAACAGCAAACCGGTACATATACGTTAAACATCTAACGGGCATTCCCTCCTACCCCCTCTCTTCATTTATAGGTATTTTAAAACAATACCGAGTACGTATTTACGCACCTACCTGTGTGACCGAATGAACGTAGTCATCTCTTCGTTTGAACACATGACTACCTGTTTTCAGTTCAGAGATGTGTTTCAGATAATTTTTACGCTTTGAGTACCTAGTACCTACGTACGTTTGTGAATGGATGGCCAAAATTTCGTCTCCACTCATTTAGAATATGATTTAGAAATGGTAGAGCTCTCGTAGCGAAAAAATTCGAGCTAATTTCGTATAAAGATTAAATTACAATGATAATTAATTCATTATAATTGTGTATAAATATGACTGGAGAAATGAAGGACAGGAGGCGAGGGGAGGGGTACTTGGATGTACCTAGCAATCCGTATTTCATATCTATACCCACCTCATCACCTATTCTGACAATCGCGGCAATGCGAATTTCCTCTAAATGTGTAGAAAATCCAGTTTTTTTCATCGTTTCAAGGTTAATAACAAATTGAAGGTTGGTTTCGTTTCGTGTTATGTCGTGTTTCTCGTATATTATTACACAGATATTGTATAAGATGTACTCGAACGTACATTACAAATTCCAATTCCCATGCATTAAAAATCATGCTCGAAAATACAAACCATTCGGCATTTTAGTTTTCGAAAACGTCGCAAATCGCAATTCAACCGGCAGTTTTCCAACCGAGTTCGGTATCGTGTTGTATCGTGTCGTATTGTGTTGTGTTTGAGCATGCGCAAGTGTTCGGTATTCGGTGAGAATTGGTTCAGTTCGTAGATATGGTTTTCATTTTATAACATGTTGAAAATGTGCAGTTTGTGTGGATAATTCGGATACGATAAGCGAGGGGTTTTTGTGTTTTCCAATATTCTTTCTTGTGCTTGCTGGTTCGTGAATAGTGTTGGTCGAGTTCGGTTTGTAGATAAGTTTTTCGTTCGTATTCGAAGTCGAACGTATTCAAAAGATAAGGGATAGAAAATTAGTCGCAGTGTTCGTACGAATTGTCGAGTCGAGCTTGAAAATTCGTGATATAATTTTGATCTGCGTCGAATCTTATTCGAATAATCGGTTTTCAGTTCAGTTCGGTTGGTTGCCGGTGGATAATTGGTTCGGTTGCGGTTTTCGTAGTGAAATTTGTGTTTGTGTGATGTGATTGTGCCAAGTGTGCGCCGTGCGGTGAATTTTTTTAGCCCGTTATGCTGACTTCGAAATAGGATTTGGTAAAGTACACATTTTTGAGTTTTTTTCTATGCAAGATTTGTGGTAAATCGTTTAGGAATCATTTAAAGCTCCTAAATTTCCTATTTTATTCGTATTTTATCCGAGTGACGAGTAAATTTTTCGGTATTGGCGGGGAGTAGGTATTTCAAATTTTGAAAACATCAATTGTACGTAAAATGATATCATTTTGACGTCAATTTGTCATTTTTAATTGATAAATGTTTATTTTCCGCGATTCGAGTGATAATGCTGATTGCGTAACGATCTTTCTTCCGTTTTCCCCTCCGGTGTTCTATTTTTGAATTCACGAAATTGGGAAATTAAAGTTATCTGTTGTTGTCCAGTGAGCGTAGTGAAAACATTCGTGAGTGTAATTTTTTCCAAACTGGTGAATTTTTAAACCAAAATAATTGAAATTGAGGGAAACCGATATTGCACGTGTTTTTTTTGACGTGAAAATTGTATCTACTGATTTTTATGAAGTGAAGAAAAACGTAAGTTTATGTTCGGTTTTTTGTTTTGAAATGTAAAAATCATGTCTCAGTTTGATCAGTTCTGATAGATGGTAATTGAAATTAAAAAATTCAATGAAAATTGTACAGATTTTTGTAAATTGAAAAAAGTGAAAGTTTTACGTGATTTTTTCTAAGTGTGAAAATTGTACTGATTTTCATCAGTTTCGGTTTCAAGTTTATCAAAGCCGAAAATTTTCGAAAGGCTTGAAAATCGGATCCATTGTTTTTCTTCAGAAAGCTGCGTTGATTTTCATCGAACGATGTGCTGTTAGTATTTAATTTGAGCTGGTATCGCTAAATTTTGGGAATTTCTTCCAAACTGGTGAATTTTTAAACAAAAAAATGATTGGTTTTGATACCTGGTATATCAAACTTGAAAAACTTGATGAAAATTGTATCGATTTTTGTAAATTGAAGAGAAGTGAAAGTTTTAAATGTGAGAATTGTGCAATTTTTCACAAATTTTGATACCTAGTCTATCAAAACCAAGGAATTTTTGAGATTGGCTTGAAAATCGAGTTCATTATTTTCCTACAGAAAGCTATGTTGGTTTCATCGAACGATGTGAGTGTTTAATTTGAGCAGATGTTGCCAAATTTTGGAATTTTTCTCTAAATTTAAGTTCATTATTTTACTGCAAACAGCTGCGTTGGTTTCATCGAACGATGTGACTGTTTAATTTGAGCAGATGTTGCCAAATTTCGGAATTTTTCTCTAAATTTAAGTTCATTATTTTCCTGAAAAAAGCTGAGTATTTAATTTGAGCAGACGTTGCCAAATTTTGGATTTTTTTTTAAAATTTAAATCGAAATGAATCAGGCTAGCGGGTCACTTTTTTAGAGTGTTTGTCACTTTTTTCGACTTCAATCATTATGGTTACTTTTTTCCCTCAGAAGTCACCATTTCTTCGCACTTCCAGGTAAAAATTCAAATTTTCACGTAGAAATTGCTATTTTTCAAAATTCTTCGAGAAAAAAATTAAAAAATAGATTTTTGCTAGTTTGTTTGTTGTTTTGACGAAGGAATTTAATAAATGAAATTATTCACGTCTTTTCAGTTGATTTATCTTTGAAGTGTTTGCCGAAAACTACAAAAAAATCCCCCCCCCCCCCCGAAAACTGTAAAAAATTGCCTCCCGAAAAAAATAGAATTTTTGGTTCCTTTAGGTCAATTTTGGTCAATGTTGGTCACTTGTTGCTCAAAAAAAGTTACTGAAAGTTACTTTTTTCTTCAAAAGTTTCGCTATAATGCCTGAATGATTAAGTTTGATACATGGTTTATCAAAGCTGAAAAACTGGGTAAAAATTGTATTGATTTTTGTGAATTTAAGAAAAATTGTTTTACTCGGATCCATTATTTTTCTCCAAAAAGCTTCGTTAATTTTCACATAAAGATGTAATTATTCAATTTGAGCCGGTAGTGCCAAATTTTTAATTTTTTTCTCGGAATCGGATAATTTAAACTATTCGAGTATATCTTTTAGTAAATTGTTTCTGTCTATGACGATCTCTAGGTCAGTTATATTTCAAATGTATTTTCGCCAAATTAAGCAGCAATTCCGTTGAAATTACTCTAATTACCAAAAATCGTCCTAGCTCGTGGTCATTTCTCAACGTCAATTTAATACTCGTGTCGTTTTTTTTCCTCGTAAAAATATCATCGTTTTGTGTAAATCTACATATAAATCCACATTACGTATTATTTTCTGCTCCCCCTGGCTCTTCTCCCGGTGTATATTCGGATATCGTAACCGTGTAAAATATTCATTTTATACGAATAAGTTGAGCGCTATTTACGTCAACGAGGACTTATTTTTACCATTAACGAATTCCTTGTTCTGTTCGCGTGAAACGGAACAGAAACAAAACGAGATTATTATTGACACGTGATAACAAATATTGGCGGATTTCGAACGATTTATCGTCGGTGCCATTTTTCCTATCTGGCGGGTGGGATTTGGATTCTGTTAACGTATCTGGTACAGCAAACAGACGATTTAGAAAAGAGAATTTACCAGGAGGCTGAGTAATAATGGAATAATTCGGCGGAGGTAATTTTTTTCATTGGCGATTCGTATCGAAAGGTTGAAGTGGGTGGATGGAAGAATTTTCGAGTCGATTATTCGGGTTCGTGTCCTATTCCGTGTGATGGACGAGTCATTACCTACGATTACCTTCATTCTATGCAGATTGCAGGTACTCGTTGACCGTCAAATCGATGCAACTTTATGACTATTTTAAAGAGAATACATATATTTTTAATGGGTTTCTCTCTAGGTTACCGAATTCGAGTTGATCTTCGCTCAATTCTCTTCGTAAAATTGACTAGTTTTTGGAAAATTGGAACCAAATATGAAAATTCGTCCTAGTCCTAGGAAGTAAAAATTTTAAATAGAAAATAGTGTATAATACTTATTTTTATGTGCCATAAACGTAAAAAACTTCATGAAAAAAACATGAAAAATTCATGTATTCGTGTTAGAAAATTTTGTTAAATACTCCGTACTTTTTATCCTTATAATACCTACTTTATCAAAAAAAAAATGAATCCATTGTTTTTGTCCAAAAAGTAAATTCCCATTCTTATACCTACTCTTCATATTTGCAATTATCACTACGTTGCGATTTTTTTCAATTTCGGAAGCATAACGGGCTAATTTAATAATTATTTTTTGTATACAGTTTCGCAGTGTTATACGAATTTTCACGCGACTTACAATATAATTTTTCTGGACAACTTATCGGTTCACGACCTTACTCGCGAGCAACATTGTTCGCGGGATATAATTTATGTAATTCGGTTGTCGCGAGATTTATCTAACCTTATTTAAGTGACAGTGTCGTTGATCTTTGAATGAATTTCCCCTCCATGACGTTCAATATGTTTTCCTTTAATTGTTTCGGATACAAGAAGAAGCTGAGAGTTAGTAAAAGGTACGTGATTGTGTAATATTTTTCTTCTGGATTAATATCGGTGGTGGTGATGATGATGGAATTGTGATCATGGAGGTATGACTCACAAAATGGTGGATGGGTTTTTTTCGTAGGTATTAATGTATCGTGATTTTGATGTTTTTCACGTATTCTCGTTTGATGATGAATTTTTTAGCGAAACCATGTTATGATCGTCTAGCATAAATTTATTAAACTATGCTAAAATATGCACGTTGCTGATTGCGAGTTTTTCGTGCGTCGCTCAGACTTTTAAAAACCCCCAATTTAATTGTTTTTGAGTTGATCTCTTGTTCGATCATTTTTGGTACTGGTTCACTAATCTCATTCTATTATTTACTCACAAAATCGTCTATATTCATTTCATGAAAATTTCGACGGTACGCGCACCTAGGATTTGTATTACGACCACCAGTCCATGTTTCTCCGTTGGTAACTTTACCTTGGCTGTTGGCAGTAATTGAGTTCTTTTGCATCTTCGATTTTCCAGTTTAAAAAATTATGTTTTTCTAATCTCTAAAAATCATATTCTTTGAGCGATCAAATTTCTTCTAGGTTGACTGGAAGTGAGAAATTTTTTTTTGAATTTTTTTTTTAAAAATAATTTTTAGAAGTACTTTTTTTGAGGGAAAGTACACAGTTTTGTTTATTTAAAATCCCCCCCGATTTTCGGTTTTCATTTCACAAAGTCGTTTTCTTTTTATGATTTCCAAGTGTTCTGCAGATCGTTTTACGCCAGGAGTTATATGTACCATAGAGCTAATTGAGGGGCTTGGTTCCAAAACTCACTTTTGCCACGAAAATTTACTACGTTTTCTTTGCGGATTTGGGTTCCGTTCTTAATGCTTCACGACTCTACAATCTCCATTTTCATGTTAACGCTTCGACTTTGCTATAATAGACGTAAGAAAAGTAACTTTGGTGTCAAAACTCACTTTTGTCTAATCGTTTTCCGTTGTTTTCTCAAAAAGTATCTTTTTGGCAAAAGTGAGTTTTGGAACCAAGCCCCTCAATTGTCTCCCAGGTTGATGAGCCGTCCATGATTAAAGACGTAGCTGAGGGAATAATTTCATGATTTACATATATATGTATTATACATTGTATATAATATACCTAAACTGATGTCGACTGAGTACTAGAATTCGATCTTTTCTGGTGAAGTGATTTATGAAACCTATTAACCCTTAAAAGGACGGTCTCAGGGAAATGTCGTGAAAATTATTTTTTTTGAATAAACGAAGTGTAAGGACCTCACTGAACAATAAAAACCAGAAAAAAAATTTTTCGAGCCCATAGAACTGATTTTATGGAATGTACATTATAATGTACATTGCGAACGATGCAGCAACCTACTATTCAAGTCTAGTGTACAATACAATGTACATTGCGAACGTTGGATACCGCGTTTGGTTTCACGTTTCAAAACCTGTATCAAGGGGAAATTAGAATTTACTTTGAAATTTTTCATAAGTGATGATTTTTTTAAATAAAATTTTTGTTCTGACAAAAAAAATTAATAAAATTGTACATTTTAGGCGAAAAAAATTAGAAAAAATTCATAAAAGTTGAAAATTTTCAATTTTTTAGTGGTTTTTATAAACCAGCTTCGATTCATTGACTCTACTTGATCAAGGTACTTGATAATAATAAAAAATACCCCCAAAATTTTTTCCCCTGAAATAAGTTTTCTTAGATATTTTGATTTGACTTTGCGAAAGTAAAATTTTTTGAATTTTCACTCAAAATTCCATTACTTGATTTTGTTGATTTAAAATAAAATCATGAGTAAAATCGATCCAGCTCTTCAAAAAGTTGTGAAAAAGATTTTAAAATGGTCGAAATATGTTAATGCTAGGGAATAATATGGTTGCAAATTCCCACAAAAAAGAGATCTTCAAAAATGATGAAGTAGGCATACCCAAAATCATAAAAATTACTCCTAAAAAAAAAACGGAAATCAAAAATATCGAAAATTCTTTCATAAATTATATGAATGTCATACAAATTTAACATTTTTACTCACATTCCAACTTTCTAAGTGCCTATACCTTTTTATCAATTTTTTTTGTAAATTTCCATCATTATTTTAACGAAATTTTATGTTGCAATATTTTGAACAGTTTTTACAGTGTTCTAACCACAGTATTCTGACAAACAAATCATTTTTACAAATTTTATCGATTTTCTAGGAAAAAAATGCATCAATTTGTTTTTTTGAACAAATTGTTGTAGGTAGGTACTTATGTACTTATTTTCATTTCGAATGACGGGGGGGGGGGGCCAGGAAACTAAGAAAAAACAAATTTTTTCAAAAAAAAAAAGTAAAAACATCCAAATTGGTTCTATTCTGCACGAAAATTCTATTTTAAAATTCAATTTTTTGAATTTGAATCATTGAAGAAGATGAAATTTTTTGAGTTACAGGGCTGATTAAAGTTGCTTTCAAAATTATCCAAGTTCCACTCAACATTATTTCATGTATAATTAAAAACACCACATCACGGCAAAAATAAAATACAAATATAATGATTTATTTTCATCAAACAGAAAAAAACTGGTATCTCATGTCTTACATGAGCTGACCGCGGCATTTCTTTTCAACAGAGGGTAAAAGTAACTGTTTTTCTAAAAATTCTTTTTTTTCCCCTTCCTGTTTTAAAGACTTTGGTAACAGAATTGTTTTTATTACCCTAAACTACCCGAACGATCGGCATTTGAACCCACCGACGAACGTGAGGAATACAATACCTAACAGATTTCACGGTACCCATCGTTCGCAATGTACAATACAATGTACACTTGATTCCATCGGCTATCTTGGCTATCGTTCGCAATGTACATTATAATGTACACCAACTTTGAACTTTAATTGTAGAAAGTTGAAGTGGTCTGGCGGAAAGTTGATTTCATTACAGCAAACAAGTGACCTTTCTTTGAAAAAAACCTGTCATAATTTTTTTTTTTTAATTTTATTCATTTGTAAAACCACTATTTTAAACTGTCCCTTTTATACATTTGAAAAAAACGTAAAACTTCAAAATTCAAAGTTATACCTAAAGTTGGTGTGATAAGATTATGATTTGAAATTTCGGTATAAGGTTCTTAAAGGTCCTTAGAAATCATTAGTGAAACAAAAATTCCAATCTGGTCACTAGAAAAAAATACAAAAATTCCCAAAGTTTGTGTACACTATAATGTACATTGCGACATTAAGGGTTAAATGGTTCCCAAACAGAGGTCAATGTGTTGTTTGAAATTGACTTTTCAATATTCGTTCATTTTTAAAACCAAAATTGAAAATTGTAGATTTAAGAAAATTTACCCAACAATAACTGTTTTGCCTAACTTACGTAACTATGATTTTGAGAATAAACTTTTCAAAACTTTGAAACGAAAAAACTCTCAATTCTCTCTCAAGTTAGGCAAGCTGAAAAACTTGCTGGGGGTTGTTTAGAATTCATATCAATTTGAGACGTCTGTTTTTTATGGGGCTTGAAGCAATGAATAATGAAAGATTAAAAATTTTTTTAAAAGAAAATTCTGATTTTCATTCTTGTGATTGGCAGACACCTTCACATAATTTTTTTTTCTAAATTTATTATGACTTTGCTGTAAATGAAATGTTCTCGTTCATTACATTTTTTTCCTAAAATGAATTCAAGTTCTGAAGTACCTAGTATTTATGAAGTTCGAAAACTTTCAGAACTGAGTTTGGGCCAAATTCTTGGCCAAGAAAGAAGGTTTCTGAATTTTTTTTTTCAAAAATAGTGAAAAAATGAGTGATTTTGAGAAAAAAATCCGTTAGACATCATAATGCCAGTCTCCCAGGGTTACATTTGATTTTTGTAATACTTAAGTAACATTCTGAAACGAAAAATAACCAACGAATTTCAGTAATTCAGTTCTTTCTCGAAAATTTATAATTTCATACCAACGTTCTTGATTTCGTTCTGTTTTCCTTTACAATTTCGTGAATTAGTAATAACGGGATTGAGATGAACAAATAAACTACATCTATCGACATTAAGAGGGCGCTCTAATTATTGCGAGAATTAATTCTGGCCTATCTGCAACTTACAAGGCGCAAACCCAAATTTTCGTTTTTTTTAGATTAGAAAGTGATAAAATGATGAAACAACGAACGAATATGATTTTAGAACGTAGAAAAAATAAAATAAAAGCATTTGGAAGTTTCAATTGTCATTATAATTATTTTTATTGAACTTGAAAGAAACGCAAGATTTGATGACGGTTTTTGCAAGATTTTTCGGGGACTATTGAATGAAATTTGAAGAAATTTAGATATGTGGTGTATGATAATAACATTTCTGATAGGCTGACAGAGCCCTTTTTCCGTTTTTTTCAAAATTTTGAAAAATATTTCTATTTTAATTTTTTTTAGAAAAACAAAAAAAGGGCTTCGTCAGCCTGTCAGGAATGCTTTTTTATATAACATATTAAAATTTCAAAAAATTTGATTCAGTAGTCTCAGTGAATTCTTGTAAAAACCGTCATCAAATCTTACATTTCTTCTAAGTTCAATAAAAATAATTATAATGACAATTGAAACTTCCATATGCTTTTATTTTCTTCTTTCTACGTTCTAAAATCATATTCGTTTGTTGTTTCATCATTTCATCACTTTATACTAAAAAAAACGAAAATTCGGGGTTGCGCCTTGTAAGTTGCAGATAGGCCAGAATTAATTCCCGCAATTCGTAGAGCACTCTCTTAAAATATAGTTTGGAACAAGAGCAGCAGAATTTCTTAAGAATGTAGATTTATTGAAAATCGATAATTTTTGTTCTGTCGGTTTTTGAAATTCAATTCGATGATATTGTAAAAGGTTGTAAAAAACGACAATTTCGATGAAAATAGTCGTGAATTTCACGAAAATGGTAATTTTAATTTTAATTTGATTAGAAATTTGTTAATTTTTTTTCTATCTTGAAGTAATAGGTACCTATACCAGTACCTAGGCCCAGTTTTTTGGTTTCCAAACAGATACCAATCGGTTGCTTGTAACAGACCTTTTTTCGTTCAACCAATTTGAGAACCGGTTTGGTGGTTCTCTAAAAGAAGCTAATTTGACCTTTTGTTTGTTCATTTCTGAAACTGGTCAGCCATAAAATATTACATAAAATAATTCTTAAAAACTTGAGATGGAAAACAGAAGTTACCAATTATTTTTAAAACTGGTTTAGTGTAATCAAAATGTTCCCGATAAATTCTTTAAAATAACGAAGTACGAAACCCCAATTCTCGAAGTTTATAGATTGATGAAAATGAATTTTTCCATGTTCATTTTCAATTTATATTGAAACTGGTTTACTCTATTCTTGAAAAATTGAAGGTTATTGAAAATTGATGATTTCCATTGTTGGTTTTTGGAACTCAATGCAATGGATATTTACTGATATATTCCAAAAGATCGAGGAAAAAATGAGAATTTCCATGAATAAGCGGCGAATTTTGTAGAATTTGTGGTTTTTAATTAATTTGTAGCCTTGATTTTGAAATTAGATGTCATTTCGTTTTTGAATTTTTTTCATTTGTTCATTTTGCTCCTGCGTATTTTGTTATGAAAAAATGAAAATTTTTAAAACCGATATTCTTTAAATTTACGAAATGGGTTTGTGTTTGGATTAATTTTTTTCCAACTTTTCCTGTGAATATTTTTCTTACCAACTTACCAAATTATAAACTTGGATGGCTATATTTTTAGAATTGAGAGAAACTGCAAAAATTTTCAATAACGTAATTTTTCAGGCACACTGTGGGTACCTGTATTAGGTACTCGTATAAAGATGACGAGCACGATATGCCGAATTAAATATCAATATATTCAGCGATATCATTACAGTCCCATGTAGTGATTCAAGTTCTTCGTACGTGTTAGGACTAGGGATGGCATGCTCAAATGCTCAAATGAGCATTTTGAGCATATGCTCAAATGCGCGAGACCGCACTTTCTATATGTGCGCGAGCAAGAGCATTTTCTAAAAAAAAATCAGAAAAAATTCTACAGTAAACAGCCCAATTGCGGCTTGATAAAAACATGTTTGATAATTGATAAACTTGTGAGTATTTCGTATTTCATATTTTTCAGTTTCTTCTAATTTTTCATTATTATATGTCAGATGTGACTGAAACGCTGTATATTTGGAGTTCTTTTCAATTATAAAAATTATCAGAGTCAGTGGAATGGGACAACCGTTTCTGCAGGATTTTTTGAAAACGGCTCAACAGAATTCGATGAATTTTGGATATGTTGTAGAGAATAGAGTGAGGTACAAAATTACAGAAAATGCTCGCGTGCTCGAGCATATGCGCGCATATGCTCGAGAAAGCGCACACAAAACAAAATGCGCGAGCATTTGCCATCCCTAGTTAGGACGACGTCGACGACGTTTCAAATAAAACAATTTTCTATCGCGGTAAAAAAAAGTTTTCTTGAGGGTGTTTTTTCTTCCATGCCTTTCGTGCTACATTCGTACGGTTTTTCGAACAGCAATACCTACGTATATTTACGAATACGTCTTCATTTAAGGTAATTTTTTTCCATATCGTATACACAGCGAGTCACAGCGGCGGTCTCTTTGCAATATAGATAGTATTTGTATATGGGTAATTTATCGCGAGTAATTTGTACGTGGAAGATATCGTCGCCGTCACCGAGTTGAGTTTAGGTGTGTCGTGCGTCGTCGTCTTCTGCAGTATACATTACATTACATTACATATTATACTCTAACTACATCGTATTATATACGCGAAGAATAGTATCTAACGAACGTATAATTTAAATAAATTTACTCGGCTATTGTGATTATGTAAGCACGTCATCTGTATATTCTGTCGTCGATTCGACTTCAATATGCTGGGCTAATTTACTCGCGGTTTGTTTCCATATATGAGATTTTAATCAGATAGTAAGATGCATCCGCGCATTCCGAACAGAAGTCGTGCAAATGGAATACGGGTTGCGGACCGTGAAAACACGCGATTCAGGTGAAATTTCAGTCGCGTTTGGATTTTTTTTTTCGTTTTTTGAAACGATCGTGTAAAAGGTTTGAAGTTTGGTTGAGGAAATTGAGAGTGGAAAAACTTTGGAACTTAGAGAGTGCAAATGAATGAGAATCGTTTTTTTTCTCGTATTTGGTGTTCTTGGTACCTAACCTACCTATTATTTTATTTTAAAATATTTTGAGATGGAGAGAAAATTTTTTTAGAATGTGACAGACGAGTGATTAAAGATTACTTACTTCCTGAATATGGAATTATTGCTATTACTTAGTAAAGTCTAATCTGCCGCGAAGCTGAAATTCGAAACTAACAGATGGAAGTTGGTTCCTATGGTCTGAAAACCTTGTGGAAATTTTTTTGGCCCTCTACCCCTCTTCTATCCGTTACAGACCAAAAAGTTCTTTTTTTCAGCCTTTTTATTAAGAATTTTTATTTTTGCGAGTTTTCAACCAAATTTTTTCAAACTTACGTGAGTGGTACACTATACTGAGGGGTATTAGTTGATGGTTTGAAAAAAATTTTCGATGATTTTTTCTTGCTGGAACTCGCTGTTTGAAAACTTCAAATCAAGTTTTCTACATGGTGGTTCAGAGGTGCAATTCTGAAAAAAAATTTCATGTGATATTTTTTTCAGAATTTTCCAGCTGATAGAACATCTTGAAAAACGCGAAAAACCATTTTTCCACAACGTTTTTCACTTATTAAATGGTCATTTTTGGTCGAATTTTTTTTTGGTGTAATTATACTCCGAAATACGTATTTATACACCACTTGTCCAATTTTCACTTCATTTCATTCCTTTTTTGCGATGGAGAGGGGTAGGGGGCCAACAATTTTTCCACTAGGTTTTCAGACCATAAGAACCAACTTCCATCTGTTAGTTTCGAATTTCAGCTGGGGGGGGGCAGATTCGCTATTTTAACTGCCGGTACCCTTTGATCAACTCATTTGAATTTGCATAAATACTTTGTTGGTAAATATAGGTATGTGTAAAAACGACAGTTTCAAACTTTGAAAAAAGTTTATTGTGGTTTAATTTTTCTAACATTACACTGTAAGGTCGATTCCATAACGACCCCGGGGAAATCCCATAATAATATTCAACACGCAAAACGAGTTCAAAAATAAACGTTATCATGTCAATATTCGTGTACAATCAAAAACTTCCTCGTACAAATACACCAGTACCCAAAATATTGCATTCAAGTACTGAAGTACGTAATAAATTTAAAAAAAAAACATTCTCAGAAGGATTCGCCATTTAACTGACATCTTTCAACAAGTCAGTTATATCGAGGATGAGAGCACGAATGGTTGTATCTCTCATTGGAACAATTTTGCAGGTGGAGGAGAAGATGAGGCTTTCACAGTATTATAATTTTTTCATTTTTCAAAACACTTTTTTCTGTATACAGCTACTTTAGAAAAGAGAATTTTGAAAAATTAAAAAATTATAACACTGAAAGACTTATCCTCTTCTCATCCTCCTGCGAAATTGTTCAAATGTGAGATACAACCTTTGTGCTCTTACTCCTCGATACGCATGTATATTTACATACCATAATAATGTACGAAAGCGTAGAAATATTGATGAATTTTGACTTCATCGTTTGAAAAAATTGCCGGTAATTGAATGAGAATTTTTGTATGGTATCTGTTGAGAGTTGATTTTCAATCAATATTCGCGTGAATATTTTTCAATCGCCCTGTGATTTGATAAATAAGCTCCCAAGAGGTTTGAACGTTCGGATACTTGTTTAATTACCTAGCTATACTGTCGAGTTGAATTATTGCTGTCAATCATATTCGTTGGCTCTTATCTCATAAACAATTCTAATTTAACTCATTCGAATTTACATACTTTGTTGGTAAATGTATATGTAAAAACGACAGTTTCGAACTTTGAAAAAAGTTGTACATAATGTGGGCTATGAAGAATGATCTTTTCCTGATTTGTATATTTTTCAAGCCTGTTCAATGGTACTCAGTCTGTCGATAATGAATACCTACTTGATGAAAAAAATTGTCGAACGTTCAAGTCTAGATGGAATCATAAAATTTGAAATTTTCATGTACGGTACAGTGGTCCTCAAACTGATTCCAGTCGAGTACTATAAGTCGATTCTCTCTTTTATTGGTTTGAATAATGGTTTAGTGGTTTTTGAACGAAACCCAAGAAGTAGAGGTAAATTTTCATTTGTTTATTTTTGAAACCAGTTCGGTGGTTTTTAAAATACTGCTATGTGAAGAAAGCAGATGAATGATTAAAGATTACTTACTTTTTATATCACCCTCACATAGAGTCAGCACATGAGTTAATAATGGATTTTCATTACCCTATGTAGACCACCCGTGCCAAAAACGGCACTACAATGCATTTTTCAAAAAAAAAACCACCTGGTGTCAAAAACGGCACTACAATGCATTTTCGAAAAATCCCATTAGTATTGTAGTGCCGTTTTTGGCACCAGGTGGTTTTTTTCCCATTAGCATTGTAGTGCCGTTTTTGGCACCAGGTGGTTTTTTTTTTGAAAAATGCATTGTAGTGCCGTTTTTGGCACCAGGTGGTTTTTTTCGGTGGTCTACGTAGGGCTAATAGTTTTCTTATTTTAATTTTTTTTTGTTTCTAATTCCAATCTACACGTGAAGAAACAAAAAATTGAAATTTTGATTTTCTAGTCGCAATATCGCGGATAATTTGCGATTTTGAAAGGATAAGAACTTAATAAAGAAAAATTTAAATCGATCAAGTATCTAATTCTTTATAAATTCAAAAAAAAACAGTAAGTATAATCGAAAATTTCAAATTTTTTTAATTCCTTAAAATCAAATTAAATTAAAAGCTTATTTTAGTGACAATCTGGGGCGAAATAAAAGTAGGTAATGTTATAAACATCACTTAAAAAAAAATTGTTTTCTAGTTTAGATAATAACTGAAATTAAATTTTGTTAAAACAATTACTTAGGTATTGTCTCATGACAGATTGTAATGAACAATAATTTTTTTAATTTGAAAAAAAAAGAATACCTAACTAAACAAGCTCTAAAATTAATTTGGATGATTTTTGAATTTTTTGTAATTTTTGTCGATCTACATACAGGGTGTCCGGTAAGTGGTCTGACATACTTCATTTTTGGATATAACCGGGTACCGACTCCGCATTCCTCTCGTGCATGATGCACGTGGCGTGGTACGGGTGCTTACACGGTTCCATGGGCAGTGGCCATTCTTTATTCTCGGCGCTTGTTTCCTTATGGATTTCGAAGTTTGGACCATTTTCGAAGAGGTTTTTTCCGCAAATTTCGCAGGTTGCTATGGTACACGTTGACATATTCGCCTAAAATGAGAGGAATCATATGGTGGAATAGTTAGTTAGGTGTTGAAATTATCATTCGAATTATATTTCGGCTAAAAAATAGCAAACCGGGTACCACTAAAAGAAAACGATAGATGAACAAGTTGCATATCTTAAAAATTGAAGGGTGAAATGGTGTTTTTTAAAAAAATCACATGATTTTTTTTTCAACCATGGCGATTGATAGTACTTTGAAAACTTGATAAATTTTCATTATATGACTTTTTGCGTAACTTGAAAATTGAAGGCGCTACAAAAAATTTTGTTGAAAAAAAATTAACTAATTAACCCTTGGGCTGAATCCAAGGCGAATTTTGCTCTTATGGGGAGATGTCAAGTTTGGTTGTAAAATTTAGCCGGCATCGAAATAAATATCGCTGGCTGCTAAAATTTAAAGTTTAACTTCCAGTTAATAGGTACTGTTGCAGGATAAAATGGGTATATATATTTTTTTAAATTTGTTTGTAATCCGCTAGCCAAAAAACGTACAAATTTCAAAACTTGTTTTTGGATTAGATTAGTTTCGCCTACGTCGAAAATTGAAGGTGCTACGATGCTTGGAAGTTTTTAAAAGACATGCTATACATGGATAAACTTTTTAGTCGATTTTTAAAAAACTTTTCCACTGTCGGACTTTATTTTTCAAAACTAAATTCAATCTAAATTTCAGAAAAAATTCATTTTTTATCCATTTTTCGACTCCAACTTAATTTTTTCAATTATAAATACTTACATTTATATGAGATCTCTAAAAATTTGAAACTTTTAAACTCAGGTGAGAATTTTTATGTTTTTTTAAGTCTGAATGGAAACTAAATTTTGAAGCTGTTGCCTTCAAGAATTGCTTATAATAGCCAGAAATTGTCAATTTTCGTATATTTTCAAATCAAAAAACTTACAACGATGACATTCGGATTTGGTCTGTGGAAGGAGAGATGGGGAAAGTGGAAAGCTGATATGTTTATGGGCCGAATTTCACGTGCAGAATGTTTTCGAGAAGGAAATATGTATTTTCATTTCTTTGAAATTATGAAAAGGGGGGAAAATAGACTGAAAGCATCTCCAAAAAAAATCAAACCAATTCACAGGACCATCGAATTTTGACTCTCTGATTTATACCTATATTTTTATAAATAATTCTAGAGATGCTGATAGATTATCTGAATTTATATTTTTTCGATTAAAATATAACTATGTGTAACAAAAATAGTACTCCTATATCGACAAAAATGACCTGACAATTTTGAAAAACATATTTGTGAAAAAATAATATGTGTTGCATTAAGTGCATGAAATAATCAACACGAATATTTTACAAAAAACCAGTGGACTGTAATTAATTAATAAAATACAACGTGCAAAAATAAGTCCAAACATAACAGTAAAAATACATCGTGAAAAATAGAGAGCAAAACGTATGTAATTTACGCTCGAAAACAAGGTGTTTAGGGGGGTTCACGTGATAACGTTGCGCGCAACATGCGTAATATTGGTTGTATAACTGGAATAAAATGAAGGCGAAAATACCTGCAAAGATTCTCCGAGGGCTGACCAATGGTCAGAGAGAAAAAAACAGTTAAATACAAAATGATAAATAAATAAGAATAATAAATCATGCATAAATACAAATAATTGAATAACGAATAAGTATAAAATCACAAAGGAATAACAAACAAAAAAAACAACAAATAAATAACAATCATAATCTAACTCGTAGGTATGGTAATTAATTTTCCACCGGTAGAGAAACAATCTGGTTTGTAGGCACAATCTTTTTCTGATTATTGGCCAAGATCTCCACAGTTCTGACTACATTTTTTGAATCTGGAATGCACTTGGTTATCCTAGTGAGAGACCACTGACATGGAGAGCTATTGGCTTCCTTATACAGCACAATTTGACCAGGAACAGGATTTGGTTAAAGGTTCAGCCATTTTGACCGGCAGCGTAGCTGATTAATATAATCCGTGGACCAACTTTTCCAAAAATCTTGTATTCTCTGACGGTTAGCAATGTACTGTGTCGATAACTTTGCTGAACCTAATGTGGTTGGCTCAGGAACAGATGTAAGATTGCGGCCAATGAGAAAACGGACTGGAGTCAATACTTCAGAGATCAGATCATCTGTTTTTCGATATATACCAGAGGGCGTGAATTTAAGATGGCCTCAACCTCTGTTGAGAATACTCGTAATTTGGTCTCGGATAAATTCTGGTTCTTGGTTACCAGCGGTAGGAATATTTTTGCGCTTTTTACCGCCGATTCCCATATGCCACCTCGATGAAGCGTATAGGGAGGATTGATTTTCCAGCCGATTTTGTTTTCAATAGCATAATTGGATATCTGATCATCTCGTAGGTTCAAGGATCGTTCGGCACCTCGGAAATTTGTGCCATTGTCTGAGTAGATCGTATTTGGCAAACCACGACGAGCCACAAAGCATTTTAAGGAGTTTAGGAAATCCTCAGTCGATAATGAAGGCACAATTTCGATATGTACTGCTCTCGTAACGAAGCAGATGAAAATAGCAGTGTAATATTTGGCGCATTTAGTCGTTGGATGGTAATCACATTTTACGTTGAAAGCTTTGGTAAGTCGATACCCACAACTTCGAAAGGAGATCTGGGATCAACTCGATCCAAAGGAAGATCTCCCATCTGCTGGGGTTTTGAATTGGCAAAATATCGTCGACAAGTTACACATTGACTTCTAATAGCTTTGATTGATCTCGTAATACCGCCAACAAATATATTAAATTTGTGGACAAATGTGCTGTTATAAATGGCTGATTGGCATGAACGTATCGCTCGTGGAGATATCGGATTAGGATTCTCATAAAATGGCAATTAGCTGGCAGAATGATCGGATTTTTGCGATCATACAACAAATTAGCATTCCGTAGCCTAGTGAGCGATCGAATAATTCCATTTGCATCAAGGAAAGGTGTCAAGCTGCGTAATCGACTACGTTTGCACATTTTACGATTTTCTTTCAAGCTTTGGTACTTGTCAGCGAGGGAGTTTGATTAAGTAGTGCGAATGATGCAGATCAGATGACTGAAGATGGATCAGTTCTTTTGATTTGGCTCGTAATTTGACAGCGATAGCTTTAGCGGTAGCATAAACTCGTAATAAGGCAATATACGACAAATAGGTCTCGATTAATTTTTGATCGTTAATAGTTTCAGTAGCGATCATCACAGTGGCTTTTGGTTTGGATAGATACTCGTTGCAACGTTCATCGAGTTTAAACTCTTGGCTCGTAATTACATTATCGAACAGGAATCTGGGACCATGTTTCCGTAATGACGCTGCAACTTGCGCCTCTTGTTGC
Organism: Pseudococcus viburni; assembly: GCA_033439095.1. Taxonomy (NCBI): domain Eukaryota; kingdom Metazoa; phylum Arthropoda; class Insecta; order Hemiptera; family Pseudococcidae; genus Pseudococcus; species Pseudococcus viburni. The sequence goes on from JAVBJF010000351.1 coordinate 103,026, forward strand.
GTTAGTGATTTGTCTAGATGATGGTTTAAGTGTCTACAATAACTTAGCTTTCTGGGAATTATGTAAAACCTCCTACATTTCCGGATCTCAATGTTTTATATACTGGATTATCTGGATGCCTTTTTAAGATATGCTCATCCAGATAGAATTTTGCTTTATTTTTCCTGTGCTGCAATTCTGTCTATTTATTCATAGTCAAAATGAAAGAACTAATTCAGAAAAGTGAAAAAATTGCTTACTTATTTTAAGAATTGGAAATTTATCAAGATTAATTAATAAATTTGTTGGATTTAAATCCCCATGCACGATTCCATTTTTATGCAGATGCTTTACTCCGAACCCTATAAACAGAAAAAATTACAATAACTATGTCTAGTAAATGCGGATATATTCAACATTCCATTACTGATTTACTCACCTAATTGGAAGCCTAATTCTTTTATATCTTCTATTTCCAAGTTCCCTTTTTTCATTTTTAAAAAATTTAATAAGTCCGTAGCACAAAGCTAAACAAAATTAATACAAACAATTGTAATCAAACAAAAATTTAACAGATATTAATCAAGTATAGCTAAACTGTTTAATGTTACTTACCTCCATCACAATATAACCTGTATGGACTGGAAAAATTAATAATGACATTATGTAGTAACAATAGTAACCAGTACTATACTTCATGCCATAACAGTAAACTACTGTTGTAAAAAATTATTGAAAAATTTTATAAATTTTGAATAGGTAGTGGACTCAAAAACGTCCAGAATATTCAGAAATTTACTAATTTTAGAATTACCAAATTTCAAAATATTGGCAAATTTTAAAAAACTCAAAATTCTGAAAAAAAAAACAGATTTCAAAAAATCTACAACTTTGAAAATTTTGATAAGTTACCAAGTAAGGTAACTGCTCGATTGGATGATATTGATCGATCTTAATTCTTTAAAAATTTTACTAGTCTTCCAAAATCACAACTTTTTTGCGATTGTACTGCTCAAAAATCAAAATTTAAATAGTCCCTCACCAAGTTGCTCAAGTACTTTCTCAAAGTTTACGACAAAAATATCGTTTTTTTGTTGCGCTCACCCGTATTGATAAGTTTTTACAGCATGGCATGGCTCATTTTATTTGCAATTTAGTTGAAAAATACCAATCTAAGGTATGAAATAAAAAGAAGAAATCAAAAATAATAAAATACCCATCTTAAACCAACCTACATAGGTTTATTTCAACCACCCTACAATAATAGAAAATCGAAAACATAAAATTTTCTCCTCCAGGGATACCGATTCGCCCACACCGAATAAATTTTTAATTATGTCTTGTTCGGCTTCCAGAATGTGCCTCAAAGGGATACTAACCCGATCGAAAATTTCCTTTCGCTGAAAAAAATCCTCACAGCGAAGATAAAGGCCAGCACAAACATACAGTATTATTTCGTAATGGCTATTTCGTACATATCGAGCTTCGAGAATTCCAAGTACACCTAAACAGCCACACCTGAGAAACAAATTAAACAATTACATAAATTATTCCAAATATCCAAACGTACGCTAAACGTAACCGAGGGAAAGCCATATGTACATTACGAGAGACGAATGAAACTCGTAAATGATTCAAAATAGCGTTAATTAGTGGTAAAATTACATTAATGGTTACCAAAACCCGCGATTTATCTTCCAGAGTCGATTTTCTCTGCTAAATTTTCGTCTGGCTGTTGTACGTACACAAATCAAAGAACCACACTTGAACATAAATGACGGCTGGCACCGAAAATATTCGATATATTGGTAAAATTCAATCAACTATATAAAATTTCATAAAATGGTATTATTTTCTACGCCATTAAACCGATTCATACGACTACTTTACCACAATAAAACTGCTATTACGATTGCGAATTCGAAATACTCGTGACGTCACCTTGGCTCCATGAACATGAAACGGACCCGGTAATCACGTTTGGTGAAATTTCTTATTCAAGTCTCGATTAACGCAGTTTGTTCAGTAGTATTCTTCCTCGTGTTTAATTATTTTTAGAGGATTATAAAAATTCAACACGAATCTGTCAAACGCCATTACCTCGATTCGTTTCTAAGAAATACAAACTTAGTACGAAAAAATCAGAAATAAATTGAACTTGGTTTCAGAAATAACATTCAATTGTGGCTCATTAAGTTTGTTGAAAACTCGATGAACCAGAGTATAATTTTTTAGTCTGGGAAATTACTCGTACATTCGAGTTGGAATGTTTGAAGAAGTGATGATTTTTTTCCCAGAAAATTATGCCTACTTCGAGATTTAATTAATTTACTTATCAGTCTTTTCGATCACAGAAAATCCATTTCTAATTTTTCCTGATTGGATTTCAGAGATTTCCTCTTTCTCATCACGGATTTTAATACGTCATTTGCTCCTTTGTGTGTATGGGGAAGGGGAAGCTTACCATTAATACCATGATTTTTACTAAATAACTGGTGGCCTGTTCTCTTCAAAATGCCTACTTCGAGATTTAATTAATTTACTTATCAATCTTTTCGATCACAGAAAATCCATTTCTAATTTTTCCTGATTGGATTTCAGAGATTTCCTCTTTTTCTCATCACGGATTTTAATATGTCATTTGCTCCTTTGTGTGTGTGGGGAAGAGGAAGCTTACCATTAATACCATGATTTTTACTAAATGACTGTTGATGATCTACATAAATTTGCATTATCTTCTCTCTTCAAAATGCCTACTTCGAGATTTAATTAATTTACTTATCAATCTTTTTGATCACAGAAAATCCATTTCTAATTTTTCCTGATTGGGTTTCAGAGATTTTCTCTTTCTCATCACGGATTTTAATACAGTACGTCATTTGCTCCTTTGTGTGTGTGGGGAAGGGGAAGCTTACCATTAATACCATGATTTTTACTAAATAACTGCTGGTCTGTGGTGGATAGCTTTAAAAACAGACCCATCCATTGATAGTACAAGTGGCGAAACACCGGCTAAGGTTGATACCCTGAACGACGAGTTATCCTTTACCTTGATTTTGGGCGATGATTTCACCTTGACCTCGAAACTTGGCGATTCTACGCCACGCTGCGCCGTCTCACGTTATCGACATACAGACGAAGAACAGCTGACTGTGTACGTACGTCTGGCGTGTGGCGTTACCAGAGGTAGCAGATTTATGTCCGATTAAAAAAATCATATTGTTGGATGACGCAGATTAATGCGTACGTCTTTTATTAATGCGTTTAGTGGGGAAAATTGGCCGCTGAGAGATGGAGATGGGGCGCAGCTGCAGCTCGCCGCGAATATTTTCGATGTACGAGACGTGCCTCGTCGTACAACCGCATAATTTTTTGGCAACGAAAATAGACATTGACGAAGAACCGCGTGTGGGACAGAGGAAAAGTTAAATTGTAGATTTTTTCTTCCTTTATGTATAGTCTCGTTGTCTCATGTAATCAGTACATCGCGACTACCGATGGTGTTATTTTCTCATCGACTTTAAATAGTGTTAGACTCGATGACGTGATTTTTTCCATCGAGGTTTGCCAAAGTTGATGATTACCCGTCGCGTAAATTGTGATTTTTCATCTCGGTGTTGTGATTTTGGTGGAGTGAAAATTCACTGGAAATTCGGTGTTGCTAGTTCTAGTTGAGTTTCACAGTGGTATAAATCATCCTTGGAAGTTTAGTTGGATTCGCATAGTGTATCTTTGAGATAGGAATTGGACGTGGGATGCGATTTGATTGCAGATGAACAGAAGTTGAGGTATATAATTTACGTATATAATGTAAAAAATTATCAATGGTTGTAGTTTGGGGAATTTCATTTGTAGCAGTTACTTGTTTTACGACGGGGAAATTATTTCTGATATTCTGAATTACTGGCTCCTAAATTTACCCACTGAGCAGTTTGAACTTTGAAGTATGATATTTTGTAATTTTCCAGGGTGTCTACCGGTCGCGAATTTTGATTTAGGTCGCGGAAGTCGCGGAAAAGTCGCGAAATTGACCCAAAATTCATCAAAAGTCGCCAATTTTTCCAAAATTACTTCATTTTTTTCGTTTTTTACAAAACAGAAAAAGTAGTTTTTACATAGAAATAGATACAAAATAATGGGTAAAAAAAAAATAGAATAATCAAAATGTATTAACGACTATACGATAGGTACGTTTCGACTCGTAGGTTGATCTTGATTTCTATACAGGTCGATCGCGTATTCCACCGCGAATTGCAGAAAATTTTTAGTGGCCTTGATTATTTTAAATTTCCGATCGAAAATATACTTTGCCGTAAACTTCGTCGTGTCGTGGGCGGCTTCTAAATAAGACAATATTTCTGAGCAAGAAATTTCACCTTTTTGAACATCTTTTCTAAAAATTTTCGCTCGGGCTCATAAATTTTAAAAACCTATTCTTGAATTATAAACCTTCTTCCCTTCTATTTCAGACAATTGAATATTTTGAAACGGAAAAATGTGTTTTTGTGGGACTAACTAAGTAGCGATCACGATTGGGAATTTCAAAGGAAATATCGTGTCCATTCTCAAGAAAATCTAAAAAAATTGGAGAATTTTGGAATTTTCTAAGGGATGTTGAAAAATTGGAGAATTTCGAAATTTTTTAAAAATTCAGAAAGAGGACTCATTTGGAAATATGTTTTTTTTGCTGTTTTTTTGAATAAATTCTTCGGAAAAATTTCGCCCTTGCTTCGCTCGGGCCAAATAATCACATCGTTATATTGGTAATCTGCTAATATTTCAGACTACCCACAAATTTATTTCTCAATTTTGGAGTCAAAATCCGCGAAGTCTGTGTCAGCCCATGTCAGGCCAGCTTTCCATTGTGTTAAAAACACATTATTAGATAAATGATCAATAATCATTCAACAATTTTATCCGTTCTTCGGTAGACACCCTATCAATGAGTGATGAGCTCATATTTTTTGAAGGGATTTCATTATTTGTTGGACGTTATTATTTTTTACGGAGTAATTTTTGAATTCTGGAATTTTCAAATCACCCCAATATCTACGAATACCAATCAGCAATCTAAACCTGAAAATAATAATGTTCAATTAGAAGTATGTAGTACGAATGTAAGTTCCAGAATAAGAGGAACTTTAATTAAAAAACTTTCACATAATTCCTGTTAAAAAAAGCTCACATCATTTTCATCATGAAATTTAAATAAGATTTTAACTGCAAAATATTCTCACATCATTTACGCTTTGAATTCATCTCACCTTGAAAAAATTTCACATCTTTTTCACTTCATATTTCAAACAAGATCTTAACTGCAAAAATTCTCTCTACATTTATTCTTTGATTTCTTAAACAAGATAGTGAAATAATCTCACATACTTTTCACTTCAATATATTTTCAATTTTCACATCGTTTTCACATCAAATCAAACCATTTTTCTTGTATTTAGTTATGCTCACATCTTTTTCACATCTCTTGAAACCTTCATTTGAAATGCAAAATGAATTGCATATTTTCAAACAAAATTGGTAAAACCACTTGTTCTATATCACTTCACGATGCACATGTGTAGTAGTTGATGGTCCTACGGAGCTGCTGCCCTCGTAATAGTGTGATACTGGGAAACCAGCACTATAGGCGAGAATGTAACCGTACGGCATGCGCGCATTGACTCCTATACCAGTGTATATGAATTGGGAACTTCTCATTCAGATAACTTCATAGGTAGATGAATGGGAGGTTCCCAAGAGATGTAATAGAACAGACGGTTTTACCAATTTTTCTTGAAATTATGCAATTCATTTTGTATTTCAAATGAAGGTTTCAAGAGATGTGAAAAAGATGTGAGGATAACTAAATACAAGAAAAATGGTTTGATGTGAAAACGATGTGAAAATATTTCTTATGTGAGAAAAAATGTGAAATTATTTCACTTGATAGCTTGAAATCAAAGTATAAATGTAGAGAGAATTTTTGTAGTTGAGATCTTGTTTGAAATATGAAGTGAAAAAGATGTAAGATTTTTTCAATGTGAGATGAATTCAAACTGTGAATGATGTGAGAATATTTTGCAGTTGAAATCTTGTTTACTAATGTATGTTCCAGAATAAGAGGAACTTTAAATGCAAAACTTTCACATAATTTCTCATGAAAAAAGCTCATATCTTTTTCACGTTGAAATTTAAACAAGATTTCAACTGCATAACTTTGAATTATTCATCTCACCTTGAAAAAATCTCACATCTTTTTCACTTCATATTTCAAACAAGATCTCAACTGCAAAAATTTTCTCTTACGTTGATTTCTTAAACAAGCTATCAAGTGAAATAATTTCACATAAGAAATATTTTCACATCGTTTTCACATCAAACCATTTTTCTTGTATTTAGTTATCCTCACATCTTTTTCACATGTCTTGAAACCTTTATTTAAAATGAAAAATGAATTGTATAATTTCCAAAAAAAATTGATAAAACCGCCTGTTCTACATATATCACTTCACAATACACATGTGTAGTAGTTGATAGTCCTACGGAGCTGCTGCCCTCGTAATAGTGTGATACTGGGAAACCAGCACTATAGGCGAGAATGTAACCGTACGGCGTGCGCGCGTTGCCTACTATACCAGTGTATATGAATTGGGAACCTCCAATTCAGATAACTTCATAGGTAGATGAATGGGAGGTTCCTAAGAAGTGTAATAGAACAGGTGGTTTTACAAATTATTTTGAAATTATGCAATTCATTTTGCATTTCAAATGAAGGTTTCAAGAGATGTGAAAAAGATGTGAGGATAACTAAATACAAGAAAAATGGTTTGATGTGAAAACGATGTGAAAATATTTCTTATGTGAGAAAAAATGTGAAATTATTTCACTTGATAGCTTGTTTAAGAAATCAAAGTATAAATGTAGAGAGAATTTTTGCAGTTGAGATCTTGTTTGAAATATGAAGTGAAAAAGATGAGATTTTTTCAGGGTGAGATGAATTCAAAGTGTAAATTGCAGTTGAAATCTTATTTAAATTTCAATGTGAACAAGATGTGAGCTTTTTTCATCAGGAATTATGTGAAAGTTTTTCACTTAAAGTTGATCTTATTTTGGAACTTACATTAGTATCAGACATATTTCTCTGGTGACTTTTTAGTAACTCGGTCACTTTTTTCATCAAAAAGGTCACTTTTAGTGACTTTTGGTCACTTTTTGTAACTTTCCACGACCAAGAATTTAAAAAATTGAAAGAATCATTAAAGAAACGAAAAAACGATTTTTTTCTTGAAAAAAGTTGAATATTCAGGGTGTCTACCGGTCGCGAAAGTCGCGAATAAGTCGCAAATTTGGATGTAGGTCGCTGAAGTCGCAATTTTGGATTTAGGTCGCTGAAGTCGCGAATTCGGATTTAGGTCGCCGAAGTCGCGAAATTGACCCAAAACTCATCAAAAGTCGTGAATTCTTCAGAAATTACTTGAATTTTTTTCGCCTTGTACAAAACAGAAAAAGTGTAGAAATTTCACTTTTTTGAACATTTTTTCTAATAATATTCGCAAAATCTTCGCTCGGGCTTATAAATTTTTTAACCCCATTCTTAAATTATAAACCTTTTTCCCGTCTATTTCTAACAATTGAATATTTTGAAGCGGAAAAAATAAGTTTTTGTGTGAGACTTGGTAGCAATCACGATTGGGAATTTCAAAGGGAGTATCGTGTCCAATTTCAGGAAAATCTAAAAAAGCGGAGAATTTTGGAATTTTCAGTGGGATGTTTTAAAAATTTAGAAAGAGAAATTATTTGCAAATATGTCTTTTTTTTGCTGTTTTTAAATAAATTTTCCAAAAAAAATTCGCTCTCGCTTCTTTCAGGCCCAATAATCACGTCATTACATTGGTAATCTCCCAATGTTTCTGACTTCCCATGAATTTATTTCTCTATATTAGAGTCAAAATCCGCGAAATCTATACCTAGCTCGTGTTATACCAGCTTTGCGCCAGTCGCTCGAATTATGGTATTTTTTACATTATTTTTAAAACTTTAAATGACCCGAAAAAACGCGAAGGAGTGCACCAAAATTGATGAAAAAAATGACCGTACTTTAATATAGGTAGGTCTAGGTACCTCTGCGAGATGTAACTTTGCACCGAAGAACAAAAAATTCCCTTAATTTCCGTTGAAATTAAAAATTCCTTGAAAATGATGCAATCAAATGGCCACAGCTCCAAAAGGGGGATTATGAGGTGGGAGGGCGTCAAACATTTTTCCACAGGGTGTCTAACAGGTAATGCTGTCCTGATAAGTCAAGGTTTTTTCAAAAAGGCTACTAAAAATTACGTTCTTTTAAATTGAAAGTGTTTGTTAAAATTTTAATTTTCTGTAAATAGCTACAAGCACGCAAAAGTAAAGATTTTCAACATGGATGTTTTTTCCGCTCGGGGTGATTTCAAAATCGCGTAAGACCATTTTTTGCGCGACGCTATTTTGCGCGACGCTGACTTTTAAAAACTTATAAATTTCTATATTTTCGAAATTAACTTAATGCCTACCAGAAAGTCAGACCCTAAAAATCACAAAACATTTTCCAATTTTTCCAAGTTTTTAAAAGTTCAACAAAATGCCAGAAGGTCTCCAAACACCTGAAATAAAATTGCTAGGCAAAAAAATAATGGATAAAGGTCAGAAATATCAATCATAGAGTTTCCTCCAAGAATGTTGACAGGAAAAAAAATATCCATGTTAACAATAACAACATTTCCTTTCAGAGGAAATTTAACTTCATTTTTTTTGGGGGGGGGGCGGTGTAGGTACTGGATGACGTACAGATTCATAACTTTTTTGGGGGAGGGGTTGCTCGAAAAAGTCATTCCAAAAGGTCAAGCTAAGTTAAGCCTTTTGCTCAACAAATTTTGTTAGACACCCTGTTCCAGAGTTGTTTTACTTTATGCGACACCATCTGAGGGGGTTAGAATGAAAATCGGAGCTAGGGCCGATTCTATTTCTTCCGGCTGTACCCTTTTATTTGTGATAACTAGGGCTGAGATTTTTATGCGCTATCAAATCGATTATAAGCGCTTATAAAAAGCGATTAAAATTGCCTAAAAAAGCATTTATATTATGCGCTATCAAACCCCACCATGCAGCATATCAAAATGTAGGTATTTTTAATCTGAATGCGGAAATGCTTTCAAAATTACTAAATTAGAATAAGGAAAGAAGTAAAGTGAGAAAATCATCGAACTTTTATAAAATTATGAATTATGAGAAGAAAAAAAATCGAACTTTTATAAAATTATGAATTATGAGAAGAAAAAACATCGAACTTTTTATTTTAAAATTTTCGTGAAAACGATGCGACTACAAATCGAAAACTCATTCGACAAGTCACAGACAAAATCTTGAATTTTTTTTTTTAATTTTGAAGAGTTGATTTTTTTTAAGCTCAAAATTTCAACTTTTATGCTGTTTTTTAGTGATTTTTTTTCAAATATGCGAGAACGGTCGAAATAAGCGTTAAATAAGCGGTTTAAGGGCCTTTTTTTTGGCTAAAATAAGCATTTTCAAGCAATTACGTCGAAATAAGCAAAAATATGCGATATCAAATTGCATAATTCGGCGTAGAAATGCATGAATCGCAAAAGAAACCATGGTATGCGGTATCTACTATCACGCTATCAAATATGCGATATCATAAAAATCTCAGCCCTAGTGATAACCGTGATAACTGGTAATTGTTTATTTTGGTTTGGAAAATTTTTTCCATATGTTTTGAATTATTGCTGGTACCTAGCTATACCTACCTCGAGTAATTTGAAATTTATCCTTATGGAATTATCCTCGTGATCTTTTATGGGCCAATAAGTTGTCAGAAATAGATTTCATTGACCCAGATCTCTACTTGCTACCTAAGTGAGTTTTAACAGAAAATTCTGTTACACTTTTCCTTCTCCTGAAACTTTCTGCCATTATTTCTGTTTGATTCTGCCATATTCTGCCACCTCCGTTGCGCACTTTGGGAAAGGCAAATTGGAGAACCCTCTGGAGTGCAACGTATAACGGAAGTGGTAGAATGTAGCAGAATGTAGTAGACAAGTGAGACTTTCTGCCGATTTGTTTGCTACTTTTACGCGCCGGGTCGATTAGGTACATTTTTTCGGTTGACCTTCCCGAATATTCAATTTCCTATTAGGTACAAGTATCCACTTTTACATGCACTGCTTTGTTTCTCTCAACGCGAATTTATCGTTATACCTACATATTCCATGTCTGTATTATTCAAATGATACAAACATATACTTACCCAACTAACGGTAGGTAGCTAGGTACATTCAACAAGTGCATATACTCGTAAAATAAAACGAGGGAAAAATTTGAAATAAGGAAGCAGCAGAAGCACGCGTTGCGTCGGCGTTATTTTTATATCGGCGTGGTTGTCTCTCGCTCGTTTTCGTATACGTATAAATAATTAAACATACACGTTACGATCTCGTTAGTACTTAAAAATGTCGCGAATTATTCAAAGTTATTTTGTCTAGTAATAAGCCACGAATTAGAGTGTGCGGCCGGCAGCATAGATTAATTCGTCGTAATTGGCGTGCATTATTTTTTTTTATTTTACTTACTTGTGTCGTGGTACATAAAACGTAAGTACCTCGACAGCTTATTGTTGTGATCTTGACATCCACCGAACGGTGCGAGAGGCGTACTCGTTAGCATTTTAGGGCCGATTAACGCGATGTTTTTCGCGTATCTACTGCGGTCGTATATACATTAAGTAATGAATAATTAATGCGCACCTTTAGACCTTTAGTGGCTCGTGTTTACGGATACATTATTCAGCGGCGTACGGCGGAGGGCGGACTGGACGAAGTTATAAGTTTGGAGGTTACTGTAACTTGTGGATACTTCGATGTTGTATATGGCCGTAGAGAAACAGTGAGAAGGACGTGGGTAGACGGACGAACGATGTTGCGGAAGTTTTGCCTGCGTGTACGTATTTTGTAAGCTTGCTTTAGTCGTCTCTCTTGAAATGAATTAGAACGGCAGAGCGGTAGATTGGTGGGTGGCCAAGTTGGATTATATTTAAAGGCAATACCGGAGGGTGAAATTTTCGTATTTGTGTTTCTCAAAAATGAAATTGCGTTGGCGGAAGAGGCAAGATTTCTGTGTTTGTGTGTTGGTCAATCGGTTTTCTATTTTGATTTTTTTGTCTTGTAAAGATGACGAAGTTTTAGAAGTTGTGGGATAGAAGGGGAAATAAAATGAGAGGAAACTGTTACAGTTTGAATATATTTTTTGAGAGATTTATCATCGTATATTTAGTTTGAGCTGGAATTTGGGGAAAATTGGTGCTAAATTTGGATTCGTACTGGAATTTGGAGAAAATTGGTGATAAATATGGATTCGCATCTTTGGAAATTTGTAAATTTCGGTATGCGAGATCTCGCCTCTCCCTGAGAGATACAGGGTGACTGAAAATTACTTCCCCAAAAAAATTAAAATTTCGATAAAAAATTATTATTGATAGGGTAAATTTTTTTTAGTCATATTCTACTAATATCGATCGTCTTCTAATCTCTATATAATTTATAATCCGAAAAAATTCAATATTGCGCAATTTTTCCCTTAAACCAGAGTATTAATTCAATAATGCTGAATTAAATCACCTGACTCCAATTTGTGAAGCGCTGAAATGCAATCCTCCTTATTTCAAAATTGAACGCACTGTTTTCAGAGTAACAGGGTTCAATTCAAGATTTTGAGGAACTCGTCACCTATACACAGAAATTCCTAGATTTTATTCCACGCAATTTTTAAATTTCGTTCGACTAGGTTTAGCTATAGCATTGTAAGCGAAAATCAAATTATTCTTCACAAAAAATTCAAAAATGATTGAGAATTTTTGAAGAGGCCTGTGCTCGAATAGTAATGGACCAAGGATGCTGCCAGAGTTGAAATTTTTTGGATAAGTTAATTAGGGAATTTTTGCTAAGCATTTTTTTTGGGAACTACTTTTCGGTCACCCTGTACAAAAACTCTTGGGTGATATATTCAGTTTATTGATAATTTTCTTCCATGTTTTCAGAATCTCTACGCGAACTGAACCGCTATCTAGATAGTTATCAAAAATTAAGGTGGTATGAGGGTATCTCTGCGAGATCTGAATTGAGAAAATTTTCAACATGAACAGGGTGTCTACCGGTCGCGAAAGTCGCGAATTTTGATTTAGGTCGCTGAAGTCGCGGAAAAGTCGCGAAATTGACCCAAAATTCATCAAAAGTCGCGAATTTGTCCGAAATTACTTCCATTTTTTTTTCGCCTTTTACAAAACAGAAAAAGTAAAGAAATTTCACCTTTTTGTAGGTACATTTTTTCTAAAAATTTTTGCCCTCGCTTCGATCGGGCTCATAAATTTTAAAACCCATTCTTAAATTATAAACCTTCTTTCCTTCTATTTCAGATGATTGAATATTTTGAAGCGGAAAAATATGTTTTTGTGGGAGACTAAGTAGGTAGCGATCACGATTGGGAATTTCAAAGGGAATATTGTGTCCATTCTCAGGAAAATCTAAAAAAAATTGGAGAATTTTGGAATTTTCTAAGGAATTTTTTAAAAATTCAGAAATAGAAAAAAATGTCTCTTTTTTGTTGTTTTCAAAATAAATTCTTCGGAAAAATTTTGCCCTCGCTTCGCTCGAGCCAACTAATCACATCATTATATTGGTAGGTAATCTGCTAATAGGTATTCCAGAATTTCCACGAATTTATTTTTCAATTTTAGAGTTGAAATTCGCGAAGTCTATATCAGTCCATGTCATGCCAGGTTTCCATTGTGATGAAAATACCTTATTAGGTAAATGCTCAGTTAATCATTTAACAATTTTATCGGTTCTGACATGTTTTTCGGGAAAATTTTCACCCAGTTTGACCCTAAACAACAATGACTTACCGGTTCATTTTAACAATGTTTTTTTCCCACTCATTCGGATGTCGAAGTCTTTTTGTAGTATTTCTTCGCCCGTTTGCCATTATAATACCGTTAAGATCATTGCAACTTTGTTAACCACATATTATTTGATGTTATCAATCATTGAACCGCTCAAAAATACTTTAAAAAAAAAAGTTTGCATCAAAACTCACTTTTGCCATTGGAAAAAGTGAGTTTTGGAACTGAAGTCACTTTTCGTTCGCGGATTCTCGCGGAATCGAGACATTAACGTGAAAACGGAGATCGTAGGGTTGTAGAGCATGAAAAACTGAATCAGAATCCGCAAAAAAAACGAAATCGATTTTTTTGGCAAAAGTGAGTTTTGGAACCAAGCCCCTCATATATTGAAGTGAAAAGTATGTGAAATTATTTCACTCCAGAATAAGAGGAACTTTGAGTGAAAAACTCTCACATAATTAATAATTTCTAATAAAAAAAGCTCACATCTTTTTCACATTGAAATTTAAACAAGATTTCAACTGCAGAATATTCCCACATCTTTTTCACTTCATATTTCAAACAAGATCTCGACTGCAAAAATTCTCTCTACATTTATACTTTGATTTCTTAAACAAGCTATCAAGTGAAATAATTTCACATAAGAAATATTTTCACATCGTTTTCACATCAAACCATTTTTCTTGTATTTAGTTATCCTCACATCTTTTTCACATGTCTTGAAACCTTCATTTAAAATGCAAAATGAATTGTATAATTTCCAAAAAAAATTGATAAAACCGCCTGTTCTACATATATCACTTCACAATACACATGTGTAGTGGTTGATAGTCCTACGGAGCTGCTGCCCTCGTAATAGTGTGATACTGGGAAACCAGCACTATAGGCGAGAATGTAACCGTACGGCATGCGCGCGTTGACTACTATACCCGTGTAAGTACAATTGGAAACCTCCCATTCAGATATCTTCATAGGTAGTTGAATGGGATGTCCCCAAGAAGTGTAATAGAACAGGCAGTTTTACCAATTTTTTTTTTGAAATTATGCAATTCATTTTGCATTTCAAATGAAGGTTTCAAGAGATGTGAAAAAGATGTGAGCATAACTAAATACAAGAAAAATGGTTTGATTTGATGTGAAAACGATGTGAAAATATTTCTTATGTGAAAAAAGATGTGAAAACATATTGAAGTGAAAAGTATGTGAAATTATTTTACTTGGTACTGGTAGCTTGTTTAAGTAATCAAAGTATAAATGCAGAGAGAATTTTTGCAGTTGAGATCTTGTTTGAAATATGAAGTGAAAGAGATGTGAGATTTTTTCAAGGTGAGATGAATTTAAAGTGTAAATGATGTGAGAATATTCCCTCTTATTCTGGAACTTACATTATAGTACCTATATCAGGCATATCTCTTTGGTCACTTGTTGGTGACTTGGTCACTTTTTGTAACTTTCCCCGGCCAAAAATTTGAAAAATTGAAAAAATCATTGAAAAAAATGAAAACCCGTTTTTTTTTCCTGGAAATTGACCCAAAACTCATCAAAAGTCGCGAATTCTTCAGAAATTACTTGAATTTTTTTCGCCTTGTACAAAACAGAAAAAGTAAAGAAATTTCACCGTTTTGAACATTTTTTAAACCTATTCTTAAATTATAAACCTTCCAACAATTGAATATTTTGAAGCGGAAAAAATAAGTTTTTGTGGGAGACTTGGTAGCAATCATGATTGGGAATTTCAAAGGGAGTATCGTGTCCATTCTCGGGAAAATCTGAAAAAATTGGAGAATTTTGGAATATTCAGTAGGATGTTTTAAAAATTCAGAAAGAGAAATCTCCTAATGTTTCAGACTTCCCATGATTTATCCGTTCCAACATGATTTTTCATGGAAAATTTCTCCCTCGCTTCGCTCGGGCAGTAACTACGAATATTTATCTTCTTTAACATGAAATAACTCATTTTTAGAAATTTTTGTGGAAAATTGTCTTTTTTAAAAATTAAAAACGTATATTCCTTCCGTGTATGAAATTTTTTCTTTAAATAAATTTGATCTCGTTGAAGATTTTCGTTTTAGCAGGTGAAATTCGATTAATTCTACTTACCGTCTTCACCAACGAACCAACATCAATTTTCATTTTTAAAAAAAGCTCATTCACGAGAAAAAACACCACAATAAAAAATCAAATAAAACTCGAACAAATATGGACCTTTGAAATATTAATCTCAAAGGAAGTAGTCTTCGGAAAAAACGTCTCTTTGTTCTGTTCTGTTTTCATCCGTTTCTAATTTCTTCGAATAATAGGAATCTGTTTCATGAGTTCTAATACTTCTTTAGCACTTCGTTTTCTAAGATTTGAAAATTTTCAAATATTTGGAATTTCGAATCATTGTGCTTATCGGTCACTGAATCGCAAGTCATAATGTACAGAATACAGCTGATGTGTGAACGAGGAATGCATTTTTCAATTCATTTCTTTATTCCAAAACAATACCTATAAGGGAGGAGAGCGGGGGATTTAGTTGAAAAATAATGAATAGTTGAAAATCGCCTGCTGTAGCCTACTTTCTCATTTATAAATCGGTGAAACTTATCGAAAATCTTTGGAATACAGTCAGAATAGCAGCTCGGTAATGAATCAGTGAAAAATTTCACTGAATGTCAACAATGAAAAAAATTACCGGAAAATCAGTGAAAATCCACTGGAAAGTCAGTAAAATCTCAGAATTTTCTGACAAATCAGCGAAATTCATTGAAAAATCAGTGAAAATCCGCTGAAAATCAAAGAATTTTGCTGATATTTCGTGTGCTGCAATTCGGACCATTTATCAGTGATTTTCACTGATTTAGAATGAGAGAGTAAGGTGATTTTTCACACACTGATCCTTCTTTTGAAACAGCCCAACTGGCGATTTTTATCCCAAAATACCAGCTCTGGTTCAATTTATTACACTTTGAATTACACGAAGGAAAAAAGTTCATCTTATCAAACATGCGGAATCCAATCCACTAATTAATCATGGGCGTCATCTTCTATAACTCTCTCAATTATAAATCAGTGAAAATTACCGAAAATCACTGAGAAACAGTCAGAATTGCAGCACAGGAGAAAATCAGTGAAATTTTTTCACTAAAAACAAATCAGTGAAAGAAAATCGCTGGAAATCAGTGAAAATTCACTGAAAACTCATTGATATTTATGAAATTCACTGAAAAATCTGTGAAATTCTTTGAATAATCAGTGAAAAATCACTGAAAATCAGTGAATTTCACTGATTTTTCCTGTGCTGCAATTCTGACTGTTTATCAGTGATTTTTCACTGATTCGGAATGAGAGAGTACGGAATTTGAATGGTTAAAATTTATTTATTTTCATCACAATTTTAATTATTTCATTTTACTTCCCTTTGCCTTCTCACTTCAATAAAAGCCCTAAAATTTTAAAATTAGTGAACTTACCTTTAATTTCATTCAAATATTTCATTAACAGTTGGTACCTTTACACTTTTTACTACATATTTTTAATCGAATAAATTTTCAGTTTGGTATTGTTCCTGAAACCATTCATTTTTAGACTTAATTGTTTGGAGCAGGGGTGCGAACAGAAATGATTTTTGTTCCTGGTTATTGGTTAAGGATCACAATTTGGTGGAAAAATATATGGTTATGGTTCTTTTTGGATCATCAAATTCGTAATAATTGGTTATTGGTTTTCGGCGATGGTTATTGGTTATTGATTTTTTTAGATTTTTTTTTTACGCACAACACTATAATGTTCAGTTTTTTGTTTTTCGCTTTTTAAAAAATTGAAGTAAGTCGAAAAAACGCTTGTACTAAAAATATAAGAGTATCAAGATAGTAGATACCGACTGACAAAAAAAAAATGAAAATAAGATTTTACGATTTTAGAGTTGAAAAAAATTGAAGAAAATTTTTAAAAAAATTATAAATTGAAAATAGCCAATAATTGAAGCGAATTATTATTGGATTCTATTTTCGGAGAGTTATGGATCAGTTATGGTTCTTTTTCAATCAATTCATTTTTGGTTATTGGTTACGGTTATTGGTTTCTGTTCGCACCCCTGGTTTGCGATGAAAAAAAAATCTCTTATTTTTTTTATTTGAGTGTACCTAGTTGATGTGCAACTGCCGTTTGGAATATTCTGCTCAGTTTCTTTCCAAATAACTGAATACACACTTCCTTTTAGAATCGCCTCCGGTATTCGGTAGCAGCGTCGAACGATACTCGCAAGAATTTAATTACTCGTCACCCATCTATCCCTCCCACAAGCACAAAAGTGGAAAAGTACTTGATTGCAGACTCTCAAAGTACATTTAATTTTCTCCCAAGTGAGAAGGGAAACAAGGGAGGGAATCAAAGAAAAACGCGAGATTCGCAACTAAAAAAAAAAAAAAAAAAAACAGAACTCGCATAGGTATCTGCACGAATCCCCTAAGTTATTTTCCCACTTATTCATATCATCGCAACTTTGCTTCTTCAAAAGTAGCATCAATGTGCGAAAAAACGAACCCATAATTTACATTTTTATCGACGTCGTCGTCGAAACATTATATACGCGAGAATGTTACACAAATACGTATACATTGTATCTACGTCTACGTGTTCGTATATAAATGTATTCTGCATCTAGAATAAAAATAAAAGAAGGAAGTATACGATTTAGGGTAAAAATTTGCATTCGTTTTTATTAGGTAGTATACGATCTAGATCGACAGTTATCTCAGAGCAATATGGGCTCTTGCGATTATACCAAGAATAATATAAACGATTGGCGTTTGTTATTATACTCGTATATCGACTCGAATTAGCGTTTTGAGTATGTTTTTCCCGAGACGAAATAATATTACGTCGAGGAGGAACGACGAGGTACAAGGAGAGGGATCTCTCGTACACTCCGGGCAGGCGTCTATTTCCATTTATTTTTCTGTGTGTCTGTGTACCTTTGTACACGATAACGTACGCCGAATTTTAATTCAGCCGATACAAAAAAGACACACATATCAAGTCCAAGTTTCTATAATTAGCATACGTACGTCTACGTATGTTGGTGTACGTTTGTGGTTGTACATAAATATTGTACATGTGTACCAAGTGACCGTATTATACCAGAAACATATTACGTATGTATTTGTACATTTTGGTGCATACAGGCGTACGTGCATGGTGTTCCACATTTTTGAACCATTCGCTGCGGCGAAATGTGCATTTAAATGCAGCTACTCGTAGGTATCTTGGTAGATGACTGTCGTATCGAACACATGGCGCAGAATACGATAAATATACATAAGGTACGTTTCACGTAGACGTTTGTTTATATTTTGTGTATCGCCGAGAACGTATATTTTATACAAATACCGCAAAATTATGGGTCGTGATGGGATTTAGATGCGAGTATCCTGTACTGACCTATGCTACCGAGGCGATTTTAAAAGTATTCGAGGTATTTTGTTGAAGTTTTGGTTTGAAAATGGCTTAAAAGTTGCTGTAACCAGATGTTTATTTATTTGAGATTTTTTGAAATATTTTATTACTCTCTCATTTTGAATCAGTGAAAAGTCACCGATAAATAGTCAGAATTGCAGCATAGGAAAGATCAGCGAATTTTCGCTGATTTTTCAACGATTTTCACTGATTTTTCAGTAAATTTTTACCGATTTTCCAGTGACTTTTTTCACTGATTTGTTTTCAGTGAAAAAAATTTCACTGATTTTCGCCGGTTCGTGCTGCAATTCTGACTGTTTCTCAGTGATTTTCGATAATTTTCGCTGATTTATAATATTGAGAGAGCCATTACGGAAATACTGGCGTTGCTATGTTTTCAACAGTTCTGGTCCTGTAAGTCTCACTTTTTTCATTTTTTCAAAAAAGTGAAACATTGAAATTGGAATTGTTTTCAATTGATTTTTTCCACCTGATGAAAAAATTATGCAAAAAAGGGAATCCCCTGCCCCCAAAAAACGTGTGTAATGTTTGAAAAATTTCCTGCCAAGTGTCCTGCTAAATCCGTGCTTTATTTTGAAATTTTGTTAGACACCTTGTTTCATCTCAACAACAAATGAATAAAAAGAAAAATGAAATTGTAGAAAGGGTCACTACGTGTTTTTTTTTTGAAATTCGCCAGGAGGAGGAAAAAACAAAACAGAACAAAAACAGTTGTTTTTTTGTCCTCTCCTGAAAAATTTTTCAAAAAACACGTACTTAGTGACCCTTTTTACAATTATCACCACTAATACGTTTTTGGATTCTGAGCTCCTTCATGATAGTTATACGCAGTGCTGGTCTTCTCATCTCCCCACTAAAAGTTGTTTTTCTCATTTTTTTCAGAATTTTAGCATTTCCTTATTTGAATTATTGTTTTCAATTGATTTTTTCCACCTGATGAAAAAATTATGCAAAAAAGGGAATCCCCTGCTCCCCAAAAAACGTGTGTAATGTTTGAAAAATTTCCTTCCAAGTGTCCTGCTGAATCCGTGCTTCATTTTGCAATTTTATTAGACACCTTGTTTCATCTCAACAACAAATGAATAAAAAGAAAAATGAAATTGTAGAAAGGGTCACTACGTGTTTTTTTTGAAATTCGCCAGGAGGAGGAAAAAACAAAACAGAACAAAAACAGTTGTTTTTTTGTCCTCTCCTAAAATTTTTTTCAAAAAACACGTACTTAGTGACCCTTTTTACAATTATCACCACTAATACGTTTTTGGATTCTGAGCTCCTTCATGATAGTTATACGCAGTGCTGGTCTTCTCATCTCCCCACTGAAAGTTGTTTTTCTCATTTTTTTTCAGAATTTTAGCATTTCCTTATTTGAATTATTGTTTTCAATTGATTTTTTCCACCTGATGAAAAAATTATGCAAAAAAGGGAATCCCCTGCTCCCCAAAAAACGTGTGTAATGTTTGAAAAATTTCCTTCCAAGTGTCCTGCTGAATCCGTGCTTCATTTTGCAATTTTATTAGACACCTTGTTTCATCTCAACAATAAATAAATAAAAAGAAAAATGAAATTGTAGAAAAGGTCAGTACGTGTTTTTTTTTAAATTAGCCAGGAGGAGGAAAAAACAAAACAGAACAAAAACAATTGTTTTTTTGCTCTCCTCTGAAAATTTTTTCAAAAAACACGTACTTAGTGACCCTTTTTACAATTATCACCACTAATACGTTTTTGGATTCTGAGGTCCTTCATGATAGTTATACGCAGTGCTGGTCTTCTCATCTTCCCACTGAAAGTTGTTTTTCTCATTTTTTTCAGAATTTTAGCATTTCCTTATTTGAATTATTGTTTTCAATTGATTTTTTCCACCTGATGAAAAAATTATGCAAAAAGGGAATCCCCTATTCTCAAAAAGACGTCTGTAATGTTTGAAAAATTCTCTGCCAAGCGTCCTGCTAAATCCGTACTTCATTTTGCAATTTTATTAGACACCTTGTTTCATCTCATCAATAACAAGAATGCGTTTTTGGAAGTGAGGTCCTTCATGAGAGTTACACGCAGTGTTGATATTCTCTTTCCCCTACTGAAGTCTGTGAACTGCTTTTTTTGAAACTTGAATTTGGAACATTTATTTGTACTGATGATTTGGATGCAATTTTGAAAAACTTAATTCAAGACTTGATGTATCTAAATTTTATCCTGGTCGATTTTTTCGTAATTTTGGTAGAAAAAATTAAATGTTGAATACCTATTTCAAAGAAATACACGAAATCAAATCTGCATTCTGTTTGTCTATTTATTTTTCTTCGTAGTCTGATATTTCAGCGCAGTGTTTTATTGAATGTGATTTACCTACATTAGATTATAAATAATTCTCAGAGAAGTATTTCTTGTGCAAGATAAAATCATCTTTACTAAATATGAAAATCCTTTCTTGTCATCGTCGGACATCTCTTCTATAGGAAAAAAATAGTACAATATGTAAAATGAATGAAAAAAACTTACTGATCCATTTTTACACTGAAATGACTTGAATTGAAGAATCAGAATGAAAAGAAAAAAAATTAGAATCAGCACACCTGAATTTAATATTCAAGGTAATTCGTATGTTATTATTTGGTTCCTTGGTGAAGACGATGAAAATTTTCAAAAATAACTAGAGTTCAACTTGATTATATGAAGAAACTTATCATATTTGGTTGTCAATTCATCTTTTTGATTTGCATTCTCCCTTTACTCTCTCGGGATGTTAAATTTGAATAAATTCAAAGAACATTGTTTTCTTTTTCAACACACCAATAAACGTTATAAGCAGTAACAACATAGTATATTTTTTGGAGAGGGTTTGGAAATTTAGTTACTTTTATTTCTGTTTTTCTTTCCATTATTCCATGTTGAAATTTTCTTCTGGGATCATTACAACAATTTTTTTTTTTTGATAGTTCTGTGGGATTGATTTTGATGCAGTTTTGAAGAGCTAAATGTAATATGTGGGATTGGAGTTTGAGAGAAACAAAATTTTTATTAAGGATCTATTTATAGGTAATTTTTGAAAAAAAATATGAAGAATGACTTAAAATTTTGTAATGAAATTTTATATTTCATGAAAAGTCAATTCAAATATTTTATTTCATCCTTTGACTCATGGTCTATCAAAGCGTATATCATCGTAACAGTAGTGAAATCCAATTTTCTGTTGAGTATTGTTGAATAGGTATGTTGAGGAAAAATGTTATTCCTAAAAATTGTACCTTACCCTACCCTTTGGCACAATGGCGAAAAAATGGAGGTTGGAGAAGAATGAAAATTATGTTTTAGTGTGTTTTGAATGGAAAACTTTGGTTTTGATCTACCCGAAATATATAAAAAGAGTCTTACCTATGTTTCTAATCTTTTGCCTGGCTCCGCATTTCAATGTTTTGTAAATTGGCAACGTATAAATTTCGAACAAGAATTTAGAAATATGTACTTACCGGGGTAATTTGTATGATATGTGGATCCATGGTAAAGACAAATTTCATTTTCATAACAATGCGGTTTGGATTTCAAGATGATTATTAAACAGAATTTGAAAAATGAATAAAAAAATTTTACCACGTTAGTGAAATGTTTGTGTAAATTCTTATTCATGGTAATCCGAGAAAAGATTGTTTGAAAATTTCAAAAATTCAAAAAACCCTACACCAATACACTATCATTGAAAATTCGATCGGATGCTGCCAGCTCTTCTTTACTTCATTTCAAGAGTAAATGAACCTTATAAATTACTATTATGTCGAGTTTTTTTATCGTGTTTTTCTTTTCAACACCTCGTAAATTTTTTTCTAAACGCGATTTCGAAAACGATCGTAAAAACATGGTTTTTTCCTTCTCGCTTCTTCGACCCGAGGTGACGCGACGTATTCATGACGTGACCTAGGTTAGCAGCAAACCGGGTAAATTTCGTTTTAAAGAAGGAAATAAAAAAACATACAATACATTGTTCTCGGTAGGGTTTAGTACATGTAGAAGTACGTGAATTATATGGGACGACGGTGTCGATGACGACGATAAAAATAGAATAAAAATAAAAAATCTGAATCGAAAAATTTCGGTATCAGGCTGAGTGCTGTTGCGGATGTGTCGAAGTCTACACCTTTTTACAAGAAACATCTTCGTTTTCCCCAATTCTAAAAGTATTGTGCAGTACTTTTTGGGTATAAGCATGAAGAAATATCAACGAATGAAAAAAAAATTGCAAACATTTGGTCGACGCAAACAGATGATGACAATAAAAAAGTTATACAAGAAATATTAGTACTGAAAAATAGCACCGATATGGTATTGTACATGAGCAGGAAGAGTATATTGTATGTGTTTTTGTTCCTCAGTTGTATTGCCACGAGCTTTTTGTGTGTTGAAATATTTTTCCTTTTCGTAATGGATGAAAGTTTGCATCGAGGGATCAATACATATGAAAATGATCGTATCTGAGGGGAATGTTTATTCAAAATTTAACGAAGATAGTCTGTTTTCTGCGTTTGAAAAAAAAACTTTTCTACTTTTTCTTCCTTTTTCTATTCTCATAAATTTGCTAAGAATTTTGGAATTTTCTAAGAAATGTTTTAAAAATTCAGAAAGAGAAATCATTTGGAAATATGTCTCTTTTTTGCTGGGTTTTAAATTGATTTTTCGATAAAATTTCGCCCTTGCTTCGCTCGGGCCAAATAATCGCAGCATTATATTGGTAATCTGCTAATATTTCAGACTTCCCATGAATTTATTTCTCAGTTTTAGAGTCAACATCATAACAATTTTATCCGTTCTAACATGATTTTTCGTAAAAATTTTCACCCTCGCTTCGCTCAGGCAGTGGCTATTTCTCTTTTTCACCATAAAATAACTCAATTTTAGAAAATTTTGGTGAAAAATTGTCTTTTTTAAAATGAGACGTATTTTTTTCCGTGTATGAATTTTTTTCTGCAATAAATTTGATCCCTTTGATTTTTTTGGGATGGGGGGGGGGGGGTCGAATTGAGAGGTAGATACCAGATACCTTAGAAAAAGGTCGCGAAAAAGTTGCGAAATTTGATTTTGAAAAATCAGTAGACACCCTGTAAATTCCCCCCCCCCCCCATGATTTACTGATTTGTGTTATAAAAATTGAGTAAATAAGGGTGTAGGTGAGATTGATTCTCAACAAAATATTTATGTGAAAAGATAGGCGAATTGATTCCCATTTTTTTCGAGGTATGTGCGAATTGATTCCCACTTTTTTTCAACTAGGTAGGTAGGTAGGTAGGTAGCCTAGGTACATAAGTACCAAAAATCCGAAAATTAAAATTTTAATTTAAAACTCGAAAATTGAACATTTAAAATCAAAATTCAAGATGTAATATTAAAATATTTAAAAAAAATTGAAAAATTTTCTCCTAAAATGTGATACCTATACTAAATACATACTTAGATATTTCAATGTTAGCGTTAATTTTACACACTTTCTCCTTAATGGGTGAAATTGAAGTATCCATGCTCCCATTATTCCGGAAAAAAATTTCAATTTTTTTGGGTTTCACTGAATGTTGAAAAAACATGAAAAAAATTTACATTTTTTGAAGACCCCTGAAAAATATGATCATGATAAAAACGGGTGCTTGTAAAACATCCATCCTAAAACTATTTTTGAAAATAATAATTTAGTCAACCTCCTGGTGGTATTTCCTGGGTTAGAGTAGTAGGCCAAAAAAGATTCGGGATCAACTCGTACTTACCCCTAAAAGAAATGGGAATAAATTTGTACATACGTACTCTGAAAAAAAGGGAGAAATCAATTCGTACGTACCTCAAAAAAAAGATTGGAATCGATTCACCCATTTCTCAATTCAGGGAATCAATTCATCAACTCCCATAAAATAACTAGGCATTAATAGATAAAATGGCTCAAAATAATAACATTATACGGAATTTTGTCGATACAAAACGAGTGAATACTATGTAATTAGTTACCAGAAATCGGGCCGAAGAAACTGTGCTTTTATTCAACGGGGTTTACTGGAATTCCAAAAAGGAACTTCTTCATTCGAAGGAAGGGAGGGGGTGGGTAGGTTGGATCGAAAATCGGAGCGGAGGCAAATTCGTCTCTTGATACCTGGCTATATACCCTTTTATGCCATTTTAAACCATTTATTTCGTAATATTATAGAAATTAATGATATTATTTTAATGAAATTTGATATAATTTTTTTTTCAACTTTGAAAAGAAATAAGTACAGTAGAACCTCGATTATCCGACATTGGTAATTGGGACGGGAAAATGTCGGATATGCATATTACGAGTATTTATAAAAAAGAATGTAAACCCCTGAATTGAAAAAAAAACAACTTTAAAACGAAAAATTCAGAAAAAAATCACCTCAAAATTTTTAAAAATGAAAAAAAAGTTAAGTACATATGTACATAAACAGTACTGCAAAACTAAAATAAAAAAAATCATTTCGATGTTGGTAAAAATAAAAAATATTTCGACAAAATCTACAAAAATATTACTTTCTCATTTCGAATCAGTAAAAAGTCACTGATGATCGAAATTCTTTAATTTTTAGCGGATTTGTGCCGATTTATCAAAAAATTTCACCGATTTTTCAGCAAATTTTAGATATTTTTTTTTTATTTCACTGACCTTCCAGAAATGAGTGTGTCGAACGAAAACAGTAACATCAAAACTTGAGGGGAAAAAAATCATTTTTTGGAAAAAAAGTGAAATAAATCGTGTTTTTTATGCAATGTTTACGTTTAGGTTAGGTTATAAATTATTGTTCTAATTTTGTATGTAAAATAAGTCAAGTGTCGCATTGAGGCCAATTTTCTACCACGCGAACTTTTATACATTCGAATTTCTTTGATTAGGAGCTAAATGTGAAAGAAATCAGATAATAAAGTTTAGTATTATCCGATTTTTGGAGGTTGGATATAATCGAGTACTGTCGGATAATTTTTTTTGATCGGATAATCAAGAAGTCGGATAACCGAGGGACGGATAATCGAGGTTCTATTGTACTGGATGCTAAAAATAGTATATTATGCAACTCGGGAGATAGATGATTTTCGACGATTTTGAGTTATTTCCCTCGCTTCGCTCGGGCAATAAACCTCAAAATTCGTCGAAAATCACTTTATCTCCCTAGTTGCATACGATATTTTTCATTGTAGAGGGAGTAAAAGGCGAGTTTAAGCACTCGAGCGATTCGCGAGAGGGAGTAAAAATAAACTTTTACTCCATCTACAATGAAAAAATGTTTGAAAGTAAAACAGAAATCGATGAAGTATTAATTTGTAAAAAATTGTTGAATTTTCAGTAAAATTGGCTAAATTTTTCTTGAAATTGTTCGATACAATGGATCATTTTTGAATACTCCCTCTCCCCGGATAAAATTAGTGTTGAAATCGAGGTGGGAAATTTCAAGGGAGAGCATGATTTAAGGAGGAAGATTTCTTCCAGCTTGGTACTTCAATTTTCTCATATCAAAATAGTTTCACCTTTTTATGCTTCCGAGAAAATTCGCCTAAAATGGCAACGTATTCTTATGGAAATATTAGTGTACGGAAACGAATGGCCCTGAATGAAGGGATGTTCGGAGGGAGAATTTTGAGCTTGTATACCCCGAACAAGCTTCACCATCGGGGTCGTATAGCTACCGAAACGAAACAGGGTAATTACGTTTGAAAAAAAGCTGTTATTTCGAAGCCTCCCTTCTCGTTTCGTCGCTTCGTCTCCATCTCTCTCTGTATTTTCTTGGTATACCAAATAAACGTTCTCGATTTGGAAATAAATTCGGCCAATTATCGTCGTATTGCGACGAAAGAGACAGTAAGGGAAGAATGGTTGAAGGGCAGAGGGAACCAAGCCGACGTTCCGGAGACGATGTACTCTTTTCAATAGCACACGATTATACGATGTTCTTAACCTTGAAAATTTATCCGTCTACGTATTTCTCTCGCTAAGGCTTTTTTTCTCGAGCAACAACCAACACGATGATAAAAATGTTAAACGATACAGATGGGAAAATACGCCAGCAGGTTTCGAATTGCGTTAAAATACGAAAGAGGTATAGATATCTCTAACACGAAGACGACGATGCTTAAATTATTATCTTTCGGGGAGGGATATGGTTACATTGTGGTAGTCGTTAAAAGTGCGTTTTTTCCTCTTCTACGTGTACATAAAAGCTCATGTACGTGTACGTCGAGAATATCTCCAAGCTGGTCCAAGTTAAAGCTCGTCTCTTCGTCGAGACGAGATAGTTTGTCGTCGAGAATACCAGACGAGACTCGATTTTCTCATTCTTCATTCGCGAATCTTTTATCTTTAGCCGAAGGGCCATTCGCAACTTCGGAGGTGAATTTTTATCGTTCGCTGACTCGCGTTCGTGTAAGTATCGTATGGTGTGTGCGGTTATTCGATTACTCGCCGGTTGTACGAGCTTAAAGTTTCGTGTAATTGAGCCCCCCTCGGCGAAACACGAGCAAGGGTTGCGGTTACCGCCGCGAGTTATACACGCGGTTATTTTTCTTACCTGCCTTGGGCGGTGTGTAATAAGGGGGGTAAATTTACCTTTTTATTTGCGTATAGCTTCGTTTTGTTATGCGAGCCAGACACGTTAGTGAACGGTTTCATGTCTCTTGAAAGTTTACCCGGCGAAGTCGATGCTTTTACGTGCTTTTTTTTGACTTTGTGTGTATATTTGGACGGAGTCGCGATTAATTTACCTAATTGACGTTGGTATTCGAATCGAGTTATACGCCGAGTCGCGCGTTATCTTGCTCTCGTATGTACGAGACGGTTGTGTTTGTGATGGAGTTGTATTTGTCATCTCGTGGTCGTAGATCAGCCTTTGACGTCCAAGTAGCCAGATTCCATGAATTTGAAAAGGTAATAAAATTTTCAACCGGTACGAATAAAATTTCAGGAATGTGGGTTCGTGCTGAGGTTCTGTTGGTGCCGCGCAGCAGGAGGAGTGATTGTGTAGGGTAGCTTTGACATGACGAGATCAAAGGGTGCTTTTTATCAAATTGATCGAATGATCGGAGTTACCAGTCGGATGATTTTTTTTGCCATTTCAAAGGATTTCGTTCATGTGGTGTATGTATTATATCGATTGACGTCGACGAGGTGCCATGCCGGTGTCGCGTCGCGTCCCACCGTATGTACACTCGTCCTTTCTCTTTTTTTTCTCGTTTTACTCGAATAAACGAGAACCTTTTAATCAATAATTGCATGATTTTTTATTGCCATGTATATGGTATATGCGTGTGTGTTGATAGGTTAACTAGGTACGTCTATGCGAAACAATATTACGTTACCAAAGTACCTAGACCTACTACCTATTTACAAAGTACCTCTACCTACCATGTTTACGTATACTGAATTATTTCAGAACGTTGATTATGATTACTTTATGGTTACTCCGAAATTAGGTATAATTCGTGCCTATGCAGTACATGGATTATATTATAAGTATTGTGTGTCTACTGTCTGTACTTGAAAAAGGGACTGAGAGCGTATACGATGACGTCTCCGAAGTGTGTTATGAGTTATTGCGTTTTCTCTACCGCCTATGTCAATATGGTGATGAGATATATGGATAGAAGTATATGCGAAATGCGAATGTTGAAGTACGAGTATAAAATGCATCAACTATGATTTGTTGAGGTGATCGGTGATCGATGATCGAATCTGGGCAATGTTTGGCCTTTTTACGACCAATTTTGTTTCAATTTTTGAACTAATAGTCTTGAATGGCTTAATTTATGAGATACCTATGGCGTGATTATTTTTCGCGTGTCTGGCAAGAAACGAAAGGGATTTTTGTAAATGCATACCTAATTACCTATGTGTACTATAACAAGGTGTTTAACAAATCTGATAAGTCAAGCTTTTTCAAAAAGGTCATGCGGGTCCTGAAAAGTCAAGATTTTTGACTAATTTACTCTATTTTACTCAAAAGGTCAAGCTTCTTTTCAAAAATCAAAAAAAACTTCCATTTAGGTACCCTTATAGTCAGGTCTCAATTGAACAAAAAAGGGCTTCCGCGCGGGATTCTTGTTAAAATTGATTTTATGATTGATTCTTGTTTTAAACACTAAAACAAATAAATTTAGCTTAGATGCCTATTTTTCCCCCTCCCCTTTTTTCACAGGGTCCACCCCCACATTTCAAACGCGTGTACCGCCCAATCTATGAGTCGTAATGAAAAAATTTCCAAACAAAAGTTGTTTCTCAACCCGTTTTGTACATTTTCATTTCTCATAAAAATCCATTTTGGAGCAACTCCTGCCCCCCAAATTTGAAAATAAAACAGTTTTCAGAAAACTTCAAAATCGCGTTTTCTTCATTTTAAGCGAAAAGTTTCAGAGATACGGCAAAATTTGTAACCACAAAAAGTATTCAGAATTGAATTTTCTTTCCAATGAGCTTTATCACGATCATTTTCACCTACTTTTCCCGACAGGGTGGATTTCTCCCCCCTCCCCCTTATCTCAAAAGTTGGACCCACGAAAAAAATTGAACGATTTTTGTTCTTCAATATCTAATGCATAATTTCATTTATCATCGGGATTCATTTTGGAGCAAATTTTGCTCGTGGTTCCAACTTTTGTGAAAACGAGGAAGGGGAGAGGTCCACTCTGTCGGGAAAAGTTGATGAAAATGGTCGTGATAGAGCTCATTGGAAAGGAAATTCAATTCTGAATACTTTTTGTGATTACAAATTTTGTCGTATCTACGAAACTATTATTCGTTTAAAATGAAGAAAACGTAATTTTGAGGTTTTCTCAAAAACATGTTTTGTTTCCAAATTTGGGGGGGGGGCAGGAGTTGCTCCAAAATGAATTTTGATGAGTAATGAAAATGTACATTAGGAGCTGAAGAACAACTTTTGTTTGAAAATTTTTTCATTACGACCCATAGATTGGGCGGTGCACGCGTCTGAAATGTTGAGGGATGGACCCTGGGAAAAAGGGGAGGGGGAAAAATAGGCATCTAAGCTAAATTTATTTGTTTTAGTGTCTAAAACAAAAATCAATCATGAAATCAATTTTAACAAGAATCTTGCGCGGATGTTCAATTGAGACCTGACTATTACTTAATAAATAATTTTTTTGAAAAGGTGAAAGAAACACAAATTTTTCAGTTAATATTTGTTTTGGCTCGTCATTATTTTTTTTTTTTTGAAAATAACCAATTTTTCTAATCTTAGCCGTTGCTTTGCTCGGGTATATAAGTTAAGGTCTAAAATTTGTATAAGGGAAGGTGGGGCAGGATGCACCAGGGGGCAAGATGCAAATTGGCTTATTGTCGTCAGTGATGAGATTGAAAATTTTTTTCTGGGGAATTGGTAGATGGGTATCCATTCGATACAATACAATACAGAAAAAAATTACAGACCTGAGGGATTGCTTGTGTATAAGTTCTTATCAATAATGTGATTTTCGTAAAACTCTTGAAATTTTATTTTTGTGAAATATCATGTTTTCAAGTTTTGAAAAAAATTAAGGTAATTGTTTTGTAATCTACATCCAATTACCTATCGAATGATGTATTTGGTTGGCACTTTTCCCTATATTTTCTTCCCAGTACATTGTGTTAAAGAAAAATAGAGCCAGTGGGGCAAGATGCAAATTGAAAATGGGGCAGGATGCAAACATTGTTTTTAAATACGAATTTTCCGGAAAAGTCACCTGATGGTTCAGTTGATATTTTTGTGATTTTTTCCAGGATATCACATTTTTGCTTTAATTTTTAGATAGAATATCAAAAATATCAAAATTTGTTTAAAAAATCATAAAATTACATAACTAACGCAGCATAAATTATGAATACAAAGGTTTTGGAACTCCTCTTTTCAAAAATTACGTTACTATTTAAACCTGCAATATCCACCTCGAATGTACTTACTTGAGTAAATTTTACAAAAAAATTCGCGATTTTTCATCATGTCTTCACTGTTTGCAGCTTGCCCCATCCCATGGCATTGTGCATCCTGCTCCATGGGATGGGTGGGGCAGGATGCAAAAAAGTGAAAAAAAATCATTAAGTTCTGTAGGGTTGAGGTATGCTCCAAAATGGATTTTTTTTCAGCGAAATGAAAGGTAAATGTTTGAACTTTGGTTTGTTGCAAGAATCAGACAATTTGACCAATTTGAATAGGTTTGACAGAACATTTGATCTAGGTTGGTGCATCCTGCCCCACTTTCCCTTAAGAGATAGAATTGAAGATTTCGCCTCCTTTTTAATACTAAAACATTGATTAAACAATGAAGAAATTTTAGCTTTTGAATGCCTTTTTCGTTAAAAATTTTCGCCCTCGGTTCACTCGGGCTCAGTAAATTTACACAATTTTATTTTCAAAATGATGGTATGAATCTCTTCCTTTCCAGCCTAGACATTTATTATTTTCAAGTGAAAAAAATTGTCCTTTTCATTTATCAAGGACTCGTTAACGATCTCGATTGGAATTTTCAAAAATGTTTCGATTTTTTTGGAAGGAGATGAGGAGATGAGTCCATAGATATCTTTTTTTTGTAAGTCAACACTGAAAAAACAAATAGATAAATTTGATCCAAAAAAATAATATTTATCGCGAAATTTGGTAAAATTTATTGTATCGAAATGCATTTTACCAAATTTTGCGATAAGTATTATTTTTTTCAGAATAATTTTTGCCAATTTTGTGAATGGTGTCCCGTTATTATTTTTTTGGATACAATTGGATAAATTTTTTTTTAGATGAAATTTATCATTTTTTTATTTATTTTTCATTTCTTATTTTTTTCAGTGAAGACATGATACGAAAAAAAGCACGAATTTTACCTAATGAAGAAATTTCAGATTCTGGATGCCCTTTTTAAAAAAAAATTTGCCTTCGCTTCGCTCGGGCGG
The DNA here is from genome assembly GCA_033439095.1 of Pseudococcus viburni. Lineage (NCBI taxonomy): Eukaryota > Metazoa > Arthropoda > Insecta > Hemiptera > Pseudococcidae > Pseudococcus > Pseudococcus viburni. The sequence goes on from JAVBJF010000351.1 coordinate 134,309, forward strand.
TGCAGTGAATTTACATTATACACAATTCTTCTTCAAAATTATGGTATGAACTCTTCTCTTCCTTCTCAGATGATTGAATATTTTGAAACGAAAAAAAATTCATTATAGAGGACTTGAAGGCAATCTCGAATAAAATTTTCATTTTTTTTTATAGGGGAGTAGGTTATTAAGGAATTTACTACCTATAGTTTTTTTAAAAGTCATAAAAGTAGCACCAAAAAAGCAAAAAAATTTTGTTTCTGGTTTCAATACATCTGGTCGGCAGATTTCTCCTTTTTAAATAAATACTAATCGGTAAATTTTTAATTTTCACCCGCCGAGATTTTTGCCCAAGTTTCCAATCTTTTATCGTTTTCTTAAAACGTAACTATACCTACTGTTTTGTTTGTAATCTATGACTACGTTGCTTGAAGATATAAAATAACAACATGCACACAGACGTCTATCTTTTTTTTGGTAGGGGAAGGTTACAGGCACACAAACGCATAGCTTGGGGTGTAACAGCTCCAGACACATTGACGCATAGAATTTTTTCGGTTGGAGGGTGACCCCACAAAAAAAATCGGGAGGAATAAGATCGAGCCTCCTTGGCGGCCAACAGAAGTCAGCACGTCTAGAGATGAGTCAGTCAATAGTCAGTCTTAAAAATGATCTTTTAAAACTCAATCACGTCCTTGATTGAGTGCGAGCGATGTAGCACCATCTTGCTGAAAATAGATTGAATTAATTAATACGCAAACAACCAACGACGTGATTGAGTTTTTAAAGGAGCATTTTCAAGACCGACTCTCTCTAGACACACATGTCACCTCAGTTTTTCGCTTGTATCATGCTACCTATAGAAACGGTTTATTAAAATTTTCATGAGAAAATTTTTCAACGAGAATTAAATTATCGTTCAAATGATGTGCGTATTTTTGAATTTTAGTTTATCATAAGAGTGTAAATGAGGAAATTGCATGATATTTTTTTAATGTAGTTAGGTTGTAGCATAATACAGCTGTATTTTTTTATCAACTAGAAAATTTTGCATCGTTGGAAAAAGCATGAAAAATTCTACATTTCGTTCACTTGAAGTATACTTATCACTTTTGAAATAATTCAATTCGAAAGTTCAAATTTAATTATCTCAAAAACTGCAATAGCTAGCTTAGTAATCGTAGCAAACGAAATATAGCATTTTTCATGCTCTTTCCAACAATGTATAGTTTTCTATAGTTTTATGGAAAATTATAGCTATGTGATTTGCGCTAATCTGAACAAATTGAAAAAATACGATTTTCTTGTTTCCAAATTATGATTAAGTGCTACTTAAAAATAAATGCTTTAGTTAAAACCTAATTTAATTCTCTTAAAAGAATTATTTTGTGAAAATTTTCGTAATCCGCTTTCACAAAAAGATACCTATACTTAAGAGGAAAACTGTAAATCTCTCATATAAACCAATATTAATTTGGGCTGTTTAGGACTGTCAAATTAACATTACCAGATCGAGCATGGTAGCCTAACCGCAGGATTTTTGTCTTTTGTGAATGATTCATTTATTCAGAGATTCAATTTGTCACGAACAGTCTTGTAATTTTGCAATGATTCATAACTATTTAAATTGAAATGAAAAAAATAGGTAATAAAAAAAAAAAATAAATTCAAATTCGAATTTTAAAAAAATGAAAACTTCTTAAATACCTTGAAAACAAATGAAAATAATTCAATCTAAATGATTTAATCAATTCAAAAATAATTTTATACTAAAATTACATAAAAAATTAAAAAAAATTATTAAAGAAAAAGTTTATAATCACCCTAAACGATTCTATCGTTCGCGAGCCATTTGTTCATCGAGTAATGTTGTCGATGGCGATCGATTCTGAGAAAGGTCGATTATGTTGAGGCAACCGATTAGAGAGGCGCCTCACGTTTCCTGGTGAAGAACATTTGTCATTTTTGCAAAATCGAGTTCATTTTTCTTGCCTCAAAAAAAGTGAAATTTATATAGATAAATGAAGCGTTCTACGAAATAAATGATAAGAACCAAAATTGTAGAGAATTGAATTTCCTTTCTGCTAAGAGCGGTCAAAATTTCTCTAGGAGTCGATGGTTTTGTAGCATCCTTACATGAATTCAAAAACTGAGATTCGACGATTTCAATTTTCAAATTCACTTGAGGATATCACAAAAACATCGACCCCTGCAGAAATTTTGACTGCTGTTAGCAGAAAGGAAATTTAATTCTCTACAATTTTAGCTCTTATCTTTTTTTTCGTAGGATGCTTCATTCTCCTGGAAATTTCACTTTTTTGAAGGCAAGCCTTTAAGAACATGAACTTGATTTTGCAAAAATGACACGAGTTCTTCATCAAGAAACGAGGGTCCCTTTCTAATAGTTTGCCTTTGTGAACTGACTCTTAACGAATGAAAAACTTTCATGTGTTGGTTTTCGAATAATGCGTTTCCGAACATTGTCACTATCAGTGGTTCAACGCTATTAATTTTTAAAATGTGATACCCCTAGCTGGATCACCCTCTACAACAGATTTTCATTACCATACATTTCAAAGAAAGTCGATATTTCTGACTTGATTCTCTCATTTCAGAAAAATGTCTTCAATTTTCTTGTTAGAAAATGAAATAGATTTAATTTATGTATAGTTGATTTTTTGTGCAAAAATTACGCAAATGATTACTTACCTTACTCTGTCGACGCAGCGCCGCGCTGCGCCGTTGTTAAAATACGCTATTCTCTTCTCAAATGCGAAGGTGATGAGAAGTTATCGCCAGGTGATGAAAAAAATGTCGCACTTCAAAAAACCTCAAACAATAACACGTGTAAAAAAATTCTTCCCCATTCCGTCCTACATCTATTGCAAATTATTTCGGTCTAGTGCTTGCCCCCTTTTTCTTCTAAGGTTCGTATCCTCGACTCCAAAGCTATCGACGCGGCATAAAAGTGACGCGTAATTTTACGTATAACTTATGGTGTGCGAACTCGTGTATCAGATATTACGGGATCGCAGACGAATAAGGCAGGGAGCCTCTCAAAGTGGGCGATTTTATGGTAAGGGGTACAAAGTACTGGGGAAAAAAGGTTCGCGGAGATCGGCATTTTTATGCTATGACATTTTACCAAAGTCGCTAAATATATAAATTAAAAGTTTTTCGATTTCGAATGCGATAAAATGGTCCGGAGGGGGAAAAAATATTGAAGGAGGCGTGAACGTGGTAGACGAGATCGCTGAGCCGCCGAATTATATGGACGTAGTAAAATTAAATTTGCAACTGTTCGAATTAAACGAATCGTATCATTCGGTACGAAATTTCTATTCGCGATGAAAAGGATTTTAAAGTTTGAGCGTAATAAAAGGACTCGGATCGGCGAAAACCGATATAACTCGAAGGGAGAAAAAGGGCAATAAAAGCGCACACAAGTCTGGTCTATAATAACGATAGATATTTGTATTAATGATACGATCATAACGCGCAAATTATTACTTGGTACTCGACGGTGTTTTCTCGCCGTTCGTTTCATTTTTTTACTTCTTTTTACCCTCATCAGCCCATCCTTTTTTTCCCTTTTCGAAGGTTAATGTCGTCGATAGGAGCCAACGTGTAATCAAATTTACGTTTTGATTACAACGCAACGTACCCTTTCAACTGTCGATACAGGAGTAAAGAAAGGGTAAAAGTTTAACTATGTGGTATTTTGTCGCCCGTGTCGATATTCCGCGTACTTTCCTCGTGATTTTTTTCGCCTTCTGTGGCGAAAATAATTCGTATAATGGCAGTTTAACTTATTTTATACTTTTTCGATGCATCGATGAAAGGAAATTCTTTCTTATGGAATTGTGTTGGTTTCTGCAAACTTACAATTCGACTTGTTTTTTTCATCGATAACTAATCTGCCAGACTATTTTGCCTTCGGAATGCAACATATTTGAGAAAAGTATGTGCGATTGGCGAACGAGAAAACACTTCGGTGCCATTTATGCACGTTCGATCGAAGTAATTGCCTTCGAGATGTTTGTCGTAGCGACGACAAACATCGTATGCGTTAGACAAACGTCAAGATGGAATTTTATTTGGAAACGTGGTGGCGTTTCTGAATTCTTACGGGGTTCAAAATTTGTTCCTTTTTTCCCAGCCTTCCATTTTCAGCAAATGTTTCATTATTTCTTTTGTGACCTTTGAAATACCGTTGTGTTGCAGTTTAGTTGCCCGAAATGTGTCGATAGCTTGAGTTAAAAGGAGAAACTGAGGTTGCAATCTTATGATTTGAATGATTTTGTAGCATGCAAAAATGATTAGCAAAACAAATTCGCGATAGAATTTTCAAATTCAAATATCTGTTCATTTTTAGACATCAGAGTAAAATTATTCCAAAATTGAAGTGCATAAATTGCTAGGAATAGTGACGGAAAAGGCACAATTTCCATATCCACTTTAAGGGATCCAAATTCTCATAATAATTTATGTAAATAAGCGGAAGTTTTATTTACGTGGCCTCACTTGACCGCAAAGAAAATCAATGATTAAATTTTAGTCCTTAAAGAACACGAGGACTGAAAAGTCCTCATGAATTTGGTCTAATTTCATATCTTGAGTTTTGTAAATCGGTAGAACGAAACCGTTGAAAAATACCGAATCGCCATCCTCGAACTACAACAGGGTGTCCATTTTCTGGAAAATCGGGAAAAGTCAGAGAATTTTGAAATTTCCGGCATTTCCGCTGGAATTTTGTAAAAATCCAGAAGAAGAATAAATTATCAGAAGTTTCTGGATTCATTGTATAGAAGGGAAGGGAATGGAAAAAATTGTATTTTTTTTGGTCAAATTTTGGGAAACTTTACTGGAGGTGTGAAGTGATGACTTGGCAAGTTTTGAAGGGGCTTTTCTGCAAAAATTTTCGCCCTCGCTTCGCTCGGGCTCATCGCATTTGTATATCTCATCAAAATAATTAACACTTTACTCCTCATCGATCTATCATTTTTTGGTCCAAGCCAAAAAGATTGTATTAGGGACTTTCGTAAAATTTATAAATTTGAAGTACGTGTTTTTTGAGGGGGGAGGGTATTTAATTGTGAAGGCATTTTTGAATTTTCAGACTGGAAATATCCGTATTTTTAGTCTCACGATTTGGCTAACATCAAAGTTTTTTCTTTTTATTTGAAATTTTTTTTGTTATAAATTGAAGGTCTCAAGTTTTTGTGCCGAGTTGAGAGGGAGGTGGCGTCAAAAATTTTCAGAATTAGATTTAAGTCGTTTTTGTAACCGGAAAAGAGAGCATCTGAAAATCTCATAAGAAGTAATGATTTTTGAAGAAAAAAAAAATTGTGAACATTATGCAATTCAAATCATTCTTCTGCACAATTTCATCGCGCAAAAAAACCACCCCTTCTTCATCTTGCAGGAATAGCATATTTAAAAGATCTGGAAAATTTCGAAAAATTGGTCTGGAAAACCTGGAAAAGTCAGGGAAAATAATTTCTGAGATTTAGTGGACACCCTGTACAAGAAAAGGGTTGAAAAAATTAATGTTTACTTTCTGCTTCTGCGAAACCTCAAGGAAAAATGTTTTATAGAAACACACTGGGAGTTGGTGAGTCGATTCCCTGAATTGAATTCAGAAATGTGTGAATTGATTCCCACCTTTTTTCGAGATATGTACGAGTTGATTCAGAGCCCCTTTTAGCCTACTTGTGTTACTCAGGAGATACCACCAAGAGGTTGGATAAATTATTTTTTTTAAAAATAGTTTTAGTATGAATGTTTTTTCTTTAATTTCTCAGAAATAACATTGGGATAAATTTTTAATCATATTCCTATTTTTTAGGGGTCCTTAAAAAATATAAATTTTTTCATGAGTTTTCATTATTCAGTAAAAATCAAATTTCGAAATAATTGAGAGTATGAATATTTTAATTCAACTCATTAGAGGGAAAGCGTGTAAAATTGACGCTAATATTACAATATTCGTTCAATATCATTTTAGAGTAAATTTCCCCCATTTTTTTTTTGATTTTCTTGTAAATTATGAAAAAACATGAAAAAATTGATATTCAGCGGATCCCTGATGAAAAATTGGCGCTAATGGTATTTTTCGGTAAAGACATCCATATCTACTGAGAGATTTTTGAACATAGATTTTAGGGTCCGGTTAGGAGTAGTAATGTGGAGTCAGGAGTTGGGATTTTTACCTCATCGTTTTCTGAAGTCCGGGGTCTAGCCATAATTTTCTGGCTGTTCATTCTCTTTAACCTTCGAAAGAAAGTGTAAAACTATCACCCTGAGCATTACTAACCTTTTTGATTATTGATGTCAGATATTTGAATATTGATTTTTAATGCTTGATTTTCGAGTTTTAAATTTCCATTTTCGTTTTCTGATTTTTGGTATTCAATATCCAAGACTTATTCATTACATTTATATGTATGCTGCAGGGTTAAAAAAGCGATAGTCAACTCGCCGCACATCCCCTCCTCTCTTCCGCCTCCAAAAATGGGAATTAATTCGCTTACCTTTTCATATGAATATTTCACCGGGAATCAATTTTTGATTTAAATACTCGCAAATCGTTGAGGAAATGGTCGAACTGTGGCGAAAGACCGAAGGATGCGTTGATGATTTATAGGCAATTATCTTTTTTCGCCATTTTTAGTTTGAAAACTTGAAACTTTCACGTAAGTTGAAAAAGTTATGATGATTTAATCAATTTTTCTTGTAGGTAGTTCTTCTTCATTCTCAATGGAAAATTTTTTTATAAAAATGAGAAATATAATTTTGATGTTGAAGAGGGGAAAGGGGGTTCGAAAATCAGGTCTGAGGAATGTGAAGTTTCTCACTTCATGTCATGGAGTATGTTGACAACTTTTCAATTCATCTGATTAAAACGAAAAGATTTCGACTTCATAAATAACTCATTTTTGCTCATAAGAGGTCTTATTATTTTTCTTCCTTCAATTTTATCATTCGGCAACCGTTATAACTGCGAAGTCATTCGAAGAACTCTAATGACACCTTTGTGTTCTTGATTTGTCAATGTTCTTATGGGGCTTCGGATTTGAAATATTGTCAAGCCAATGACCTCGGTAAAAATAAAGGGTTGTTTGTTATCATTTAATATACATTTTTTTAAATGAAAGTGGTGCTGATATTTCGCTGGTTTTTTCGTAACATTTAGGAGGAAAATATTCGTTGGTATTTTGATTTTAACATAGACAGGCTTGCCATGTTCGTATCCATTTGTCTTTTAAATTTAACCGTATCTTCAGCCGATATAACATGGTTAAAATTTTTGAAGACAGTTTGATGTAAGGTATGATTATATTGATGAAGAAAACCAAAAATTGAATGAAAAAAATTTACCACAGAATAATGATGGGAAAGCAGAGTATGTAGAATTGCGATTTTTTATTTGCATTAAGGAATCAAAAATTTTAAGGTTTTAAATTTTTTGCCGATACTGAACTATCGATTGAAAAAAATATGAACCGCCTAGTACTTTTCATTAAAAATTTCTGTGAATTTTTTCAATTTTTTGAGGTACCTAATTTCATTTATTTTTTTCTTTCACTTTGAAATAATGCATTGATCAATTAATTACTCACCTGAAAGTCGTGGTTGAACGATTATTTACCCGACGACTTTAAATCTGTGAAACGACGGTGACTTTCATTAAAACTTCTTCGCAAGACGTTTTAGTAGTCGTTGCTGTATAATTATTAGTTATGCTGTACCAAAAAAATCTGGCTATTTTTTTATTTTTTTTTACACAGGGGTATGCCGAGTTTAAAGCTGAAAGGCCATCCGTCGATGGTACCTGTAATAAAGGTGGATCATTACACGGATGCGCCTCGTAGCGTGGACTCGGTGAGGAGTTCTGCGTCGTTGGCGCATTTCGTCTTCCCGTCTACAGGAAGATCGTATAGTTTCGATGCCGGCCGAACTGCCACTGAAAATGGTCTCCTGCCGATTAGCTACAGGTAAGATGAAATTTGAAGTGGTTTTTTGGCTTTTGCATGAATATTTACAAAATATGGAACATCGAAAGAAATCTCATAATCGCGTAGGCTACGAAAAAATTTCGTTTCTTGAGCTTGTAGCAATGTTCTCATCGTCCAGCTTTTTATTTTTAAACGTTTTACGATTTTATTGATAATTCAAATTTAAGGTATTCTTCTTCGACCATACACTAATATGGACTGCTAATCCAAATGGAAGGCTTCCGGCCAAAGATTTTACGGGGTTTTACCAGAACGCAAGTGCGCATGCTCACAACGCCTAACATCACGGGATGCGGGGAAGGGCGATTACCGTTTGTTTATGTGTGGTGTACCAACTACCAATCGCGTGCTTTGAATCCAGAAAAACCCCGTATATTCTTTTCCCAAAACAACGTTAGATTTTTACATTGCATTAGCGGTCCATATTAGTGTATGGTCGAAGGTATTCTTCAACGGTTTTAAAATATTGAATTTTCTCAATTCAACATTTGTGAAATGTATTAGAATCTTTTACCTGATTCTTTATTGAAATGCGTTCGAGTGTGTATGAGGTTTTAGTATATTTTTGAATATTATAATTTCAATTTACTGGAGTCTGAATCTTGCATCCGTGCCTTCTGAACCGAGATCAAGCTACATGTGCCATATTATGTATCAGATCAAAAGTCCTATAGTCTCAAAGGCTACGGAAAATTTACAATGAGTGCATGAAAGGGATCATTTGCAACTTTGAATGGCCCGACCATTTCAATTTTTGATATTTTAATTTAAAGTGATGATATCATATCTCAAAGGTACTCTTTATGTTATTTTTTGAAAATTCTACAAAAATTAATAAGAAATTTCCTAAAATGTGTGTAGGTTTCTAAGTAACTAAGGTTTTTTCACCTTATCGAAAACTTGATTTAGTTTTAATTTCGAACCAGTTTGATTTCATCTTCGATCCTGATAAAAAAATTACAAAATCCAGCTAAAATTAATGGATTATTTATTTGGGGGTCCTATAATGTTACTGTCAACTGTTTTTTTGACTCTTTTCATGAAACAAATAAAGAAGACTCAGAATATTTTGAAAAATTGACAAAATTGTGATTCGAATCGCGATTTGTTACTAGCTCGTAATTATTTTTCAAAAATGGTATTTCGACAATCTAAGTTCAAATTTTTCAACTCTGGGCATTTTTTTCAATTTCTTAAATTTTGATGGGCGGAGCTACGTCCTGGGTATCCTCAACTCAAGTGACAGCCAATGTGTGGATGTATACAATACCCCACCCCTCACTCCTTCCCCTTCCCCTACAATTTGTGTTTATTTTGTATACAATACCCTCACACTTCCCATTTACAATATTAAAAAAACATGCAATTATAAAAAATCACAATTTATCACAGAACATCAAAACCTTCATAAAAATGAAAAAATCACAATTTACATAAAAAATATACGTATTTACAAATATTTGCATAAAAAAACACTTATAAAATATGGTAACAAAAAATTTCAGACGCAAAAAAATCAGAAAAGGTGCTTATCGAGAGCATTTTGACACGGTAAACACGAATATTATGTTAGTTTTTTTGAAAGTGGTCCTAAACGGACCATTTTAGTGGCCTTGCCTTGAGAAAGGCCTTTTTTGGTGGCCCTGAAAAGGGCCTTTTTATATTTCAAAAACTTTTGTTTTCTGTGTAGCACAAAGTCCAAAGAAATAAATTGGTGGCTTGAAAAAGACCTTTTTTTTGGTGACCCAGAAAAGGGGCTTTTTAAAAAAATTGCAATCAAAATTGCTCAGCTTCATCTTCATCTTCCCTCACGACTTGCGAACAGGGCCTCTAAAAATGGGCACATATCACATATGCATGTGTTTAGCGGCTGTGGCTTCTTCGACTGCGGGGGCGGCAGTGGCGGTGGCAACTTGGCACTTCTTTTTACGCCAAGGAGTTGAGGCCACCAGCTCTTGTTGAATACTGGCTTTACTTAACCAGAGTAGCACTTTAAGTCCTCACTTCCTTAACCCTCAGCACACACCCACACCTCACCACTCACGCAAACCTGAAAAATATTTCAGTCGAAAAATACCCTCACACTTTATTTAGACTTGGGACTGGCTGTGTAGTAAAACTATACAGGAGTGTTTATATTTTTTGTTGGGGTTGGTTTTCTCTAGTTTTTTTTTATTGACCCCCCCCACCCAAAAAAAAATACAATATTAAAAAAATATTTCAACAATTTTCAACTTGTTATTTTTTAAAAAAAATTCTTAGCGCAATGAGTAATTGAAAGGCATTTATAAGAGTAATTAAAAATTAAATTGAAAATTTTTTAAAAAATCAAAGGTGAAAAATTATTGAGAAAATTTAAATTCAAAAATTTTTTGTTGGAAACTGATCTATGTTGGCCCCAGAGTCGTCTGTGTCAGAATTCCATTACATTACCCTTTAGATTTTTTCTGATATAGGATCAAAGTCTTCTCTTCTTTTTGTCGGCTTTCTTCGTTGCTATATTCGACTAAGAACAATAAAAATAAGTACAAGAAAATTACAGAGAATCAATCATAATACCTAAATTCAATACTCAATAAGAATTAGTGTATTCAATATTTTGGGACATCGTAAGATTTGAGATTCGATGAATCAATATTGAAAATGATTCTGCCATCTGAGCGTAGTTCTCCAGTCACGGTTCTCAGTTATTTCTTATCTAAATTATTTTACGCTTCGGAGTGGTGAAATATGATTCTTTTCATATTAATTTTTCGCCCGAAAGAAAATTCTCGATAATATTTAAAACCCTCCTCAAAATAATCAAATCGGGATGAAAAAAATCGAGGGCGTTGGCGACTCTAGCGTATTTTCGCTCGGTTAGTCGATAACGCTGACAAAATTCACCAATTTTCTGCTACGGCATCCTCGTTGAAGCTTCAACCAAAGGTGTACGGGTTAGAAGGGGGTGAAAAAGGACAGGGATGATCGTTGTCGCTTATACTATCGCAGATTTCGCGGTTATTTCCTTATTACCAAGCATCTCCTTTCCCTGTGCATCGCACTGCTCGCGAGATTTTACATAATCTAATTTTTTTTAATAAAGGATTTTTTTTCTCGTAACGAACCAGGCGACGGTGGTCGCCGAAGCCGAAACCGGCAGCATAATGTCGTTGGACCTTTACGAATCGCGAACGATATTTCATCGGTACGCCGGATATCCCTTTTGGTGGCGTCCGTTGCGGCCTTTTCTGCTCTCTGTACCTTAATTTTCATCGTACGTACATAAATTACCATGTACGTTATGTTACGATATTGCTGAAATCGACCCGAGGTGATTTTTATCGTGAACCGGGCCGCTGGCGCGAGATCGTCATTAATAATCCGTTGCGATGTAATAATTGCGCGAAAATGCTCGCGTCGGTTTCCATGTTTTTTTCTTCCATCGTTGGCGCTCTGTTTGCAGCCCACGAACAAATGTGGTTACGAATTTCGCCAAGTAGCTTAACTTTTTTTTGTTACGTCGTTTGTTCGATTCCTTCTTTGTTTGTTTTCGTCGTGTAGAGACGAGCGAGCACCGCATTCAAAACAGACGAAAAAGTTGATTAATTACGGAGTTGTTTTTTTTAAATAAACAACTGATTTTTTCTTTTGATCGGCTTCGGGGTATTTTTTTGGCTCGAAAGATTTGTTCGAGCTTTTGTTATTGTTATTCGGACGCGAATTCGCCTCACGCGACGATGTGTACTTGTGTGCGCCGAAAATAGTCGTTTTGTCGACGTGTCCGATGTAGTCGCCGTATTAAAATGTTAAATTACTCGACGATAATGAACGAACAAAGAGAAGCAAAAAAACGTCGCTTAGAAAGAGTCCGACGATGTGGAGTGCGGTATTACGAAATTGAAAGGAATTAAAAAAAAACAGCAGGAAAAGAGGAGGAAGGGAAGAGAGGAAGAATGAATATTCGCGACATTATTGTGTTTTTGCCTTCACGAATCGATGAGTTTCGGACGAAAGTTTTCATTTTAACTTGAATAAACAACGTGTATAACTACAATGTGTACACGATGGAAAAAATCTTTCTCTCTTTCGATCGAATTTTAATTAATTTCCAGGCCCGTCGAGAATTTTCGCGCAGATACGATGCCGATGGGCAGCAGGATGGTGGAGTGGATGCGTTTTTGTGTACAGTGATGATATTGCTGGCTGGGCTCATAGAGGTGGGAAAAGAAAGGGGTAAGGTTAAAGAGGGTAGATGTTTCGTGTATCTGTAATGTATACGCTAATCATTGACTTTTTGCGCGACCTTGTGATGGAAAATAGACTTTGAATAGTATAACTTCGTCGAATGGATTTCAGATTCGAAATGTTACAAGTTCCCCGAGGTATTCATTTATAAAGATGGATTGATCGGTTAGAGGTCAAATGTAGATGTGTTGAAGTGTATTTGATGATACTTATTTGTCTACTTGGAAAATATGAAAGGTAATTGAGATATGATTCATATTTTGTGGCAATCGTTTCTACTTTTTAAAATATTTTTATAAGTTAATCCAGTTTTTAGATGATATTTGGTTCAAAAATTCTCATCTAAAAAATCCCATTTGTTTATTGAAATTTTTTAGTTTTTTTTTTAAATTTCGTTTCAGTTTTATGAATTTTTGGAATTCGTTCCAATTTGTAAAAAATCGTCCGAGTTTTAAAAAATTGTCCAGTTTTCGAGAAAATTTGCCATATTTTGGGAAATGTTTGATTTATTGAAAAAAAATGCAACGTTTTTGTAAAATCATTCAGGTTTTGAGAATTGCCAATTTTTTTCAAAAAATCTACAAAATTTTGGAGACTAAAAATTAAAAAGAAATCTTCTACATTTTGAAAATCATCCGATTTTTCAAAAAATCGAGCATGTGTATGGAAAAGCGTCCTATTTTTGAAAAAATGACCAAGTTTCATAGGATTGTTCATATTCTTGAGAAATCGCCCCGTTTTTCGGAAAATTTACCTGTTCAAATTTTGGAAAAAAATATTCAAATCAATTAAAAATCGTCGCAAGATTTTTATAATCGTCTAATTTTTCAGAAAATTTACTCAGTTTTAGAAAACCATCTAGCTTTTAATAGGTTTTAGAAAAGTATCTATTTTCCAAAAAAATCCTTCACGTTTTAAGTAATTGTCAATTTTTTGGAACCTGTTAAGTCTTGAAAAAGTTTTTAATTTTTACTAAAATTACTCCTTCCATTATAAGTATATGAAAATTTGAGTCAACCCTTTTTATTTCGTTATTCGAAATGATTTTGATGAAATTTTTCAAAAAAATTCGACAGTTGCCAACAGCATTATGACATTTATGACTTATATTTTTTAAATTTTCAATTGGCTGCACTGCTGCGAAATACTTATTTCAAAAAAAATGAAATTTATTTTTATGACCCAAAACGTCTACCTTTCTTTTTCGATCATTGAATGAGTAACTGTGGAATTTCATGAAAATTGTTCGAGTCATGATGCAGTTAAGAGCGCAACTTTGGAGGATTTTTGAAAAACTTCGTCATTTTTAGTTCTGGCGACAGTAAAAATTGGTTCGAATTTATGGTACTGAATTATTTTGTCTTTTTCTGAAATGCTGCTAGATTAGAAGTTGAAGTAGTATCGTTGCTATTTATGTATATTTATGAAATCGTTTAAAATTATGCTCTTGGTTGTTGTCAGTGAACATTTTTGGATCGTGATATCCTAATGATTGGCGAATAAAATACTCTGTAGTTGTATTATGTGACTTAGAACAACTTTATTTCTCGAAGTATTTTGAGATATTTTCAAAATTTTTCTTCAATTTCTGAAAAAAAATAATTTAAAAAAAAAATTGGATAAGAAAGTTTGTTGTTGTAAGATAATGTTGTTCCAAACCACATATTAAATTTTTAGAACATTTTATTCAATAATTGCTCAAAATATCGCAATCCTATAATTTTGCCCTTAAAAATGGTACCGTGGTTGATCGAAAATAACGATAGGTACCAAGTTAAGTCGAAAAATTGATAATATTGAATGGAAATTTCGTTTTTGAGCTTTCAATGATGAATTTTCTGTTCATCCAATGACGAAGGTACCAATGGTATAATAGTATATTATGCAACTAGGGAAATAAAGTGATTTCCGACGAATTTTGAGGATGAAATTTTTACCAACTCAATTTATTCAATATTTTAATCCAAATCATTACTTTTCTTTTACCGTATTATTCGAGCAGGTTTTCATCTTGGATTTTCCGATTGCGCTCAAATTTTTTTACGGGCTCCCGTCGCGTCGATGGGTAAAATTCTCCAATTTTGATTGGTCAACTCATGTGACAGTTCTGATCAATCAAAATTGGAGAATTTTACCTCAAAAACGATAATAAAAAATAGAGAGAGCTTCACTGTGACATGCCATATCCCTAGTACTCTTGCCAAATTTCGATAATTTTTCGAAATTACAAATTCCATCAACTTAACGAGTCTAAACTCAACGAAACGTACATAGATGAAAAAAAACCACATCACATATAAAACAGTGGTATCATTGGTAATTCGTAGAATTTCCATCGCTGAATTGTGCCAGACTGGCGGTATAGTATCGAGATAGAAGGCGCGTTTAAAAACGCATCATTCAAGAATGAGCGAACGAGTGAAGCACAGAGAGGGGCAGGAAAACGCGCTTATCAAAAACTCTAAAAAAGTGGGAGTGAGAAATGATTAATGTATCGAATATCGAAATGAAATGATGAAAAAAAACCTTCATCATGCGAACATCGTACACAGTGGTGTACGTAGAATACACAGATAAGATTGCGAATTTGTGTTATAATTGCGTGTATTATGGCAACGACAGACGAGCTCGTTTAATAATTTTTCTAATGGATGTTTTCTTTGATGAAAATTCAATTTGTAATCATACGATGCGATGGTTATCGATTCGGGTTTTATCGCGGATATTCGATCGTCGTATATTTGGAGGTTTCGATACGTATTTTTATTGGTGTTCGAAGTTATCGTGAAATTGCAAACTTCAACAGATTTCCTGGGCAATACTTCCTTGTCTAGGATGGCGACCGCGACCGGGACGTATCATAGAGGAATAACTGTGAGTTTTCGGAGAAGGAAAAGGCTTTCGTTGAATAAACGGTATGTACTACAATGTGTACTTACTCGTTCTTTGAAATATTTATTTTTTCATTATTAGGTAGGGCGTTTCTGCGAAAGATTTTTCAATTTTCATGGAAGGTCTTGTGTGTACATTTCACTTATAATGGTTTTAGAAGCCAAAGAGGAAATTAATTAGCGAATTGAGTGTTTGAATAGGTCATCGGTCGTAAGTATAGTTTATGGCTTGGCATTGAAAGGTCTACGTCGATTATTATTTCATCCTAAAGTAAGTACCTCTACCTATTTGATAATGTGTTCATAAAGTTTCTTAGTTTTTATTATAAACGATGAGAATTTTTTTGTCTGGCAATAGTTTTAATTCTGCATTCATACTTGAGTAGGTCTAGGTACCCTGTACTCGTAGGTACAGCGTTTATTAAAAGTTTCTCATTATTTAAATTTTTCTTATCAGCAATACTTGAAGTTGAATTCGAACGGAGTAATCCATACTTGAAATTTTTTAGAAATCCATCGAAAAATTTCATTCCATTTTTTATGGCGTCAAAATTGAAGAAAAAGTTCGGTGGAATAATTGATAAATTACTTATGTTCCTATCAAAATTACTGTATGTATGATTTGTTGGGAGGGGGTTTATTTTTTATAGTGTTCCAGGATTTTTCAATTAAATTAATTTTACTATAATCAAAGTTATTCAGAAATGAAGTGATATAACTAGTAACTACCAACATTTTTCATGTATGATGATCGTGATTCACTTGAAATATTTTGTAAGTCCGACAATGTGATTCATGGATGTTCAACTGTTCATTGTATTGACAGTCTCGAGCTCGACTAATAACGAGTTTTATCGGTTGACTATTCGCTGGAATGGTTATTTTGATGAAATAATCGCCTGTAGAATTTTTCGATTGTTCGAATTCAAATGGAATTCACATGAAATTTTTTTACCGAACTGTTTTATAATTTTCAATTTAGTTTTTTTTTAAAATTTGATTTTCAATTTGATTATAAAATTTCAGTTGGAATTTTTGTTGAGGAATTTTCCAAAAATTTCAAAGACGAGAGTTTTCATTATAAAAATTTTCCTGAAATTTTTCTCTGTTTTTTTGTAATTTGTCTTGAAAGTTTTCTGTTCATTATTTTTTTTTCAAAATGGCTTTTGTGAGAGTTAATAAGTTCGAATAGAATTTACCTACTTTCACGAAATCTCCTGTTCATTTTTTTTACAATTTTTATTGTTTTTAAAACTTGGAAAATATAATTCAACTTCGATTGGAACGTATAATGTAGTCCGAATCTACTAAAATTGCCTCAATTCATCTTAATTTTTTCCAGCTAAACAAAGAATGGCAATCAATTTTTTAAAGATTTTGTCTCAGAACTTTTAGGACTTTTTAGAAATTTATTGTCCAAGTGAACAAACGTTGTATGTTCTAATTCATTTTCTAATTTCTTCGGATTCTTCAGGTTTTAAATTTCATGAGAATTTAAAATAAAATTGAAAGTATGATTGTAGATTGTCGATTTGGTAGCCTGTGAATTATTTGATGTAAAGTGAAAATCTTTTATCGAAGTTGATATAATTTGTGGTGTCGAATATTTCGAATCTAGTTCTCCTTTCATTGGTGTGTAATGTAGTCAGCTCAAGTGTAAATCACTAAACTTCAGGGTTCTGTATTTATATATTTATATTATGTAAGTACGTATATAAGTATCATATAGGTCCTTTTTCATGCATTTGGTGCTCTATTTTTTTAGAAACTGTGAATTATTAATTATTTGAGAATTAATCAGATTAGATAACGATTTTAGAAAGCGGTAAATAAGGAATGTCCATCGTATGTCCATTGTCCGTCCATTGTCCGCACTGAGAAAAATGGAGAATGAAAAATGAATAGAAAGTGTTGCAAAAAATTATAAATTTTATTCAAAAAAAATAAATTTTATGCAAAAATAATAAATTTTATCAAAAAAAAATAAAGTTTATCCAAAAATAATAATAACGGGGCACCATTTGCAAAATTAGCAATTTTTATCAAAAAAAATAATAAAATTTATCACGAAATTTGGTAAAGTTTATTGCATAGAAAATAAAGTTTGTCAATTTTGCGATAAATATTATTATTTTTTGAATAAATTTTACTAGTTTTGTGAATGGTGCCTTTTTATTATTACGTTAAATAAAATTTATTTTTTATTTTTTTGAGTGTGGAAAACCGGGAAAAGTCAGGGAATTTTTGAATTTTCTCTGGAATTTTTCGAAAATCCGAAAAAAGGATAAATCATTTATGAAAGTGTTTCTTTCTTTCTTTATTTTTATTATGAATTTTTCAAAACATTTCGTTCTCGCTCCGCTCGGGCCAAATTATTGTATCTTTTATCTGATATTTTTATTCATAATTTATTCAAAATGCATGTTTTTTGTCCATTAAATTATGAATTAATCAAAAAAAATTCCTTCGCTACGCTCGGAGTAATTTACACTCTGTCTTTCTACAGAATTTTTCTAAAATCCCAAGTTTTTGGAAACTTACTTTTTAACCAGCTGTTATGAGAAAGGAATGCCATGATGCCCTTGACCACTATGTTGAAAAGAATGGGCCCGAGGGAATGGAACAGAATTCGAAATTAGTGGTCGTGTTTTGGAAAACATGTACATATGAGGGAAAAGTGGTGAATTTTCATCTTTTGAAGATCTTTTTTCGCAAAAATGTTTGCCTTCGCTTCGCGGATTTATAAATTTGAGGCATGTGCTTTTAATTTTTTTTGTTGGTGGGGGAGGGGGTGTAATATGCAGAAATTTTTGAACTTTCAGCCCGGGAAAATCTTAATTTGTATTCGCTTGATTTAGTAGACACCCTGAAAAAATCGTTAGACCCCCAAAATTTTGGGATGTAAGTACATCGCGTAAAAAATTACCCCCCCCCCTCTTCGTTTACGAATATCATATTTAAAAGGTCTGGAAAAATTGGTCAGGAAAACCTGTAAAAGTCAGGGAAAATCATTTCTGAAATATAGTGAACACCCTGGTATACGTTTTGGGGTAAATACGGTTGGTTTAGTTGGGAAAAAGGTACCTATAAACTGGTAAAATTATTTCGTGTTGGAAATACCTTCCACATCAAATCCAACTAAATCTTAACTAGAATTTATCAAAAAAATTGATTTTTTTAAAATTAAAAAAATTCAATCACATTGAAACATAAACCTAGGTAAATTACATTTGCACTTAATATACTCGATTTCGACATAGCTCTGCATCCAGCACCCACGAACGCGAGCTTAACCGACGCCGACGTCGCGCCAGCGCCATCGTCTCCCATTCAGCCGATGACGAGTAGACGGCGGCGGCGCGCGAGGAAAATCTCAACCAGAGCGTATTTTCGGGAAGCAATTTGCACGTCAGTTGTGTGTTATGGTCTCTCAGTCGCGCATTTTTCACATCCACAATACATCGCGTCATTTTCGAGCTTCGGACGAGTGAAACTTCGTCGCCGGTTATCTCGTTCCCCAACTTACCGAAAATTTTTCGCGCCAATTTTTAATTTTCTCTTCGAACTTAATTTTTACCAATTTTTTCAATTCGTATTTGTCGAGTGTTTGTTGTTGCGGTGATGGTTTATGTGATTTTTCCCCTTTCCACTTTTCTAATATGTCGTGAATTTTTCAATACTCGTCAATGTCACCGTATTGTGTACAATCGATGATTGTGTGTGTGGTTTCCATGTTTTACGCGAGCTTTTACCCAGGGTTTCTTCTTACCCCTTGTTGGATCTTCTCCACGTCTTACCCCGCTGCATAGTTTTTAAACGACGGTTTATTACGACACGTAGACGTCGAAGTGACCTGCAGCAGAATTTTCTCGTCAATTTGTGAAATGTTCAATGTAGTGGTAGTGCTCGGTGAATTCAACAAGTTCGAAAATTTATACGTTCGCGAGTCAGTGACTGTGTCATAGGTTCCTTCGGTTTACCGTACTCACAGTGCAATTTGGTAAATTTCATTTATTATTTTTTTAAGCCAACGAAATGGATGTATGATGTGTATGCATATTCGCGAGTGTCAAAGTTGAAATTCGTGTTTCCTTTAATTTCGCCAACATATTACATCCTGTCTTCAACTTCGTCATATTTGAGGGTTTTTATCAAAGGTATGAATATTATTTCTCGTTACTTTATACGAGACACCTTGATGGGTTATTCGTATGTAGATGGAAAAATTCCACGGTAAAATGATTTTCCGCTGTCAAAGGAAAGACGTCGCGTCGTCGGTGGCTGCGGCATCGTAGGAAGATGCTTTTGAATCATAAATGAGAAGACAATAAAATGTCTTTGAAGAAGTTACAGGAGGGGGGAAAAAAACACCAAGACGACGACAAAGAAAACTCTATTCCCGCGCGTATACGAATATCAATTTGAATAAATTTTCGATATATTTTCACATTTATATACGAGTACGTACAAGACGTACAATGTACCTAAAGTATACATACGTACGTAATATTCTCTCGCGATGTGGGTTCGGGGTACACGGAGGTGGAAAATGCATCTCGATTATTACGTAAGCTGTGGCGAGAGACGTCGAACCGCGAATACACACGTATATCCGCAGCTTCGTGTAAAGATCATTTGCTTATTACGGCGTTCTTGTCGGAGACAGATATCTGAATAAATTCTGCGGTTGGAAAGATATACGAGACGATGGCTCATTTGAAAATATCACCCAGAGATTCCTCGGTTCGCCAATTAAGATGATCTTCGAATGAGAAAACATTGCCCTAGGGAACTTACCCTCTCGAACTCCTTCACTGGGTCAAAATTAAACGCTGCGTTGGGTTCGTATTCGGTATAAAAATGCGAACGAGCGTACGTGTGGTGCGTTTTTTTTTTCGTATATTTTATCCTACGTATCGTGGTAATTGTCTCGGAGTAAATTGTGTCGATGGTATCGGGTAATTTTTAATTTACTTGTGGAGATTATCCGCAGGAGTAGCAAAGTTCGCCTCGTAGATAGTTTAAAATGCAGGCGTGTTTGCTTAGCCCGAAGCGGAGGTTAAAAGTTGATTTGGTCGAGTTGCTTTTATGACTGTTTGCAAAGAAGGCAAAGCAAAAGCTGGGGAATGGTGGTTTTTAACTTTTTGCCAACGCTAGATTGAGCTCGTGGTGATAAAGGCATAGAGATGGAATTTTCTGGAGTAGAGGGGTTGGCAGAAGCAATGAAAAGTAGAACATATGGTATGTTAACGGACTCGTGACTTGGTTTTTTCGGATATCTGGTGTGGAAATGAAATTTTATTTCGGTGTAAATTTTAACCAGATTGTGGCGCCGAGTATATTTTTATTTTTTCTTCGTTTTTCAATTTTCAAAATAAACGAATTTCTACGGATTTTGTTATGTTTTTGGGAAATTAATTTACTTGCGTGGAATTTTCTACGATTTTTGTTATTTTACGTATTTCCGAGTTGTGTGGTGTTTTGAATGCTTTCTTTCCTACTTTCTGCAACTTTTTTGATTCCTTATCTAATTTTTTACGAATTTTGTTAATTTATTTGCAATTTCGTGGTGTTTTAAATGATTTCTTTCCTATTTTCTGCACCTTTCTGGACAATTTAACCAAATAAAAATAAATGTGTTTCTGTTTTGAAAATGAAATTTTATTTCGGTATGAAAAACTTAATTTTGAAAAGTTTAGTCTGGAGTTTGAAAACTTGCATTTTTTTACCCTCGTTTTTCAGTTGACGAATCACGAGCCTATGTGGATTTTGTGATATTGTTGAAAATTCAATTTCGCGTATTCTTGAGGGGTTCCGCTAATTTCATTATTTTCTTTTTGAATTATCATGAAGAAGCATGATTTGTGTGCTGCTTTAAGTGTTTTCTTTCCTCTTCCCGCGCCGTCGATCCCTTTGCTGATTCATCCGAGTTCAACCAACTCTGACTCTGAGTACTCTTTAGCATATTTTGTTTGCTTTGAAAATAATTTTATTTCGGCGTGAATTTGAATTAAATTTCGAAGAGTAGAGTCGAGATTTTGAATATTTTCATCGAAATTTTTCGCTTCCTTTTTCGATTTTTTCAAATTTACCAGCTTTTGTGAATTTTTTCGTAGTTTTGAAAAAAATATTTTTACATTTCGTCTCGCTAATGTTAAACCCATCCAAGTGCCAAATTGATTTTCTTACAAGAGAGCCAAAAAATGTAACAAAATTTACATTGCGTTTATGGAGTTATAGACTTGGCAGATTTTAAAATCCACTGCATTAAGGTTTAAAGCAGTTTTTTCTTCTTTTTTTTTTTTTTAAATCGATGCAGCTTGATTCCCTGAATCCGAAACACCAAAAATCTCAATTTTGAAAAAAAATGGCACTGGACGGGTTTAACATTAGCGGGGCGATTTGAAAGTTTTCTTCCGAATTTTCTAATTTTTTCTCCGAGTTGTTAGTTGATTTTTGATTGAATTGGAATGATTTTAACGATTTTGACATTAGTTGTTTTGCATTCGATTCATGTATCGAAAATCATTGGCGAAGAAGCTCGAACGGTATGATGTTCAGATTGCTTTATTCTTCTATTTTTTGCATCTGAGATTTTATATTTATTCTGCTTCTTTTTCTCTCTTAATCTGATTTTAATCGGAATAGTTGCCGCGTCGTTTTGGTGCTAAAATTGAAAAAAGATGCTGGATCGGATGCCAATAACAATTATTCTTTGTTACGTCTCATTTTGAGAGAAACTGTGATAAGATGTTGTTATGGTCACTATGGCCCTCCCTTTCGTGGTGTTGCGTGGGTCGAGTCTAGCGAGACCACCATGAAGGCCAGGTGAAAGGATTCGCTACCCTACGAGCCATCGCGCTCAGGTAGCTTGAATCAGTCTTCGTCTGCACAGCACTAGGCAAGGTGGCTGCTTACTTAGATCCGCGAGCCTGGTTCTGCTACGTGACGCAACCTTTGAGTTGCCTGGGTTCGGTTAAATTATCTTGTGTTGGGCGCCAATGTTAGGGTAGCTATAGTAAAAGGCACAGGATCCGTTGGGACTAAATACCAATAGGTCCTAACTGGTGAGGGCGAGAATTAACACTTGAAATAATGACGCGATCACCATCTACCAACAGCCAATTATGTATTTGAACCGGTACTACAATTTATGACAGTGGTAGATATACAAATATTTTATACGGTACAGGAAGATTACTAAACCGAATACTTAACGACACAAGATAATTTAACCGAACCCAGGCAACTCAAAGGTTGCGTCGAGTAGCAGAACCAGGCTCGCGGATCTAAGTAAGCAGCCACCTTTCGTAGTGCTGTACAGACGAAGACTGATTCAAGCTACCTGAGCGCGATGGCTCATAGGGTAGCGAATCCTTTTACCTGGCCTTCATGGTGGTCTCGCTAGACTGGACCCACACAACACCACGAAAGGGAGGGCCATAGTGACCATAACAATGTATCAAAGGTTGAATTATCCGCAACAAAAAATTACCTAAGTACCTTTAATTAAAATAAAATTACGATTATGAAATATCTTAAGTAAATAAAATACAAATAAAAAAAATATTAAACAATTAAATCTTTAAAAAATTGAAATAAAAAATTACATTTAAATTTATTTTAAAAGATGGAAATAAAAAATATTAATTAAGTATACTAAATTTCATTGGATGCTAAAATGCGAAAAAGATTCTGAAATGGAATGGTATTTTGTTTGGTAAAAATCGACGCGAGTCTATCCAGATCAATTGTGAATAAAAATGTGTCGGCTTTAATGAATTAACAATCGCGATTTTGTTGGTTGGTTTTAATTTATCACGTTGTGAGCTTCCCGGAGCCATCAAACTCAAAATTTTGTCGTCCTGTCTCTATGTTTTGTAAGATCATCACTGGATGAGGGTGTTCAAAAGCGGTGTTTGTGCGTCGAAAGACAGGTAAATCTGCCTACCAAATTTTGCTCATGTAACGGCTTAAATTTTTCCAATTTTCTATTTGTGAAAAAAATATGAAATTGTAGAACACAAAATTTTTAATGACGAAAAATATCCGTATTGAATTAAAAATTCAATATAAATACAATTTTTATTAATAATAATTTAACTAATATTACTACGTGTACTTACTTATACAAAATAATTTTTCTGCAAATTTAATTTTAATAAAAAAACATTATTTACTCAAAGTATGTAGATATCTTATATAAATTCACTATAATTGGTGAAATTCTTCAATTTTTGGGTACTAGGAGGGAAAAAATTATGCCAGCATGACAACACTGGTTCCTCTTACTGGTTATTAAATTTCAACCAATTCATAACTTGAGGTGAGGTAAAGGTACATAAATAATCCTAAAATCTAAAATTATCACTGAAGATTTCGAAGGTTTTTTTTGGGGGGGGGCAGTACGTGGGTCTATTTTTTAATTATGAATATGAATGATCATTGGATAAAAGACGTCTTTCCTTTATCACGTTTTTTAATTTCCTTCTATTCATAATTTTCAAAGTATTCAATGAGAAAGCTGATTTACTGTTAAGAATTGATTGAAGCAGCGATTCGGAACACTTTACACATTTTTATGAGAATAACGTTATGAAAATTAAAAATTGGTGCGTGGAAAAAAAGATACTCACCTACACAACTGAAAAAAATTATAAAGCCGCCAAAGCTCATTTCTGATTTTTTATGTTTTCTTGCTTCTCTGAAACTTGTCTGTTGCCTATTATTACAACGGTGCCTTAGACAGATATACTTTTTCCTGAAAAGTGGCTGATAAGAGATCTTTTTCAAAAATTCTAATTATCTGCCAGAATAATGCAACGTTTTCAAAAAGCATATGTGCAACTTATTGAATCTTGAAGACACCCGAGAAAAAGCTCAAGTGTTTTCTGTTTTTTAAAGGATTACAAAAAAATGATAAAAAATTATTGTCCAGAATAGAAAAGCTGTTGAGAAGACTGGGGAGCCCTTTAGAGAGATCGAAAAGACAAATTGTTTAAAGGGGATTTGAAAAAAGTTATGATCACGTTCAAAACTACTACTGAAACGCAAACTAGAAAAATGAACAACCACCCAACCACACTGTTGCATCCGTTTTGAATTAATTTAATTGATTTTTGTTTAGGTAACACGTAAAATTAGTAAAAAGTCAATTTGGGAATTGATTTTGGTATATGTACCTACGTAAAATGATTTTGTTTCATAATTGTTCAAAATGATGGTAAAA
The DNA here is from genome assembly GCA_033439095.1 of Pseudococcus viburni. Classification (NCBI taxonomy): domain Eukaryota; kingdom Metazoa; phylum Arthropoda; class Insecta; order Hemiptera; family Pseudococcidae; genus Pseudococcus; species Pseudococcus viburni. The sequence goes on from JAVBJF010000351.1 coordinate 158,653, forward strand.
ACGAAAAAAAGGAAGTGGGTTTGAATATTTATCGGAATTGAAAATTTTCAACCCAGGAAACAAATTTGAAACTGAGAAAAATCAACGTTAAATTAGACTGCAGTGTATGTAGCACAAATTGTATTAGATCATAATTAAAATAGCCCAATAAATTTCAGTATTATTGGAAAACATCTCGCGTGTAATAGTTGTGATTGAAAAAGAAAACTTACTACAAATGGCGTACCTAATCTATGTATGTGGTACACGATGTCTTCAAAACTTTCTTAATCTAAATCAGTCAAATTGATTAATTAAAAAAGGCAGAATTGAGTCATTGATGAAATCAGTGAAAAATTTACCGATTTAATTAGTGACTTTTCATTTTAGAATCAGTAATTTGTTTCTCAACTACTGAAAGGAATCAGTAGTTAATTACAGATTCAAACAGTAAATTGAAATTTTCACTGATTATTTCAGTAGTTAAGAAAGAAATTAGTGATTCAAAAATGAAAATTCACTAATCGAATCAGTAATTTTTCACTGATTGGCAGTCAAATTTCACAGATTAACAGTGGAATCAGTGGAATTTCACTGCCAATCCAGTGACTCTATTTTGTCGATTTTAATCAATCTTCAGTTTTTGACTGATTCAAATTACGAGAGTATTCAAAAAAAAGTTCCAACATGAACCCAATATACCTAGAGGTGTTTTTTTCTCAGTGATTCAACAGAGCAGATTCTCGCAAAATTTGATTGATTCAAATTTAAAGGGTAAGAAATTGCTCTTACAATATAAAAAAAGGTATGATCGACCAATACTCATTGGTATAGACAGAAGCTTTCTATTTTATTCTACGTAGCTATATAATGTACTTAGACGTACGTGAAATCAACAAGTTGACGCTCGACATACTATAAACCGTCGCCCCATTTTTGTTGTTTGTATTGTCGGCTGCAGCACAATACCTCAAAAGGGACGTAGGGTTTATTAACGAAGCTGTCGCAGAACGTTTAAACTATAGGTAGGTAAAGCGGTTGTCATCTCGGCACTCGGCTGGCTAAAAGAGCTTTAGGAATTATTTAAAAATTTAATTTAGACTCGTTAACGAAAAAGTATGCTCTCGTTTTAATTTAGTATTCGTACGTGCGCTATTTTGTTGTACGACAGTACGAGTCGTCGAGCCAGCGAGGTAGAGATTAAAAAGGATAAAAATGCGAGTAATATACGAAAGCTGTTGCAGAATTTCTCTTCATCATACGTATGTCTCTTTCCTGCCTCTTTTAGGCAACCTTAGGGATTTTTTTCAAACCAGCTGTACGAAAATGTACTGCGTTTCGTAAGCGAAAATATACACGCGAATTTTCGCGGCAGCCACGACTACGACGAAAATGATAATAATTTTCATATAATTTACGCGTCGTTGTGTTGTAGTCTCTTTCGCTCTCCCTGTGTTGTAAGTTGCGTGGGTAATTCGTACATGTGAAGGTATTTCAACGAATTTTCGTTCGCGGTTTTCTCCCCCCTCTCGCCTCTTTGTACGCAACTGACTTTGGTATCCTTATATTTTTTTCGACGCGAATTCCGCCACAGCGAACGATAAAAGGGTGCGGTTATATTATTTCGGTAATGTAAATTTTATTAATTTTGTACCTCGTGTAGCTTTGAGCTGTTTAAACTGCGTTCTGACTGTATTTCCAACAAGATGTGTATATTTTTGGCGATGGTGTTTAGCATTTCCTCCCCAACATCGCTGTAATTTGATCGTTGAACTTGTTAACGCGGTGAGATTTGGCGAACTGGAAACGATGTAATTGGAAATTGATAAGCGGATTTAGGTGTCGAAAAGGTGAGCTCGAGTGAGAGGTGAAAATTGTGCGAGGTGACGAATCTTAGTGATTTTGGCAGGAGAGCAGAGAGAACGTGGCGAGAAACGTGTACACTCGACGAGAGCTGGAAATACTGATGGCCTGCGAAGATAGAACATGACTATGCAGTGTTGCCACATGCTGGCAATCACAAAATTTACTGGTCTATGCTAGTTAGAACTAGCTCTTAATTACATATGTTTGCCTCTAATGATATTTAAACGATCTAGGCTCAAATTTTTTCAACTCTAAATTTTTCTATTTTTAAATTTTTTTTTTAACTGTATTCAAGTTTACAAGTTTTCCAGGGGTAAATTTTTTTCCAACTTAGTTAACTTTTCTTAAAATTTTTCTAATTTTTATTATTTGTATTTCTTTTTAATTTCATATTTTTTGAAAATTTTCTTCCAATGGTTGAGTTAGAAGAAAGTTTGAAAAACACAAAGCGAAAAATTTATTTTAAAAAGTCAAAATTTAAAAAAATGTTAATGTCGAGAAATTTTTAATTAAATGATTTTACAATTCGAAAAAAATTCTAAAATTACATAAGATTTTGCTATTAAAAAGTTTTCCAACTTCATATTTTCAAGAATATTTCTCCCAACTTGAAAATTCTTTCCAATAATTTTAAAACCTTTCTTTAAATTTTTTCGAACTATAAAAGTTCTTAAATTTTTATTCCAACTCAATAAGTGATTAGAAGAAATTTCAGAAAATAATAAATATAATAAAAAAAAATTTAAAAATAAACTTGGAAAATTATTTTAAAAATTTGATACAGCTTTGAAAAGAAATTTAAGTTGAAAAAATTGAAAAACTTTAAAGAGTTGAGAAAATTTTACCTTGTATCGTTAAAATCTCATTTGCTGCAAAAATAATTAAGATAGATAATTGAAGGGCATCTGTGTGATTTCATAATCAAATAATGGTTTATTTGTATTTGTTTTTCAATATACTCTCAACCGGAGATTGAATAACCGAACCCACTTCTTTAAATTATATATTTTAATAATGTCAAGATCAACTGATCGCCTTATGAATTGTTATATTTTCAGCATTGAAAATAAGGAATGGAGTTGACAATTCTATAAATTCTTTGAAAAAATTGGAAAAATAACGATTTTTTCTAGCGTAAGTTTTTTTTCTTAACACGTTCGCTGCCGCACGAGTATTCTCGTACCAGTTTTTGTGGGGTTTGCTGTGCCAACCACAAATATATTCGTACTTGAAGGAGGTTTGATTTTTGCCAGCTTGGAGATGACTCATTCTACACAACTCATTTGTAGAAGTTGAAAAATACTCCCTGGCAAATTAGCTATCAATCTGTGAAAACCACATGACGCTATGATAATTTAAAGTTAATTTTATTCAAGTTTGAAAAATTAAAATTTATCAGTTTTTTTTTATACAAATAAACTCACAAAAAGAAAGGCAAATCAACAACCTAATTATATCTTATCAGAATGCTAAAATTAAACCATACAGCCAATATTCCTACTCCTCTAGATGATGACAAATCGTTTTACCATTGAAAAATAGGTACGAATATACTCGTAGTTGGCGAATAGATGCAGATACAACATCCTATTTGCCAAATACGAATATATTCGTTACGAGATATCTCGTACCTGGCGCTAAGAGAGTGTTTTTTTCTCTGGGCCAAGCACGAGAATATTCGTATGTTATTTTATCAACAGAAATGGTTTCGTTATCACTTCACGAGTAGATTGATATCAAATAAAGCATATTCGGTCAATAAAATTCTGAGAAATCGCTTTGGCAAAGAGCTGGAATTTGCCGACTACGAGTTATCTCGTAGCTGGCAGTGAACATGTTAATTCCTGCATAAAATGTTTTTAAAAATTTTGGTTAATATTTTAAGGCAGATTTTTGTCATAGGGGGACATGGCCCGTCCGTTCCCCGCCGTAGGGAGGGGAGGTTGAACGCCGAGTCGAGCCGATAGGTCACGTGATCGCTCGAACGTAGCTTGCCTACGTTCGAGGCACGAACCATCCGCTCAGACAGTTGCGCCGTAGCTTAGCCGTAAAGCGGACGTAACTAGGCAGGTATGCGTATCTGCAGGCGGTAGCCAGTTTTGGTACGTGGCTTCGGTCCGTACATCTGTTAGCTGTGTCTTATTCTCGTTGCTTACGCGTAGAGGTAAGATACACAGGGCGCTCTGTACAGGACGCCAGTTCTGTATATCGTATCGGGACTTGATCCCCTAGGGCCTCGCAAGGATGGAGTGGCATTTATGCCCAGGCGTCTCTCTTAACCCCCAGGGAGGTGCGGCAGCTTGATCAGCTGATACCGTTCACCTTTCTCATTTTCAAAACATTCTATATTTAATATTGTCAGGGTGGAGATATTAGCCCTTTTCACCCTAAGGTTCCAAGAGCCAATGTCATACCAACCTCTGATGCTAATAAAGATAGTTCTCCACTTTGAGCCGTGGGCGTAACTTTCACTTCAACTCACCTCACTGATCACACATATCGTCCCTCTAATGCTAAAAAGTCGTAACTCCATTCGCTACTTGAGACCTGTGTAAACGGTTCATTTTAGCTCGACGCGATCTCAACTATATTTAAAATGTTGGGAAGTACTGAAAAATTGGTCTCACCAATAGATATACCCATTTCTTCATTGAAAAGTCTTGTGCATGTAAAGGAGACTATGTCAGGCTAAAAAGAACGTTTACACAGGTCTCAAGTGGTGAATGGAGTTACGACCTTTTAGAATTAGAGGGACGATATGTAGTTTACCCAGAGGCACTTGAAATGAAACAACACATATCACTGAAAGTAACATATATTGCTGCCGGCTAGTGGTTAAGAGTAACTTACACTTTTTCTCTTACACGAAATGAACATATATCGTAGCTATCTGTTTGGGAGGTAGATAACTACTCAACGTGTTGGTAGCTTTCACCTACCAATGTTGGTCTCACTTGCAGCCATAGACCTTATAGTTAACATAGACCGCGCTTTGTGATAAAATCCGCGCTTTGTGATAAAATCCGTGTTCCAAGATTTGTGGATTCTATAAGTGAAGTAGTTCCAAACAAACAAAAATTATCAGTATTTTGTATAGATTAAAATTCACAATTTTTTGAAATTTGATCATTTTGTTGAATATTGTGGAAGCAAGCACATTATGCACGTTTCCAAATATATTTTTTCATTTAAAACTTCCACAACTTTCAACAAAATGATCAAAATATCTGTTTGTTTGGAACTACTTCACTTATAGAATCCACATATGTTGGAGCAACTGATAACGCAAAAAACAATGGTGAAGCGCGGTCTATGTTAACTATAAGGTCTATGCTTGCAGCCTGGACCAGTGTTACCACCTGGCAGGAGCGGGCATTCCCTCCGTGACAATATGAATTTTGATTTTAGAAAATTCCTCCAAAAAATTGCATGATTTTCAATTCTTCTTCGCTCAAGCTATTGAGAACAAAAAAAAAAAAAATTGACATGCATGATTCCACCTCTTTTGTAGAATCTTTTTTCTTTTCAAAAGAAACTCAAAAAACTAGTGTTTCCGGACGCATATGGCCCACTGCGCAGCCAAAAGCGCCGGTCCTTTTTTGTATTTTTTTTTTGTAAATGAATAAATAAAGAAACTTACTTACAAAAAAAGTCATGAAAAAGTCATTACTTTGTCGTAGAACTTAACCTTTTCTTTCCCAGTTTCATAAATATCATGTGCAGAAAATCTGGAAAATTCGGAAAAATAGTTCAGAAAACCTGGAAAAGTCGGGGAAAATCATTTCTGAAATATTGTAGACACCCTGATATTGAATGATTTTGAATTTTACTTGCATCAATATAATTTTTTTCTGCTGCTCGGTGTACTTACATTTTTCAATAAAATCACCAAATATATTGAAATGAAAAACTGTCATTTCATAGTTAAGACAGGAAGCGGTCTGTGAGTGGAATAACGAATAACATCAAGAGGTTAAAAGCGAAAGAGCTCGATTTGTCGTCGAGTCTACCTCGTCGAATTCGAATTTGTTTTCAAGCAGTAGGTGTACTACATACTACGACTACAGCACTCTATTTCGAGGACTACATCGTCGTCGCTAATGGAATTATCTCTTTTGAATCGTGGGTCGGAGGTGGCGAACGTTTCGAATCCGTAGGATCTTCTCGTTCCTCTCATCTTCCTTTTAAAATACGTATAAGTTGGGTACCTAGCTACAGTATGTAAATATGCAACGCTGATCTGGTTTAGCTAATTGTAATGAACCAAGAGTGAGTAAAAGCTTTGAGAATGTGCTGCGGTATATAAGAGGACGTGATTTTATGCGGTTATACGAGTACTTACCCTTATCCTCTCCTGCTACTCACCTGATAGCGCACCTAATACCCATTCGTAGCGTGTCACCAACGACGAATAATTCCATTTACGGTGGAAACGCACGTAAGATACGGTGTCCTTTCTCGGCCACATAATTGTATTAGAAATGAAAGGCGTCCGGAGACAGATACGGCGAGATTTACGCCTGCCGACGAAATGTGTGCCAAAAATTTGTAGCGGATTTGCTAGATATGGTGTCCCTTTTGTCTTGCTAGGGTTGCGAATAACGAAGGATAATTGATATCGATATTTTTAGACGAAGGTGAATGAGAAACGAGGCTGTTTTTTTATTTTTTTTTGAACTTGTGTGTGGAGTGGATATGGTGCTTATTTATGAAATTGGAGGGCTCGTGCTATTTTGTGATGATTAAGATCGAAACGTATTCTCAATGGAAGGAATGAGTTGGAATGAGCAGTACCTTGAAATCGAGTAAATTTTGGTCTGATTGATTTGTTCAATTTTGAAATTCATCGAGCTACATAGATGTCTTATTACTGAATTTTTCTAAAATTTTTGATGCGCAAAATCAATGTTTTTTATAAACTAAAATTTTTTTTAAATAATAAAAATTAAATTTATTCAATGATTTTTTTGGAATATTTAATAATAATTTATACCTACTCGTCAAAGTAAGAAAATTACGAAAAATGTTTCATCTGGGAATTATTTTTTTATGGCCATATTTTTTGATCCACATGTGAATTTGAAGGAATTAACTAATAGAGTCATTTATTTGAAAGAGAAAAAATGACGTGAGTTGAATTTCTGAAGTTTACTGACTTAATATTTGGCTTACGAAGTTACGATTAGCCTTCATAAGTTTGATGTTGGAAAAATCATGGTGATGAAATTTCATCTGCCTACGCGTAAAAATACATTTTTTGTAGAATTTTTCTTGTTTTAATGTACTTTTGCAGTTCTTTCATTTTTGAAGTTCGTTTCATAAAAAATCAACTTCGAGTAATTAAATTTCGAAGTTTCATCCATTCCCTCAATGAAGAATATGTTTCGATGTAAATTTTTCTGAAATATAATTTTTCTTTTCAATTTGAAAAGTGGGCAATATCTATTTTGATACATCACATGATAAACTTCATAAATACAAATAGATCACGGTCTCCCTATACCCAAAACTGGGTGAGGGGGGCGGCACTCTCTTCAACAATCGAAAACAAAAATAAAAATACAAAAATATATTTTAAAAAAATAAGAAAAAGTAAAAAAAAAATAAAGATATAAAAAATAAAAAATGGTATTGAAGGTATAAATAAATAACAACAACCAACATCAACATGAAAGGAGTGGGGAGAGAAAATATAGATTATTACAATCTTACTATCACAAAAAAATCATTATGGCGACTTATTAAATAAGTACGAGTACATGTAGGTATTTATGTCACAAACTCTTTCTTTGAAGGGATATGCAGGTGGACGGTGTCCTCCCTCTCTCAAAAGAAAAATGCGAGGCGTTGTGCGATAAGAGAACTTGCGATGAGAAAAAAAATCGAACATGAAGTTTGCCTAATTCGCCTATAAAACATGCAGGCATTAAACAGAGTCACTTTTTTTAGTGACTTGTCCCCTATTTTCAAGGGTTGTCACTAAAAGTCACCTTTTTTGCCAAACGGTCACTGTTGCTCACTTTTTTCATTCTGAAGCCACTTTTTTCGTTCAAACGGCTTACCGCAGATAGAATACAGTTTGAGTTATGAAAAAAATAGGGGGTGGGTGTATTTATTTATGAGAAAAAAATTGAAAAATTGGTCACTTTTTTCGACAAATAGGTCACTTTTTATCTTATAAAAGTCACTAAAACCATTATTTTTTCTCAAAACCTGTGTTTGATGCCTGAACATATTTTCTATACGAATAATGTAAAATCTGACATTCGATTTTTTTTTCATCATAAGGTCTCAAAAATGTAAGCTCATGTTTAAGCAGTTTAAGCGTCCCTCCTCCCAAAATAATACTGTGACAGCAAAACTACTGCTAATATTGATATTATGTCGGATACTACGAAATGAAATAAAACACTGAGCGATACTGATTGTGAGATGATGGAGATGAATTTGAATATATTTCGTCAGATGAAAACAATTGTGCGGAGGCTGTACTCGCGTGTAGTAAATTTTCGACGCTTCGTGAATCAAAAGTGAAAGTTTTGTTGGTCGAAAGAGAAAGACCTATGGGGGGAGACGTTCACGAAGGTGAACTTTTCCAAAATTCAAAAACTAAAAAGTTTTTAATTAGGGAATTTACGCGTATGTATATTCAAGAGTACAAAAGCATCATAGCTTTTCGGATCTGAACTTGTAGGTAGACGAAAATTATCCTCGAAATGAAGCTCGTATAATGCGAAAATTAATTTGAAACATTTCTTCGTATTTTTTTTTGTTTGTTTCGTGTTTCTCTTCTTATTTTTTTCCCCAAAAAAAAACTTTTCTTTGTTGATACGAATGTATTTACGAGATTGTTTCGAGAATAGCGATGAGGGGAGGGAGTAAAACTGAAAAGGATTTATACATCGAATGTTATCAACGTTTGAAAAAAAATTGCGAGGTGGAATTATCTACCTACGAAGAATGATACATTTTCTTGTAAATAAAATACTCGAGAGCGAGATTCATCTTACGAGTATCGAATTATTTACTCGTAAAATAACGATAGATCAAATTTCTGCGTAGCTGGATTTCTGATTTTGTTTTTCGGCGTGATTGTTGTTGAAATGTTTGAAATTTCGGGTAAGATTTTTGTTTACTTTTTTTGTGGATGTGAATACGTGAAACTAATGGAATGACGTAATCTTTGATACAGCAGATATGTTGTCCATGATGTTTCTAGTCAGTTTATTCTGATGGGTTGGTATAATCTTACTGGAATGTTAAATTTTCTGTTGGAAAAATGCTTAAAATTCAATCGACATTGGATCTAAGTCAAATCGAATCAATTATTAGTGATACTATTAGATTTGTTCCCAATTTTATGGGTTATTTGATCTCTTTAAATTTTTGCGTTTTTTCGTTCTTAAAAAATAACACGTTGATGGTTTCGTACTAATTTAATTTTTCAAATTAAAATTACGGTCAGTTTGACAGGGTGTAACGTTGGCGTGTTTATTTTTTTGTTACACTTTGTAAAATTTAATTTCTTTCGATGTTTTGACAGTTAATTTTAATCTGATTTTTATGGATTTTCGTGTTGCTATTTGTCTTTTTATACATTTTTGTCTTTCTTTGCGTTATTGTTCCTTCATCTCTACGGTACGTTTATTGAAAATTATCTGAATGATGGATACAGCAAGGGCAGTCATTCCCATTAACATGCCCATTACTAAGGGGAAAAAACATTAGTAAAATACCGTCTTACCTCGTTTTTTCCTAATAAGTACGTACTTACATAAAATTTGGGATCGGTCTCAAACATTGTAATACGTACGTAAGTACGAATATTTATCAGACATATCAGTACGCTTATTTACAAAAAATTCCGTTTGCTTTAGCACTTTCAAGAATCACCAAAAAATGAAAATCTAATATTAAAAATATATTCATGTAAAAATTTAAAATGACGTAACAGCACCAAACTTCGACCACGCCGCGCCTCCTTTTTTGAAGGCAATACGAAAACGAAACTTTCAAAAAATCATTGTGCGAGTCCTAATGGATTGATTTTCAATTTTTTTGTTTTAATCTTCATCTTTCAATGGTTACTTTCGATTTTTCATAATTTTTTTTTCAAAAAAATTTCATGCAACTTGTTCATTGTGTAGCTAGAGAAAATTAACCAAATTGTTCATATGAAAATAAAATGAACCTCAAGAATTACGAATTGAAAGTCGATAAAAAATTATTCTGGAAATCGTAAAATTTTAATTTTTTAAATTTTCTGAACTCATTTGATTTCTCATTTAGCCATATAAACTTTAGTAATTTTGGTTGTCTTTTTGAATTCCACAACTTTGGAAAAGTTTTTTATCTGAAATTACTGATAAAGAAATTGAAAAAAAATTGGTGTATCGCTCAATCTTTTCAATTTTAATAATAGATGGGTCAATGTGTATTTGAAAAGTTCTGTAGCTCTTGGCACCAGGTATCTTTTCTCTGAACGAACTTCAGCCACCCTGTATACGTTTGATAGAAAATAAATTAATTTATGTAGTTCTGAGCTGCGTATAATTTAATTTTGCTGGTGATATTGAATATCTTCATGCCAAACCATGCCAAAATGAGTTCATTGACAGTCAGTTTTATATATATCAGATTTCAAGATATATGAGAATTTCTTTCTCTCCTTGATTTTTTTCCCGTCTTAATATTTGAATATTTTTAAAAGTACATCAGAATTCTTACATCCATTTTGGAGCTATTTTTATTTTTCGATAGTTTCAAATAATTATGAATTTAATAATCACAAAAAATTTTCATTTAAATACCAACAACTGAAAATTCCATGAATTTGGCTCTTTTCTCTTCAGTTGAGGTCCAGGTTTAATTTTAGGGTCAGAATAATTCCAAAAATGGTTTTATTGTCCCAAATTCCTCTATTTGATATTTTTTACCGATATTTTCCTAATTCTCGAAAGTCGATCACCTAAAATCAATATTTGATCAATTATTTGTGCAATGTTGGTATCCAATTTCATAAAACCTGTGATGAAATTTTCAAAATTCGTATGTGTATATATTTGTTCGCGAGGATTGTATTTTTTTCGTTTTGCAACTTGCATTTGAAATCATTCGTAAACAGTCGAGTTCGTTTATTGAAAGAGTATTCTTGAATTGTTTACGTAATGGTAAAAATAAAATGAGAAACATTTGACCGATTCTGCCATTTGTTTGGTTTCCTTTTCGTAATATTTTTTTTGGCAACGTACGTACGTTAGTATTCTTTTTAGAAACGTCGTCGTACAGCGAGCTCGCATCTTCAGAAGTGTCACATTTAAAGAGATCTTATGCAGCTCGAGTTTTAGAGAAAATTTCAGCAATGTTCAGAACACAACGATACCATAAAAGACCAATAATTTTCAATTTCGGTTGTAATTTTTCTTTCCTGGACTTGTTCGGTCGAGGACAATAGATCGAAGTATAGGTTACATTGGTTTGAGAAACCATTCGTTGCAAGTAGATAAGTTACCTACACTCGTTGCTCTGTAGGTCTGGATTTTTATAGAAATTGCGATAAGATAAGACAAACTCGACGTAGACATTGTTCAACGTCTGGATTTCATACGAGTTCAGTCGAGAAATGGTATTTGATTTGGATTGTCATCGGTTGATTTTCAATTTCGAACTCGTGCAATACAGTGAAGAGTGAATGTTTTGAATTTAGTGAAATGTGCTGTTTTTTGCGTGAGAATTTATTTCGAATTCCAGTTCGCGAAGCAAAGATGTTCAATCGGGTGAGTTTGCTTCTTGGAAATTTTGTTTTATCGTAATCAAAGCAAGGGTTTTTCGTCGTCATGTATCTCTTTTTTTCGAAGGATACGTCGAGGCTAGGATACGAAACACGACGAAAAAATACCATCATTCGCGTAGGTCGTGATAAAAGGCGATAATGGCATAAGGAAGAGGCTCAGTAGTGTAGATATTCTGTATGTCGTTCAACACTGAAGGGGCTAGAAAACGTAAAAAAGGAAGAAAAATACCGGATAAGTTAAAAACTGCCTTTAGATCGAATAAATAAGATACTAAAAGGGCAGCAATGTTCTATGCCTTTTTTTTCGGGTCTTGCGGCAACGAAACGCAAAAATAGAGTAGGCAATTCGAGTACAATTTTAAGTATTTTTCTCCTTTCCTTTTTAAAATGTATTTTGTTCCGTTCGATATGTACGTAGTACGTACATCACTGTGTTTTTCGTACGCCTACGTATACGATCTCGCATCAAGCCGGCGTTTTATTATTTATTTCGCGTTTATGTAGTCTTCTCGCCTGTGGTTTTATCCTATATGCGTATCGTTTGCCTAGCTCGAGGCGTCTTTATCGTGGCGATTTACAAAAGCTTCTTCTTTTCAGACGAGCTTTTTTGTTTCTACTGTCAACGTCGATGGAGGGTTGCGGGGTATAATACTATGATATTTCATATTCGCCGCCGCGAGATGAGAAGTTTCGAGGTTCTTTTGGCTGGGTCGTCGTCGCGTGAGGTGTATTTATAATCGAAAGCGATCGACTATGGAACGGTTTACAGATGAGATTTTTTCAGCCGGATTTGGTCTCTGGTTGTGTTCGTTGAAAGGATAAATACTTGCGTTGAATTTTTCAGCGTGGTTATTTTGTATGGAGTTATTCGTGTTTAGAAATATTTTTAATAAAATGTTTGAAAAGGTCATTGAAAAATTAATATTGAATATCTCTATTGTACTTCTCAGTATGTCAAGTTTATAATTACCTATCTAATTACACTATTATACAATATTATCATGGGCTGATGGACCAAGTAGTCCGAACCCAAATAGAATTAAATTGAAAAAAAATTGCCCATTATTGTTCAGTGGGAAGCCACATGTTAAAAAATTAGTGTTTCTGGCTCGAATTTTTGTTCAGCCACCTATTTGAAAATATATATAGGTACGTTTATTATTACGATTTATAAATTAATTTAACCCTCAAAAAATACATCGCAGTGAGAAAAAAGGGATTTTGAAAAAAAACACGTTAATGTAGCTTTGTCTCGATAAAAAAGAGGCTAGGTATTTGTATTATTACAAAAAACAAAAAAAGGCAATACCTACCAACTTCACAAAATATTCCAAAACAAAAAATTACTGATAGGTATAGACTTCATGGTGAGCTGGAAAATAATTGAGATAATTTTTGTACGACCAAGTGGAGTTTTGAATTGCTGTGAAGTTGCATGTACTCGAACTCGTGTAATTTCAGCTTCTCAGTTAATCATCGATAATGAATAATTATGTGATGGATATTTTCAATGTAGTACATAGATACCTAGATGGTGTTTTTTTTTTTTAGAAAAAACTGCATTTTGAGATAAATTACTCACATCCCTGAATTTTAATAAAGATCAGTAGGTAAATTATCACGATACTTACGATGATGTAAGAAATCGTTGAGATGGGTTCCCATCTAGTCTCCCTTTTTCTTTTGGTTAAAATAATGTACAACTACCCAATCTCTTTGCGTTTTTTTTTGTTATCGCGTTAAAAGAGTCGTCCTCGTCCTACGCGCCGCAAGAAAAGTAAAAATAATAACCAAGATTTAATCAAATAACGCCCGAAAAAACCCTCCTCGGTAAACTGCGAGAGTATTTACCGCCGGGGCCTCCCCTCCCCCCGATTTCATTTCTTTGCGCGCGCGAACCTCGATAACAATTATTCGATTGCTTCGCCACCGCGTCCGCGTATTTTTCTCAAATATTTTTATCGAATCTCGGAGGCCACCGGAACGAAATTGCCTCTGCGCCGCTTCGCCTTCGTGTTGTACCCGAGTCGGAGATAATTTTAGGCCGGAGATTTATGGTACGTGCGTAGGCATCGCATCGTGACTAGAACTCGGTCGTGATTTTGGGGATTTTTTTTACATTCTCGGTGTCCTTAGTCCTTTTGATACTACGCCTCGAAGTGTTATTTCCCATTCGACGACCCCCCCCCCCCATTGCTTCTTCGCGAAGTCTACCCGAGACCGAAGAGAAGCCTTTTAAAAGTTTCATCGCGAAGGAGACGATGAAAAGATGCTGCTTCGATCTTAGCAATTATGTTAACAGTGGATTTTTAAACAATTCAAAACGAAAAATTATCAGCATAGCATCGTTGCTTCATTAAAATAAATAATTGTGCTGATTAATAATCCTTTTATTAAAATAAAATAAATTTTTTTTATAAAAAAACAAATAAAAATTATTATTATTAATAAAATTTCAAAAGCTAACTTTTGAATAAATAATCGAATTATACTTTAAATTTTACAAAAAGGATCTGATGATTAAATTACAATAATCTTTTCCGGTATGTATTATTTTACCAATTTTCTTGTTGATTAAGTACTTGTAACGACTAAGGGTATAGGGGTGGAAGTGATAAGAGAAAGAAAACTTTACCTATTGTTTTGAGATTCAGTTGCCGGCACGCTAGTGTCGAAATCACTGATAAGAAACGGAATCGGTCAAACGGTTTTAAATTTAACATTGGTTCTTATGGGAGAATCTCATTTTTTGAATATTTTTTGATAAATGCTAGAAAAATTTGAATTTTCTTATTCGCCGTGAAATTACCTTTCGAAAGACTCATCACAACCGAAATTTCATCTATTTAATGTATTGTTTTTCCTTTTCAAATGTGACCGTTTCGCGAATAAAATGAAGTGAAGTGATAGTTTTTTCACGAAACGGTCACATTTAAAAAGTAAAAACAATACATTAAATGAATGAAATTTCGGTTGTGATAAGTCATTCGAAAGGTAATTTCACGGCGAATAAGAAAATTCAAATAAACGTTCTTAAAAATGTATACTTTCTAGCATTTATCAAAAAATGTTCAAAAAATGGGATTCTCTCATAAGAACCAATGTTAAATTTAAAACTGTTTGACCGTTTCACTTTCTCCGCCAGAGCGCGACTCTTGTACGAGCTCAGCTCGAATAGAGTCAGGGGACCCATTCTCTGGAAAACCGGGAAAAGTAAGGGAATTTTGGTGGTCTGGAAAAGTCGGGGAATTTTGGAATTTTTCGAAAATCCCAAGATAGATCATTTAGAAAAGTGTTTTTTTGTTTATTTTATTATAAAATTTTCAAAAAATTTTACCTTCGCTCCGCTCGGGTGGGTCGGAGTTAATTATTACATCTTTTATCTGATTTTTTTATTCATCATTTTTTGTTGATCATAATATACAATAAAATTCTTCGTTCATTAAATTATGAATTATTCAAAAAAAAAATTGGCTCGCTACGCTCGGCGTAATTTACACTCTTTCTACAAAATTTATGTAAAATCTTGAGTTTTTGGAAATTTACTTTTTAATGAGCTGTGGTAAGAAAGAAATGCGATGTTGAAAAAAAAGGGAAGAGAATGAAATAGAATTCGAAATATTATTAACCATATTTTGGAAAACATGAATGAGGGAAAAGTGGTGAATTTTTATCTTTTGAAAATCGTTTTTTACAAAAATTTTCGCCCTCGCTTCGCTTGGGCTCAACATGATTTCTATGTTTTCATAAAATGATTTATATTTCACCTTCTCATTGGCCTTTTTAATTTATTGGTATAAACTAAAAAATTTCTGGGATTACGTGAATTTATAAATTTGAGGCACGTGTTTCACTTGGGGGGGGGGGTGAAGAAATTTTTGAATTTTCAGGTTTCATTCGCTTGATTTGGTAGACACTCTGGCATTATTCATTTCATTTTTCAAACATTAATTTTGCGTTGGAATACTTTGTTTTTACTTTTTATTTGAAATTTTTTCTGTAGGTAATAAATTCGAATTGTCAAATTTTTGTGGTGAGGGGGAGTTGGATGGGTTCAAAAATTTTCAGAATTGAATTTGAATCTTTTTTTTTGGCCCAAAGAGGAGCATCTAAAGATCTCGTAAAAAGTATCTAGTGATTTTGAAAAAAAAATCGTTACGACCCCATGCAATTTGTATCATTCTTATGCAAAATTCGAAGAAAAATCCCCCCCCCCCCCGGTTTACGAATATCATAATTAAAAGGTCTGGAAAAATTCGAAAAATTAATCTGGAAAACCTGGAAAAGTCAAGGAAAATCATTTCTGAAATATAGTGGACACCATGAGATTGTTTCATAGTTGACCGCGCTCCTTCCAACCAGTAATTGGACAACTCACCCTGAGCCCAAGTATGTATGTTTGCCTTACCTTTGAACTGCAGGAGCTGAGTTATGCTCTTTGAAAAAAGTAAAATTGAATTCTGCTTGGCAGTTTCTACCAAGCGCTACTCGACAACCAAAACAGAGGTAGAAAGTTGCACTTTATGGCAACGAAGAGACCACTTTCTCTAGAATTTTTCCATGTTGTTGACAATTTTTGTAGGTGAATTAGGGTGGGTGTACCACATCAAATATTAAAAAAAAAAAAACGTGAAAAAAAGTCGGAGATTTTTCCTATTTACGTAAATAACTAAAAAAGTTGTCCTCTTTTAGTATCATTATTAATAATGTTTTTAGAACAGAAAACTCTGATATTTCCAGCGGAGCAAACCCCACTGCTCTATCTTGCTCGAATCAGAAGTTACGAGCGCTTGATTTGGAGGAAAACACCACTTTTTGATTTTTAAAATTTCAGAGATTTTTATTTTTGCGACTAAATAAGATAGAGAGGCGGTGTTTGCAGCGTTGAATTGACCAAGTATAACACTGCCCAAAATTAAAATAATATCTTCAAGTTCTTCACTAAAAAAAATTTTGTCAAAAAAAATTCGAAAAATTTTTCATTAAATTTTTTTTTGTGAAATTGAGGTATATCATTCCTATGTTGTGTAGTGTTATACTAAACTTGGTTGATTCAATGCTCCAAACCTTACCTCCCTATCTCATGGTTTTCTGTTCTAAAATTGAAAACATTATTAATAATGATACTAAAAGAGGACAACTTTTTTAGTTATTTACGTAAATAGGAAAAATCGCCGACTTTTTTTCACGTTTTTTTTTTGAATATTTGATGTGGTACACCTACCCTAGTTCACCTACAAAAATTGTCAACAACATAGAAAAATTCTAGAGAAAGTGGTCTCTTCGTTGCCATAAAGTGCAACTTTCTACCTCGTCTTGTGCCAAGCAGAATTCAATTTTTTTTCAAAGAGCATAACTCAACCCCTGCAGTTCAAAGGTTAGGCAAACGTACATACTTGAGCGCAGGGTGAGTTGTCCAATCACTGGTTGGAAGGAGCGCGGTCTACTATGAAACACCCTGTATAGGTGGATAAACTTATTCAAGCAATTTGATCTGTCACGCAGACTTTTCAGCTCCGGATTCAAGCTTTAACATTATTTTAACAAGATTCTGCGAAGAGATTCGTGAACGAATCGTGTTCTCCAGCAAACTTCGACCGCGTGTAATTTCCATTGAGTCAAAGTACCAGTTTATATGAACGAATAACTCGAAAGTTTACGAGTACGAATTACTCTCGTTTTTTGTTTTTTTTGAATAAGTACCATAAATCCGAACTTGGGACGAATTTTAAAGAGGGGAAAAATAAAGCAACAGAGATGCCTCGAATCTGTTCAGTAATCCAGCTCCACCTCCTTTCGTTCCTTTTAACTTCGCCGGCGATTATTTTTTTTTCAGCGGGGCTAAATTACTCGGTCAGGCAGCGTTTTAGCGCAGATACACGGTTAATGAGTCAAACAACAGTGTGCAGAGGAGTAATTCTCGACGGTGCTTTGTTGCCACCGGCTCTGGCCCTCTTTGTCTTCCGCATTCGAGTTCTGTTCTCCCAAAGACAAATAAAACATCCGTGTGTTTAATTTAAATAAATAGGCAGAGTTTTTTTTCAGGGGGCGAAAACGTTTTACTATTATTTTTCGCAAATGTCTACGAAAAAGTCGTTTGTTTTGGAGAGCCACTTTTAAGATGTACAAATGAGCATTGTACGGAACTTGCTCGTATTTTGGTGATTGCGTGTTTTCGTAGCTTTGAGTGGTTCTATTTTTGCTTCTTGGTGTGTTCTTTTTGAATATATTCAAAAAGCGAGAGTGAAATATCGTGCAAGTGTAGGATTTGGGTTTTAACCTAATAGTTCTTATTGCTTTTTTACCTTTAGATCCTTGATAAATCCTCTAAAAAGGCATGAAATTTATTTAAAGAAAACAATTGACAAAAATTAAGCAACAAAAGTAGATAAATATAAATATTTCGTTTGGTTTAGATTTTTTACTCCAAAGTTGCGGAATTTTTTTTAATAACTTCCCTTTCAGTTGAAACGTTGCAAAAATGATTAATTATTGTAAGGAGTTTGTATGTTTTTTTTTTCAAAAATTCTTACGCTTGGCTCGATGAATTCATAATTATATTTATTTAGGAATTGAAGAAAAATGTTCCCCTTCCACTGGTCAAAAATAGAAGAGTGTGTTTATGCTGGAGTATTTTGCGTACTGAGATACGAAAGACTTATAAAAATTGGTTTGAAAACCCTGGAAAAGTTGGAGAAACCCGTTTCTAATAGTGGTGATCATGAATAGGAATTTTATACGTTTTTTAAAGTTTTCCAATGTACTTTTATATTTTGAGTTCAATTTTTTTGGATTTTCGGAATTTTTAGATTCACAAATTATGAGGAGTTGATAATTAAGATGTAATTGGTATTTTCTCATTTTCTTTCTTACATCTTGACTAGTCTTCGATTTCCCACCTCCCAGTTCTATTCTGATTATTTTCAGTTAGTTTTTCAATTTTTCAATCGAAATAGAGAATTTTTTCTCATTTTTTCGAATAAATAATAATTTTAATTTCGCTTGAAAATTTCTTGCATGATAAAAACTGAGAGCACTACGAATTAAACTTTTGAAAATTGACAAATTTCACAACCTTCATTTCAAAATTCCGTTCGCAGGCTCTTCGGATTCAAATTCAGACAAGATTTAGGTATCATCGAATCGATAAGAAATTATCAAACTCTACAGATTTTTTACCTATTAACGATATTTTGCACTTCGATAAACCTCGTGAACTTGTCCCTTCGATCCCGAGGATTGGCAAACCTTCCTATCGTTCAGTTCGGATAGCTATTTTGTCAGGGAAACGAACGTTTTATTAGAACATCCGCTGTAGGTTTATTTACTTACATAAGGGAAAAATTGTACATAAGTATTTGTTCTGATCGACGAGCTCATCGTTGAATAAATATTACGTTTGGGAAAAAAATACACAAACTCGTTCGAGTTATTAGAATTTTACAACGGTTATTATTTATTTTTATTTTTTTCTCGAAATGTTCCGCAATTGAGGGTTTCTTTATTTACCCACCTTGAAAATTTCGAGTATTTTTGTATAAATTCGTGGACTACAGCGAATTACGTAGTACGATTTTATAGATGAATTGTGCTGTGAAAAATTTCACCTCTGTTGCCCACGAGTCCTATCTAGCGGCGTTCGTATTTCATTACAGCATCGATATTCGATACATATTGCGTACTCTCGAGTCGATTTCCAATTAAAATGTCTTGAGAGAGGGAAAAATGCCAATGCCGGAAGATCGAAGTGTCTTTGGGGATTCGTCTTCGGCGTAGGCTTTTTATCCTGAATTTTTTCTCGTTTCGTGTATTATTCATCGATCGTGAGCTGTATTATCGCTTTGAGTTGATGTTCTGATATATGAGAGAAAGAGGTTGATGAGACTATGATGTTCTGGGTTCAATTTCTCTGGTATTTTCAATATTTTACCTGATGGCATGTTTTGATGAATTTTTTCACCATCAGTGACGTAATTATTGAACTTCATGCAATGTATAGACATATGAGAAAAAATGCTTACTTGGCATGTTTCCATTTATTTTTTCGATCTTCTGCATGCGTTGATTTCCAGCCTAATTCAAATTTCAAATAAACCAACTCGAAAGTTTTTTTCTCTCGACGAATTATATACTCGTTTTTTCCCCATACACGTTATCGTGTTTGCTTTCAATTCTACGTAGTATGCTGTGGCACCGTGTTGAAAAATAATGTCGCCGAGATTTGTACAAATAATACCGGATTTTATAGATGACTGGAATATTACCTGTCAGGGATATCGTAAGGCAGCTCGGTCTATTGCGGAAAAAAGATTACACGCGTGGGAAAGGCGACTACGAAGCCGCGGGGGTGGTGGTTTTATACCATACGCGAGAGAGAATCTCTCGACTACCGTTGTGTTGTTTGCATTGGTATAGGTAAAGTGAGCATATACGTACGGTATTATGTACGTAGGATGTATTCAAGATACGCGAGGTCGTTGTAGTCGTAGTCTCGTATTCGACCATGGATGAACTTAAATATTTACTTTGAGTACGATATGGGGTGCAAAAAAACGAATACAATACCCTTTCGTAAAAAAATTCAGGTCGAAATATATTTCCAATTGTGGAAATAGTTGGTTACTCGAAAATTGTACGAATTTTTCTCTGTCAATTTTTTTCTCAAATTCGAAATTTTAGGGGACTACGAATGCGTATTGAATTGAAACATTTTGAATAGAAAAGTGTTTGCGGTGAAAATACTTGAAACGTACTTGGTAGTTTGATTTTTGAGAAAATTTTGTTGAGATGAATTTTTGCTCAACACCAAAATTTAAAAGGGATAAATATTCAAAGAAACAGAACTTGTAAAAGTCTTGAATTTTTCAAGTTCACCTATTTGAATCTTACTCTGAAATTGGGGATCACCATCTCAAAATTTACTCAAGTTTTCAAAATATGATTAATTTTTCGGAGCCAGCTTTGCTCGAAGAATTTGTTGGAATTTGCATTCGTAGCTCCGTAAATTCTAAAATTAGGCAGAAAATCATCAGAAAAAAATTTGTTCAATTTTTGTGATACTATCAAGTATTTGCGAAATTATTTTATTATGATTTTTTTGAACAAACATTTTGCCTTTTTATATTCAAAATGGGCAGTACATGTTTATTCATTTTTTTTTTTTTACTTACAAGGGAGCTACCCGAGGTTGGATACGCGGGATGAAAAAATTTTTTCACAGGCTTGTAAAGCATCACCAAAAACTTCCACAGCCAAAATTTCAGCCCCTAAAGTTGATATAGGGGGAGCTATGGAGGTTTGAATTTCGAAAAATCGCCTAATACACCGAAAAATTACAAAAATCAAAATATGTAACTCGCGTTCTTATGGCGTTTAGGAGATGGATTTTATACCAGGAAGGTCATCTGAAGATGGGATAGTTGCCTAGGTTTGCGTGTAACGGGGGGGGGGGATTTTCACTCGTACCTTCAATAAAAGAGGTACCGTACTCACATTCCTGACTAGATCCACTTGCAGTATGGGCAATTAAACTTCATGTGTGGTCTCCGCCAGTTTCCAAGGATAAAATAATATTACACTGAGAAAAAATTGTGGTATTATTTACCACAAATTATTGCATTTCTATCAGTTTTAGCGATAAATGTGGTATTTTTCGCCATTCTGATGGTAAAAATTACCACATAGCAAAAGAACCACAGTTTTATAGCCAATAGTACCACAATTGTGGTTAATTGTGCTACAGCTGTGGTTAAATATACTACAGCTGTGGTTAAATATACTACAGCTGTGGTTAATTATACTACAAATTGTGGTACACATTAAAATGTGTTACTATAAGTGTGGTATTATCAATATAAAGCTGTGTAGAGAGAAAAATGATTTAGAACAAATTTAAAAGTGGTGAAATGATGTGATAACTTTAAACAAATACTTTTTTAATCCCTGTGCATAGTAAATTAATTGAATTCGGAAATCAGAACATTATTAGAAAAATTGGATGAACATGATGTAAAATTTTGAGCTGAATAAGTATGTGAACATAACATTTTAATGCATCTTTCTAAACCTCCTTTGTTTCAAAATTCAATCATTTTTATTATAAATCAATTATAACATGTAATTCCATCAAATCATAATTGAATTTTACCAAAAATACATAATATATTAATTAATTTCCCTATTTTATATACGCACCCGGTGGCGTAATGGTTAGGCAGACATAGTTTAGGGAATTATAGGTGTAGGGTCCCAGGTTCGAATCCCACATAGGGCAAAAAATTTGTGAGAGTAGAATAAATTGATTAGGACATGAAATCATGATAATGTGTGTCCTGAACTGAATAATCATTGGATAAAGCATGCCAGTATTGAATTTTATTTTTAAAAAACAATTTTAATTTTATTATTGCACGCCATAATTACCATTAACTGTAGCAAAACTACCACAGTTGTGGCAAGTGAATTTCAAATACTACAACTGTGGTAATCAAAATATGAAGTACCACAGTTGTGGTAGGCTACCACAGTTGTGGTAATTGAAATGAAAAGTACCACAATTGTGGTGAAAAGTGCCACAAGCTCGGACTGGATAAGGTTTGCCACAATTTTGTAGTCAATATCACCACACTTTTTTCTCTCAGTGTAGGTATTCAATTATAAATTATTAAAACATCATGGAATTCCTGGAAAATAATGGTATAGAACTACTGCTATTAGAACTTGGCTGAGGCCTAAAATTTTTATCAATCTTATGAAATAATTGAAATACAAATGAAAATAATTTTATATTCATCTTTTCTAAAAAAAAAATATTTGTCAAAAATATAATAATTTAAAAAAATAGATTTAAATTTAATTTATCAATGTGGCTGCCTACACGAAGATCTAAATGACATGCTGAGTAGGAAATGAAACATGCGTTACTCCAACAGGCCACTGCAGAAAACTTATCATTATTGTAAATATTTCCTTCTTTTTTTTTTTTCAAAACATATCTTCATTTTTTAAATTTCGAATTCCTCCACATTTGCGTGCCCTTGAACGACTGCGTTTCCACCAGAAATCACAATTATTCTCTCTTTATTCGGGGTTACGGTATCTACTGATATTCCTTCTCCACCACCGGTACTTATCGTACTATGGTTCAAACCGGTGACTTTCTGTTTCGCCTTACTTCTCATATCCTGCCATACCTGTAGAATTCAACAATTATTAATATAAAACAATGAAATTGGAATGTCAATACCAATATTGTAGCACATGTTTAGTAACATACCTTTTTCAGTTCCTTCCCAGTTTTTAGAGCACTGTAAGGGCTTATTCGTTCAGCGATTTCTGTCCACCTAGCCAGTTGCATACGGTATGTCCAGTCTGGGGTGATTTCCCCCGAAACCAACCGCGGACACCTTTCCATCTCTTCTAATAACAAATTATTCTGAAGTTTCGTGATTTTATAGTATCTAGGAGTATACTATTTACCTCATTTCTTTTCTCCTACGTTTTTCCTTGAAAAATTAAACGATACAATACCAAAACTTGATACAATCAATCAAAAACACATGCGATGCAAAATTCCAGTTTATTACAGACCGAAGTTATTTCCGGAGAAAATCCGCAGCAAACGATACAATACCAAAACTTGATACAATCAATCAAAAACACATGCGATGCAAAATTCCAGTTTATTACAGACCGAAGTTATTTCCGGAGAAAATCCGCAGCAAAGAATTACTTGGAAAGTGAAATAATCGACAATAAATAATGGCGCTCTTTAACAATTGATAACACCATCAACTTCGTAAAAATCGAAACATTCTGAAATATGTATTATCACTTGTAATTTTTGGCTTGTTTTTTGTAAAATTGTAAATTTTTATTCGATATTGCAACAACATAATTTCATTTTTTGGCTCTTTTTTAATAAATTTTTATTTAATATTACAACAAGAACTAGATTTAATAACAGAAAATTATTTTCTTTAACTAAGCAATGATGCTGTCAAGTGCTCCGGATTCTAGCGTTGCTCTTCATATCTTCCCAAATCTATATAATTGAAAAATTGATCAGTACATACGAAAAAAACTAACAATTACATGCAATTATCTACAGTGACATACTTTCTTCAAATCTTTGTCGGTTTTTGGTGGTCCGTATCTACTGATTTTTTCTCCCATTTCGTCCTAAATTTCCTTTCCAAGGGACCGAGTTTGAGATATCTCCAACTCTTCGAGGAATTCGAGGAGCAGCTGTTTCTGCATTCTGTTTATGTAACTGAAAGAAAGCAGAAAATGAAGCATTAAAATATCGAGAAAGAAGCAATATACAAGTACTTACTTCATTTTTGAAAATCCAATTATTGATCGCGTTATAATTGAAATTTGAAATTGAAATCCGCGAAAATGATTCTAATCATAATCTTTTTTTTGGCTTTTTTGTTAAATTCATAAATTTCATTGATTTTCATCAATAGCGAACGAATAACGACGCTAAAACTCGTCAAACCACTTTATAGCTAAAAAATAGATATTCGCTATTCGTTCGCTCTCGATAGCGGCGGTTCATAATACGCGTCCTGCTCCGTTCGTGAGGGGTTTTTGATCGTAAACGTAACTTGTTTTTTCCTTAAGTTAGAGTGGAAAAAAGTGCTCTAAGTTCGGAATATTGTCATATCCGTCTCTCTAAATTTAACATAATTGTAAAAACGTTGCAAAAATAAGAAAAAAAATTGAAAAAAACTTACCATTTCAACGAATTCTACAGGTTGTAACGGATTCTAATAAAGTGATTCATTCAGAGTGGTTTGTAGGCCTCGGGACAAGTAATAGGCGCCATGTACCCCAAAACAAAGCCATAGTATTTCTCCACATACTGATATTCTCAATTTCACAGGTTCTCATATTTTTTAAAAATAAAAATGAATAAATGATAAACATTCCAACATTATTCATAGGGAATTTGGTTTAGAAAAATAATCTGTATTTTTTTTTATTCAGCTGTTGGTTTTTTAATTCCCTGCAGAACTACTTTTCATTGTATAAAACCATAGTTCGTAGAAGTACCTCGCACCACATTATTGTCCCTAGGTAGGAGTTCAAATTATTGTTTTTCGGAACACTTTCCATCGCTGTGTTGTAATTTTATGGAAAATTCTTGAATTACATTTAAAAAAAAAATCTAGTTGTAATGGCATGATTAATACCTACATGAAACTTATTGAAACTACTATTTCAATGTAAATTTAATTATAACATCGCCTGATAAAGGCGCCAATAAACTTGGCTTCACCAGGCTAAATTTTACATCTTAATTTTCTGCCTGTACACATATCGCAGCGACAAAACATACTCAGTTTTGGTAGATGGTTAAAATTTTTTGTTAATAATACCCTTTATTTTCTGTTCTCTCATCTAGCCTTTATTCTCATCTACTGGGTATTCTATTTCAACATAGATGACGTTTTGGTACCTCCTTTTGGTGCAATTTTGCTGAAAAACTACGAACAGTGCCGAGAAGTACCCGTTTCTCTAATATAATTGATATGAAAACGTGCCTGTCGCATTGGTTGGAAAATTTATACGATTTAAGTCGTCTTCATATGTATTGTTTTTTGTTGAGCTGCGGTATTCGCAGATAGAGATTTTTGCATAGTTCATCTGTGATGAGGGATGACATTTTAGGAGTCGGGGGAGCAATGACAATATTTTGTGTATTATTGTGTTAGGGGTATGAAAAAATGAGAAATTTCGAAGTTTTCGGTTTTGGGATGATGCATTTAATTGCTACTCTTGGTCTCCTCCTATTTTATTCTTGTTTCGTTTGCTCTGTTTTCATCTCTTCGATCCAACCCCGCAATTCCCTATATAAATTCGAAAAATGTTTTATTTTCTTCAAATTTGGCTTTCTTATTACCATTTGACATGGAAAGTCCGCAGGTACTCTTTAGAAATTCGACTCTAAACATGTCAGGCCATGTATCAAATTTCAGGACAATAACTTTCCTTACAAGTTTTAGGCTGATCTTTTTTATTGTATTTTTTAAAAATCAAGAGTGATTTCAATCTGTCATTTGAAAAATTTTCATCATAAATTCAAATTCTTTAGAATCCTGCTTGTCACCGCGCAGAATTTCTTTTAAAAGTTTCGACTTTGAAAAGTGAACTTTTTCCCAAGTCGTGGTCCAGTCCCTCGACAATTTATTTTATTCACTATTCACTCGTAATTCTACGATAAAATTTGACCAACTCGTACCGACTAGACGGTATGTTAAAAATCCAGGTCTACCTTCGCAACTCGACACTACAGAGATAGGTACGAGATAAACTGAGAAGGGAATACATGTATTTGCAACCGAGCTACAGAACCGACGGCGACCGACCACAAAGAGGCCAGCTCTAAATTCGGCGTTACGATTCTATTGAAATTCCACGCAACACGGTGCCATTTTCATCCTTAATTTCCCCCAAGATTTTAACCACCGACAGGATATTAGAAGGTAACCGCGCGCGAAACGCGAAACCCAAAATACCGAATGACACAACATTACTAGCACTTTGACAACTGGAACAAATCTGAGCTGTGGGTCCGCACCCTTCGCGTATATTGTCAAAACCACAGGATGAGAAAGCATTCGTACGATTTTCCAGCGTCACGTGGACGAGAAAATAAGGGGTACACGTATGTAGGACTCGATAACATCGTCAAAGCAAGAATTCCTGTTGTAGTTTCTCTTACCAAATACTATTTTTCGTCTTGTCAAACGCGTCAACTTTGGTTTGCTGCTGGGTAATTTTTTTCTCGCATTTCTTTTCATAGCTGCGTAGAAAACGAGTTTCGGTTGTGTTTTTGTGCTAGAAAAAATTTGCTTAGTGGACAGAAAATTAACACCGAGGAGTATATTAATATCTAAATAGGACCCCTGCCTCGTCTTCTGGTCGTCCTTTTACCTTCGTGGGTGTTTTGTCTGTTGGGTAATGAAGAGGAAATAGAAAAACGACGATAAAGATGACGAGGAAAATTTTTCGTACCAGAACGTCTGAGCTGAGTTAGAAGCTGCATCGACTCTTTTCCAATTTTCATCACTTCGGTTCCAGACTATTGTGAGATTCCATTGTAAATTCGCCGTCTTGAACAGCGACTTCCAACGTGAGATGTGACGATAAAAAGGACTCAATTGCCGATGATATAAGTTCATGTTTTTCAACTGCTTTGGGAACTTGGAATACCTACATGAACCTATGGACACCAAAACGATTGAAAAAATGAATTAATTTTTTCGACGACTTATATGTTCTTTTCCTTGTGAGACTTCATGTTGGGATGAGTGCTCCATTTGGGTGTACCTTGAATCAAATTTTTTTATTTCGAAGGTTTCATTCTCTTAGGGGGTTCACTTTCCTTTAAAAATGAGGTCTCTAAAATGTTAGCCCCTTCATCAACTAGGGGCTAGGTGCTGGGCCCTTCTTTTTCTTTAGGGATAAAAGAATATACTGAAGAAAAAAAAATGAGAAAAAAATTCAAAATATCCAAATTTTTCTTAAAAGCCTGAAAATACGACTCAATTTTCATTTTCAGAGATGAACTTTGGACCCAAGGATCGTATGGGGCTTAAGGAGCCCTAAAATTGAGGGAAAATGGCTAAAATGGTATCATTTAAGCCTCTGAACTTTTCTAAAGATGATTTCTTGGCTCCAAAGTTCATCCTTGAAAATTAAATTGGGTTATAGGTATTTTTAGATTTTTAAGAAATAAATGAACCAGTCATTTGCAAAACAACGTAACGCCCATTTTAGGCGATTTTTATGTTGTTGTCGATTCCGATGGTATGTTGCACTCTATATCGATTGAACTTGATACCACATTTCGTCGAGTCAGCTGTTTTGAAAATACAGTACCCATAACAGCACTAGAAAATTCCGAAATGTCCTGGTGGCTCCGAAACGTATTAAAACCGTTTCAATCGATTCAGGAGGTCGAAAATAGGGTATCTACCAATTTTCAGTGATTTTACGAATTTTTGATTTTTTTCCAAGCTCAGGTCTCATGAAGTTTAAAAACTACATTTTGTGCGTTAAATCGAACTTTTTACGGAGTCGAATTTCATCATTTTAAATATTTTTTCAACCTTAGAAGCCCTTCCGGTGAAATTTTAAACAACTTTTATGGTCGAAAATGACGGCCATTTGCAAAACAACGTAAGTCCATGAACTTCCTTGGACTGTAAATCAATCATGTTGGCACTTGAAAATCAAAATTTGACCCAAAAGGTGCATTTTTGCGTCCTCTTTCCATTTCTGACATTGATTTCTACCAAAACGTAAGCGATTTTGATTGAAAATTTTTTTGTTGCTCCTGAAAAATTTACTTCTTTGGCGTTACGTTGTTTTGCAAATGACTGGTTCAAATGTTGGTAAATTTTCCATTTTTAAAATTTTTTTAGCATGTCATCTTATGTTTAATTCCGTTAGAAAAAAAGAGGACCCAGCGCAGCTACCTAATTAATGTGAAAGGAAGGGGGCTAAAATTTTCGGAATCTGATTTTTGAAGGAAAATAAACCACCACAGAGTGTGAGGCCTCCAAAATTCGAAAAAAAGTTCACAGTGCTATAAAAAACACCCTTGTGGTTCTTCATATGAGCAGTTGTGGTGAACTGTGAACAAAAATATTGCTCAGAACCGAAATTATGAGCACGATTCACCAGTTCGCGTTGATAAAACGAATCCACAGCCACGTGCGTCGCTTCCGCCGCATATACTACGCGAATGCGGCGTATAAGATTAATTAGTTATTCAACCTTTGGCACCAGCCACCACAATAAATACTACAAGTGGAATTTGCGTCTGTGTTTTGCGAAGTTATAATCGTCGTTTTAATTGGCGTTGGGGTTTCCCCCTCGTCACCCCTTCACCCTTCAGCGTACATTTTACACTGATAAAGTTTCGAAGACGACTGCATTAAATACTCCCTAACCTGCCATAGCCGCGGGTTATTTATTTTACACGACGACGACGACGTCGAAAAATGGATAATAAATTTACCTCGGTGTCTTTTCACAAAAGTTACCTGGTGTCGATCATACTCTCGCGTGTGAGCTTCTTTTTCAGCAATTTGGAATCTGCGAAGAAGGGGTTGCGTTTGTGTGTGGGACGTTTTCTGCTATCTTGGCGGTATACCGAATGGGTTCGAATTTCCTGCGCTAGCCGATAGTATCCGATATCTATGTGTGGTACAAATAGGTACAGAAACGTGCTTATTAGGTCGTTATCCGCGGACGCCCACGGATATTGGTCGCAGCGAAAAAAGCTCTCGCTGTGTAATTTAATTGCAACGTGTGTAGGTAATGGATATGAATTGGATTGCGGTAATCTGACGAAAAACGTTTGTTTCACACATCGATAAATAAACCTCGAATGTTTTATTTGACGGTGCAGGAGAAGTTTTAGAGCTTAGACGTTGCAGAAGAAAATATCCTTCGTGGATCGAGCTCGTCGTATATTTACATCGACGTCTGCGTCTCTTTTTATTCTTTCTTCTGTTTACGTATATAATCTGGGAAAATTTCGTCGTCTTGGTTCGTGTATCGGTTTCGCCGTCTCAATCCTAAGGCCAGGCTTGTTATTTGGATTGTGTCAGAAAAAGGGTTGTATAGATATGGGTTTATGTGGTATTTGAGAAATAAAAATATGAAGAAAAACACCCGAGGAAATTATAAACCGAGAACTTTATTGCTGTCTGAGGGAGTTGTACGGGGGTTCTGTGTACTCGAGGGAATATCATTGTTGGTATGTTTCTTCTGTTTCTTTCCTCGCTTACTTCTGTAATCTTATATGGAATAACAGCAACGAAATGAAACTTATTTATTTGATATTAGATGGAATTATAGAGTTTTTTATATTTGAATTGGATTTTACAGGAGCTGATTCCGAGTCTATTTGATAATTACATGGGTGAAATTTGCAACGACCGTGATTCGTAACAATCAAATTTGCTTTGAGGAAGAGAAGAGGGTCTAAAACAAGGCTAAAGTTTTACCTTCGGACGTTTTGGTAGTTGCATTGCTTCCTAGGAAAGCAAAGAATGATGCAGAGGAAGTAGGATGATAAATTGATCAATTGAAGTACTTATCGAAAAAAAATACCGGAAAACTGTAAATTTCATTTTCAGATGTAGTTTCGGGGAGTTGTATTGCTTTAAAGTATGGATGAAGTCTAATGATAAGCTTACCACACTTGAAATAGACAAAAAAGTTGGATGAAAACGATTGAAGTACACAAAAAATTTGTATTTCTTGAAAAGTTGAAATGACTTTGGTAAATATTCAAAAGGCTCCCCACCCTGTTGAGGTGTTTGAGGATTGCGTAGTGTGGCTGTTAGTATCAGGCGAAGTTGCTTGAAAGTACAAATGTTAGGAAATCAAGATCTGTAATCTTTCAGAAGGTGTATATTTTGGGAGATGCATTACTTAATTACTAGAAGAGATACGAAATGCTCATTCTGCTTTGCGAATCACAATACTTCAAAAAAAATGCCAGTAGAGAAACTTTTTTTAAAAAAAGTCAAACTGATTAATATCCTTTCGTTCATTCAAGGAGCTTCCAGTTCTTCGTCAAATCAAAAATTATTCAAATCAATTTCAGAGCTTATAATGACTATCTAGACCGGAAAGCGCAATAATTTTTTTGAATTTTGCATCAGTAGGTTTTCGCTGATTTTTTAGTCAATTTATTATTTGGAAAAAATCAGGGATTTTTCATCCAGAATTGAGTACCTACTACCTACTGTTTTCCAGTAAACAAAAACAGAAAAAAAAACAACAGAATTGCACTAATGGCTGATGCAGATTTACACTAGAGAGTACCGAGTATATAATACAAGTAGACGTTCATACTTCATTTTTGTACCACTAAAAAAAACTTGAGATGAACATGTTGTCTATCTTAATAATTGAAGGGGTAAATGCTGCTTACAAAAAAATTACGTAAAATTGTTTCAATCATGAGAATGGGCAGTACTTTGAAAATTGAACAAATTTTCATCTTATGACTTTTTCCCTAACTTCAAAATCGAAGGGGCTACAGAAAAAATTGTTTTAAAAAATTCTAAAAAAATAAATCAACCAAGGAAATGAATAGTATGTTGAAAATTGGGCGAATTTCGTTCCGAGAACTTTTCTTTTAACATGAAAAATGAAGGGGCTACGAGTCGTTCAAAATAAGTAGAGTTCAAAAAATTTTCAAATTTTTTCCATTTTGAATGACCCGTAGCCCCTTCATTTTTCATGTTGGGTGAAAAGTTCTCGGAACAAAATTTGCGCATTCTTCAACATACTATCCATTCCCTTGGTTGATTAATTTTTTTAGAATTGTTTTAAAACAATTTTTTCTGTAGTCCCTTCAATTTTGAAATTGAGCAAAAAGTGATAAGATGGAAATTTGTTCAATTTTCAAAGTACTGTGTCCATTCCTATGGTTGAAAGAAAATTGAGTAATTTTTTTGAAAATGGCATTTGTCCCTTCAATTATCAGGTGCATTGGAGGTATTTGGTACAGATACTTTTTGAATTTTAGACTTAACTGTATTCGACCTATCTCCTACTCCACTAGAACTTCTATTAGGCTCTATTGACGTGATCGAGTTCTGAGACTTGTTGAGAAGCTGGCTCCTGTAATTATACTTTTAGCAAAATTTTGATTTAGTATACGAACGAATGTATTTATGTATATAACTCTATATAAAAAAAAACTTCGGCATGTTATTTCGACTTACTGTTCGATGTAACTCTTGTTCTGCACTTCGAAGTCTTTCCTAATTGTTTGGATTTATTAAGACGATTCGGTGTTCGCCAGAGTGTGATCGCGTTCGACTCGACGTCTTTCGTGGTGATCATTATCGTCACGTTTTGAACATCTTCCAGACATCTAAATTATCACTTTGAATTAATATCATCAAAATTATATCAATTTTCTTATTGTAACTAACTTATTCTCATCGGCGAATGCTTTCTGCTAAAATATATTGTTTAAACGCATTGAATTATTTAGGAGCTCGCCCTCAGGCAAGTACAGGCCAGCTGCAGAGCGCAAAACTGATCTGCAACGATATGAACGTATAACACAAAATGATTACAGAATTCACTCAAAAACTCGAAAAATGCATAAAAAATTACTCATTTATTTTAATTTAAATAGACCTATCTGTACATAACCACTGTAGTCTTCTACAAATTTTGCTCCCTTCAAAAGAAAATTCTGGCTGTGTCATGCCACCGAGATTTATACTAAACTGAGAATTTTTTATACCAAAAATTTTTGGTAGCAGCAATGCCGAAGTCAAAAAATGAAGGAAAAACGAGATTTGTGCAATTGAAAATCTAACAATGACGTGATTAATGAAAGGAAGTTCCTAATCTAAGAGATATTTCATTCTAAATGAAAATGAAAATGATGCCCGAACGAAGCTAGGACGATTTTTTTTTGAAAAATTTCATTTGAAAATCAGAAAATAGTAATTTTTTTAATAGTCTACCGGCCACTTTTGGCCATTTGTGGAGATTGCGTCAACGAGTTGTTGGGCGATCGCTTGGCCAGTCAATCAACTATTTGTCCGGTAATGGAAGCGTAGTTCCTCTCTCCTTTCTTCCAAACGGTCGTCCAGATTGTAGATCCTACGCCTCTATCTACGAATCTCTACGTCGCGTCGGAAGCCGCACACTCTGTGCTGAGGCGCTGGAACTGCTCTATTTCGAGTCGCAAAATTATGATTAAAAAAATTATATTAATATTAAATTTAAAACAAAAAAATAAAATAAAATAAATTTATATAAATTAAAGAAGAATAAGCAATAAATTATTAATTTAATATCATAATTTGAAAAATTTTTAACTCCCAAATCCTATCGCTTTAAAATCGGCTATGATTTCTACTTCTCTTTCTTCTTCGGTTCGCCTTTTTTCTCCTTCGTCCCCTAGCATCCCGTCAAGTTACCCATTTTCCGTACTTACTGCGTCTTTGTCAGAGTCTGTTTGTACTGTTTTGGGCTGAGTGGTCCTGTTTGTCCTGTTTTTGTACTGTTTTGGGGCTTTTTCAGTGAAAAGTCCTGTTTTGTAACAATTTTGAAATTCCACCCGCCAAAATAGAAAACAAATTTCAATAAATGATCGTAATTGAAAAAGAATTTAAAAAAATTAAAAAATAGCTAATTTTTTGGAACTTTTTTTTTTAGTATTACTATCTAATGTTCGTTCTTGTTTTTTATATACAGGATAAGATTTGTTTTTATTCTATCTTCCTTGTCCTTGAATTTTTAAAATAAATTTTTTGCTCATTTCTAACAATTATTGAAAAAACTCGTTTCAATTTTTTTTGCCAGAATAGGATTTTTGGGGGGGGGGGGGGTACAAAATCGATCAGAACCGATTTTTTAAAGGTCCTGTTTGTCCTGTTTTGGGGTTTTGAAATTTTGTTAGACACCCTGTTTGTAATCTTTGGCCGATTTGCCCTGAGAAACCGGGTCTTCTGCTCCCCACGTGAACATGTTTTTTTGAGGACACAGTGTCCAGGTTTGACTCTTGTAAAGCTGAAACAACGTCTAACCTTACCTTGAACCAATAAAACTAATCAAAATTCAAAATGTATATTTACATTCCCAATGGGTATGGAATGGATAGGGCTGGAATCCTAAAAATTTTCCTTTTATTTCCTTTCATATTAGGTATGTTGGCGAAATTCCGTTTTTGAAAATCGAGAGATAATTATCAATATAAGCTTCGTATACAATTCGTGAATGCCATATCACCCCTATTGCATTTATCTAGAATGAATACACGTACATATCGTATAGTTCAGCATGCTGGCAAATGGCATTTACACGTTCTTCGTATAGATTTACGCCCCGGCCACGGTAAAGAGCTATTCATGATGGATGGATATTTGTAAGATGTTTATCCGCGTGCTCGACGTTTTGCTGCGCGTTTAAGCGACGAATGGCGAAATATCGAGCTGGGTGGAGACGGGCGACGCGAAATTTTAGCCAAATTTATGGTAATTCAGTAGCGTATTACTCGCGTAAATCATTATTCATTATCGTGTATACAGCTCGACGCGACGCAGCGCAGTTTCGTATACGCGTAAGCGGTTTAATTAGGAAATAAATAGATTCGCTGTGTGTGCGGTTGGGATGTTGGTGTTGGCGAAAATGTTAGCGTGGACATGCATATACATTTACAGCCATGTTTTGCAAGCGTAGGTAACTTTATCCGAATATATACAGAGTGTTCCGCTAAAAATTTCGAATTTTTTGCCTCGTAATGAAACTATTTGAAAACTGAACTGGCATAAGATTAGAATTCATACCAGCTTTGAAAACTGCATTTTTGGAAAAATTTTAAAAATTGAAATGACAAGTTATGAATTTTTCTTAGTGTGGAAGGCCTTTCTTTGGAAAATTTTTCAAGATTTTCTCTTCCTTTTTCTCAATTTATTTTTCGATGTGGAGTCGAGGAAGAATTTGAAGCTGGTTGGAAAAATTGATGGTTTAGTTCTAGATTTTAAACCAAAAAATAGCTATGTGTGTACGAGGGATTTCTCTTTTCCAAGCTTCGAAAATTTCAGTATCTTGAAAAAATTCAAACGATTTTGAATAGAAGAGAGGAGGAAAAAATGAATTTTGAAAATTTATTTCTCCTTCAATTTTGAAGTTGTATCTAAGTGTCTAACCGATTGAAAAAATCGTGATTTTTGAAATATTTTTCTATTCAAAATGTCCAACTTTTCTAATTCCTGACTTGCCAAATTATTGAACACCAGCGCCTTAAATCTTCTCACCAGTGTTGCCGAATTCCAATGTTGAAAAGTTCCTAAAAATGTTCCGAAATTTGTACAGAGTTCAGTTTTTTTTCATCGCCGATGTTGCTAAAAAAAAAAAGGAACTGAGAATTTGAGATGAAATGGGGGGGGGGGGGTATCAAAATTCAATAAAAATACAGATTTGAGTTAAGAAAAATTGAAAAATAACGAGATTTTTGGTACAATCAGTCGATGTATAGATATCGGGTGCTCCATTAATTCTGGCTCCCCCACCCCGATACTTTTTTTGTTAAAAATCGTAAGTTGACAATACTTCATTCGATTTTTTTTTATCAATTACGTATTGCTGACTTACGATTTTCAACACAGAACGTATCTGGGGGGGGGGGGGGGATTAATCGAGCACCCGAAACTCTCTAAATCTAAATCAGTTAATTTTCGTAAAACTCTGCGTTTTGGAAATTGGAATTAGTGAAATAAATTATTTGAAAATTCACAATTTTTTTCATTGATTTATTTCAATCAAAATTACTTATTTTTTCTGATAAATGGCTTCAGGTCCAACTGAGACAGCTCGTTTTTGATGGGGAATAAACTGTGATGGTTCCATAATACTTCCTTAATTACACCTTATTCTCTCATTTTGAATCAGTGAAAAATCACTGATAAACAGTCAGTATTGCAGCAGAGGAAAAATCAGTGAAATTCACTGATTATTCAAAGAATTTCACAGATTTTTCAGTGAATTCCATAAATACCACTATGTTTTCAGTAAATTTCATAAATATTACCGTGTTTTCAGTGAATTTTCACTGATTCAGTGATTTTCTTTCAATGACTTGCTTTCAGTAAAAAATGTTCGCTGATTTATTACTGTGCTGCAATTCTGACTGTTTTTTTTTTAGAGAGATTTTTCATAAATTTCACTGATTCAGAAATGAGAGAGTACCGAGTGGTAAACCTAAGTGCATCCCGGTGGGGAGGGAGGGCTTAGGGGCTCGTGCCCTCTCCACTCCCCTCTGAAGCTCGACAAGGCGATTTTTTATCATAAAAATGTCAAAAAAGCATGATTTGAAAAAAAATTCGCCCTCGCTTCGCTCGAGCAGTGTTGTAGTAACTGTTTTTTGAATAAACATTCCACTCTTTAAATTTGAATCGGTTGAATTTGCAGAAATCCTTTCTGTTTTAACCAGTAAAATAATTTTCATTGAAAATTAGTGATTTTCACTGATTTTTCGGTCAAAAATTGCTAATATTTCTCAGTCAATGCTCCCTTTATCTGAAAAAATTAGTAATTTTGACTGAAAAAATCGGAAAATTTCGTCATTTTTCAATTTTTCTTCTCTAAGATCTGTAGGTATGTATTATTTGTCTAATAACAGGTTACTTCATTTTTTCATTGAATTTTGACCCCCTGTCCCATTTTTCTTGAAATCTGACTCCCTCACTTACATAATTTCTGGGTGCGCTTATGGTGGTAAATACTGATATGTAGTCCAAATTTATAATAATTCAAAATAAATCTTCAATTCGGAGGTATTTTATCTTTCGTACATTTGTTTGGTTTGAATTGCCACCCTTGCTTGGCAAAATATTCGAAACACTCAACGGAACACTCAGTATAAGGAACTGAAGCGTGACGTCAAAAAAGTGTTGTTGTTATTTATTGATGTGCAATGTGCATAAGGCACCAGTTTGTTAACAGTCTCATTTGGTTCTAACCGAAAATGTGTTTCATTGAATCTGAGAAAATGTAAATTTTCGAATTCAAATTTTTTTACATTCAACGCAGCGATAATATTGAAAAAATAATATGTTGGAGGGGAATGTTTCGTCTCCTACATATTCATATTTCAAAAAAATCGCTGTGTTGAATGTAAAGAAAATTGAATTTGAAAATTTGCAGTTTCTCATTCGATTCAATGGAAAAACATTTTTGGTTGGAACCAAATGAGATTGTTTACATACCCCCACACTCCCACAGTCATGGTTTTCTCACACAAAAACGTCCGCTTGAGTTCCCTATATTTTCATTTGGAATTTCTGGTAGAAGTGTTGTTTTCTTTACTTGATTTTTTTCAATAGATCGTTCAAGAAGATACTCGCACGATTGAAGTGAAACAAGTTTTCATCAAAAATCGTTTGATAAACATACTTAATATTGACACTATCAGGAGGTTCTACTATCTCATTCGTTCATGAAAATTCGTTCCTAATACGACCATCGATCGTATCTCACCCATACCAAATCATACAATCAATTGGAAAATTACCCCCGCGTATTATTTCAATTTTCGACGATTCGTGATGAAGCCAAAATCGACGCCGAAATTACGACCATGGTGGTAATCTCGCCAAACATCGCGATCGCCTCCGGTAAAGTGAGCTACTCGTTGATGTCGCTAGCGCTGGCCACCAGTTGGGAATCGCCATCGTCATCAGGACCAGCACAAATGAACATGACGACTTCTAATACCGTCATGGCGGCGTCTTCGTTGCCCACGACTGCACCGCCCCCGCCCCCGTCACCGCATCCGTATTGTCGTCGGAGTCGTATACGGAGCTATTCATCAATGGCGTCTTGCAGCTCGCCGACTACGATTGCAGCGGGTGGCAATACTTTGACGACGTCGATGCGATCGAGAAGAGCGTCTTTTACGGCGACGCCGTTTGCTAGACGGAGACATTACGCGGTGCGTAGGAAACGTAGGTCTTCGTCGAATCGCAGGTAAGATTGATACGAGTTTGTAATTTTATGTGGGAAATGTCTTACCTTACCGTTGACCACGTTAGGACACTGCGCTGAAGAAAATGAGAAATGAAAAATAAATAAAGTGTTGAAAAAATGATAAGTTTTTTCCAAAAAGAGACGAGTTTTATCCAAAAAATAATGATAACGAACCACCATGACAAAAATACGGTTTCTGATTTTAAAAGTTCAATGCCTCGTATTATTTATGAAAACCAGTCTAGTATGCCTTGAAGATGCAATTTTTAAAAAGAGGACGGCTAAAAGATGGATTATTGTCAGCTGAATATCAATTTCGAAATCTGGTTGCGATATTCAAACAATCGCGCGCCCTGAGCATTGCTTTACGTTTTAGGACGCAAATTCTCATTTTATTTGAATATTGAAAACTGAAAACTAACAAAACACAACACATTCGATTTTAGATAAAAGTCTAATCTGGCTGTGTATTTTGATTTTTTGAGTTGAAGTCTAATAACTTTCCTACCAGGCCATTTAAGCTCGTGAATGTGTGGTTTTTTCAACATTCTGAAACAAATTTTCTCAGTTGGGGCAAATTTGGCACCTTCCAAGGAAAAAATTGATGTTTGGGTCTCAGAAAATAAGACCTGAAACTCTTTTCGTGCTTTCAAACCTTCAATAGCATCAACGGACTGTTTTCGATTTTTAAAGTCCTAAAACCCGGAAAAAGAGAATTTTTATTTTATTTTTTGAAATCTCGATCATAAATTGTCTAATCATTTGTGTCCACTGGTTAGAAATTTTACTCTTGATTACATGGTAGTTACCTATTTATTTTTTTGGGACAAATCGCCTGGTTCCTCTACTCAGAATAAATATTTTATCATTTTTGAAAAATTTTTGGATCCCAGCAATGGAATTGCTAGGTACTTTGATAAATTCATTGGAAGCATTACATGATTTACACGGCTACTTGGATCGGTTCTCAACCGGAAATCGTACAGTAGCGTCGATCTCGTTGAAAATTAATTTTTCGATCAATTTAAAGAATTAAAATTTGGTACGAGTTTATTTCAAAATTTCCATTTATTTTTTGTAAAAGTAAAGAAAAATGTCGTGCATATCTAATTCCTATTCGATATTTTCTTCATTTATCCATTTCCTGTACGAATTCCAACTGATTTGCAATGTTTTTGATATGTACATTCGCATAATTTTTTGAAAAATGGTGTGTCTGTATATGCTAATGTTTGGATGCTGGTGTGAGAAAAGCGGGTAAAATGACTGTTTACTTTTTTTGAAATTTTCTTTTGGATAAATTAGCCATTGAATAGCTGAAATGAGGTTCAGCGTTTTTGAGAATCAATTTTTTGAAAAATAACTGTAACTTAAAGCAAAAGGTGACAATAACGAATAAAACTACTTACTCAAAGTGATGAAATTTACGCTTCAAGTACATACCCGCCGTGCATTTTTTTTGCA
The DNA here is from genome assembly GCA_033439095.1 of Pseudococcus viburni. Classification (NCBI taxonomy): domain Eukaryota; kingdom Metazoa; phylum Arthropoda; class Insecta; order Hemiptera; family Pseudococcidae; genus Pseudococcus; species Pseudococcus viburni. Next base: position 197,285 of record JAVBJF010000351.1, read on the forward strand.
ATTTGCGACAAAATGCAATATGTCACAAATTGCATTCTGTCGCACTTTTGTCGCAAAATATTTCGTTACAATTTGCGACAGAATGCGACAAAATGCAACATAATCCAACCATTTGAGACAGACCACAAGTCTAACTATACTCGCGGAAAGAACAATCATAAATACGAGTTATATTGAATAGATAACATCAACAGTCGTTCGAAAAAAATATGTTGATATTGCTAACCAACAGTTTGTCATTTGTTCTGACTTCTAATTGGCTTTGAATTCCTACTTAATTACCTAGCTAGATGAATTTTTTTCATTTTTCATAGAAATACGATTTTTTTTTCTCAAACCAATGAAAATTTTTCATAAAAAAGATTGCACATGCTCATAATGAACAATTACAATATTTACTGTTGAAATATTAATTTATTTGACAAAAATATATAATATATAATTTTTTCACGACTGTACATAAAATTTATACAGGTATTTCTATTTCATATTATTTCAAATTTCTCCCAACTCTAAATACAAGCCATCAGCTACTTACTCGCTGATTGCAAGAGAGTTTTTGCTTTTAGTTTATTGTTTTTTAATTTTATTATAGCTGTTTCGCTGGTTTCAAGTATTTTGGAATTTTTCCAGAAAAAATTTCTGTCAAAAAAAGGAATTTTAACTCCAAGTTGCGAATTTTGGAAAATCGCAGAGATGAAACGAATACTTATGATTTTAATCGTTTATTATCGATTCTCATCCCCCAATTATAATAAAATCGTTCCATCCCTAGGAAAATGTCCTTTAATCGATCAAACAGATCACCAATACAGGTAATCAGCTTAGTGTGGGCCTAGCTTTAAATATAGCTAAAAATATAAATTGCTTACGTTAGTAATATCAAAATTGGATGATATTGACTAAATAATTGGATAGGTACCATAGTTAAATAGGATAAATATGGCTCGCTGATTGGCTAAAAGTTGACGACCAGTTGCTGATTGGCGAATTGAAGGAACAAAAAAATAAATACACTCAAAAAAATATATATTAATAAATTTTATTTTAAAAAATAATAACGGGGCACCATTCAAAGAGTTGGCAAAATTTAATCTAAAAATAATAATATTTATCAAGATATTTAGTAAAATTCATCATTCAATAATAAACTTTACCAAGTATTTGGTAAAATTTATTATTGAATGATAAATTTTACCAAATATCTTGATAAATATTATTATTTTTAGATTAAATTTTGCCAACTCTTTGAATGGTGCCCCGTTATTATTTTTTAAAATAAAATTTACTAATTTTTTCAACATTTTCTATTATTATTTTTTTGCGTGTAGAAAGTGAACGCAGTAGGGTTTTTCGCTGCACGGCACAAAAACCCTAAAAAGGTACTCATAGCTATTTTTTTCTCCATTCGTCCTGCTATTCCTTCCCCTCCCCATTCAGTCTATAAGCATAACGACGAAACGTGGCCTACTCGACGACATCTTCGTATTCTTGTATGTTTTTTTCACAAGACTTGCACGATATCTGAGCTATTTATACGTAAATTCTGAGGCAATGTACTTTATGCATGAAAAAAGTGATTGCATTCGTGTACTAAATCATGTCTCAAGGATTTCACATCTCTTATTGTTGTACATGTACGTATTCATCTCGCATATTTTTAGCAAAATTGTACCTAGTATGTAACTTACTACCTATGTCTGCTGTGTTAGCACAACTTGGTAATTTCTTTTCGTCGTATTCTCGTCTTGAATTTTCACCTCCCTCGGCGACTGCATGCTTCGTTTCGTTCAATTTTTTACGCCTTTATTCGTCAAATAAAAAAGGCTACGTGCGTTGAAGAGATCGAAAGCTGGAAGGTTGAAGAAGAAAGAAAAAATAAGCAAAGGGTGGATTTCGTCGTATTTTTTTTTCAACACTTCTGCATATTTTCTATTGATGTATCCCATCGTCGCGGAGAAGAGATATTTTAGCATTTAGAATTTTAGATGCAAAAAAAAGGTTGAGGGGGTCGACTAAATTTTTTTCCAGGAACCAGGATTTCTCAAAGGTTCTACAAATGATTTGAATGATAGAAAATTCCTACGAACTGAAAAAGTAATGCTGAAAATGATAAAAAAAGAGTGCTTACTGAAATTGTGTTTCATTTCATTCAAAAATTTTGAATTTTTTATGTTAAAAATTGATTTTTTTTTAAATTTTCAAGGACTCAATTAAACTTTTGATTTCTTTGCTTCGTCCATTTTTTATCAATTTTTTCACCGCATTGAAGAAATTTTTGAAAAAATCGAACAAGTCTTCAAAACATTTTTTTTTTCATTTTTTCCACTATGATTTGGGGGAGAGATAATCTTACTGGAGATCCTACAAAAATCCTGAAAAAATGCTGTAAAAGTCGTATTTCAATTCGGGAATTTTTTAAAATTAGCCATCTTGTCTACTGTTGCTGATCGGAACGTTAATATCGCATAGATGAAAAAGAAAATCAGGTGCAGGGGACTTGTAGTTCTACAGTTCTATACACACTACATTACGTCACGTATGTGGTGGTAAGTAAACCATGGAAACGTTTGGTGTGAAATTAATGATGGATTTTGGGCGCGAGCTTTTCGCGACACACGACGAATGAGAAAAGATTAAACGAGAGAGTGTATTTTTGTAATAAGCCGAAAGCCGAACGACAAAGCCTCGACGAGGGATGAAATTATTATTTTCGTATTTCAAAACGTCTAAAAATCCGAGGTTACGTTGGTGGATTTTTTTTTCCAGCAGGTAATTTCCTCAGAGTTGTTGGGGTTTGAGATTAACGTACCTACAACTTGCGTTGTTTCGATTATGCCGGTTTATAGGGATATGATTGACGGAGAGGTTTGGTGATTTTAATTATTTAGAATTGGAGCGATAATCAATTTTATGGAGTTTATTGCGGTGACCGCAGTGGTGAAATTTTTTTGAATGAATAGGAAATCAATGTAGGGTGTTTTGAAGTCGGTATTTCGTAAATAATGCGAAATATTGCTGGAATCGAGGATTGAAGTTGAGAATTATCAGACACCAGTTTGATGGTTTCTTCGATTTTACTGAAGAATAAATTTCGATTAAAGTAACGATTTTCATCGCAAAGAGCAAGTGATGGCTTCAAACTTTTTATGCAACTCTGAATCTAGTCCTTTGAAACACGGAACCCTTTCATCAGGTTCGATTGCTCGCAATAATTCATCATATTATCCAAATGGTGAAATTATATTGATCTTGAAATGATAAGAAAGAGTTCAAGAGTAAAAATTCACTCAAGATGTATACTCTTTATGAAAATACACGGATTTAAAATTTTTTGCTGACAGCTTAATTACAATACTTTTGTATTTTAATTAATATTCGAAGCGATAAAATTTCAATCTATTTCTGGTATCTGGCTTTTTTCTTATTCGAGTCTGGTTTCTGACACGAAAAAGATCGGTGAAAGGGCATTCCCATTATACACATTCGAATTCACCCCCTTCCCGGGGTCTCTTCCTCCTTCGGTACTTCGGTTTCGATATTTATTCTCTTTATTGAGAAAGTTTATATACACTTTTGCGAACACGTTTTTCCAACACCTTTTCCAAAACGAAAACCCACGACTCGCGAGTAGTCGAGGAAAAAAATTTCTGAAAAGTTTTCTCTGACTTTTTAGCTTTCTTTTTTCTCTCGACTAAGTGTTTCTCCTTTTTATTTTCTGCCCTTTTTTTTGGTCGCGTTTTATCGACAGTTTATCAAGTCGGTTACTCTGAGTTTTTTTTGTTTTCGTTGTTGCCATTGTTGCTTGGCGTATTTTTCTTATTTTTTTTTTGTTGTTGGACGAAAACTTTCCGAGAATGAGATTTATTCGAGGTAGAATGAGGAGGATTGATGGAGTGGTTCGAAAATGGTGTGGGGGTGGTGATGAGAACGTACTTGTTTGGTTGGGCGATGGAAATATGAAAATGCGAAGAATTACTTGAGTTTGAGTTCATTTTTCACGTATTATCGGTATTATCGGTTCTGTGAGGGCTCCTGCGACGAAGTAGTTTGTCAATTTGTGTGTCTAGGTATTGGGTCATATTTTTTTATTTTGTATATTTGGAATGGGTTGCAAAGAAGTTGCTACAGATATGACGTCAAAACTTGTGATAAAAATTTAACGTCTCTCATTCCCAGAAGGAGTTGAAAAAATTTATTTTCCCATTAATCAAATTTTTTAATTTTTTGTTGCATATCATTAGATACCGTTGAAAAAGAGAAATCCGCGATTTTGGACAAATTTTTTTAGCGACGTTCTTATGATCTTTTTAGTTATATTTATGACCAAAATCGTAATTTTCAATGAAAAAAAAGTACAGTGTACCTACTTACAAGGTTTGGTGGATTTCGGGGGTTTGATTTTCTCTGTCAATGCGCATAGGATGACCTTCAATACGATTTTTTTTCTAGGAGACAGAAAATCTTGTCAAACAATATTACTTCAAGAAACTTTGAGAATCTCCAAAAGAAAATGGTGTCGAAGGAAAAAAGAAATTTCATCAATCCCAAAGTATAAAATACAAAGGTACATCGTCCCTCTAATGCTAAAAGGTCGTAACTTCAAAATTTAGCAATTTTTGTTTTTTTGCTGAAATGGCAACTTTGGAATGTCCTTCATCTGGTAATAACATCATTTCAACCCCGAAGTGAAACAAATCCTTAAAATTGAAAAAAAAATTGAGGTAACGCCGTATTCTAAAAAATTTGATACTTTTTGGTCGTAACCCCATTGAATCGTTCCTCCAATGCTAGAATGTCGTAGCTCTAAAACTTCACTTTTTACAGGAGTGATGAAAAACTTTATTGTTTATTTATGATTTTTAAATTTTGCGGAGGAAGTAATTATTTTAATATGCTTTTTTTAGTGTTAAGAATGAATTTCCAATTTTTTTTTCAAAATACCGATTTTTAATTTGGTGTAATTCCATAAATTTTTTGTATTTATAAGTACCTATAAGAAGTCGTAATTCCATTTTTAAAATTAAAAATGGTATTTTGAAAAAAAAAGATTATAAATTCATTCTAAACACTACAAGAACATAGTAAAATTAACACTTCCTCCACAAAATTCAAAAACCTCGAGTAAAACAGTTTTTTAGCTCTCCTGTAAAAAGTAAAGTTTTGAAGTTATGTCCTTTTAGCAGTAGAGGGACGATATCTCTAAAAATGGGTAACGGGTTGATCTTGTAGGTATGTATTATGTAAACAGTAAAGAGACGTGTAGATATTTTTTTTTTAAGTAACTAATATCGCTCAGTTGTATCGCACGAAGGAAGGGGAAAAATAAAGATTTTTCACTTTTTAGTATAGTAAGTAGATAGAACTAAAGAAGGATACGAGCTGAGTCAATTCAATTTCAGTTTTTTTTTAGTGATGTGGGGATGGAATTAAAAAAAAATTACTTGCATATGTTGGACCCTTTACTAGCGGAATGACTCATATTTGGAATGATTATGATGGTAGGGGTTTTCATTACTTCTACCGTTAAAAATGCGATTTTATTCATTAGTTTTTGATTACAATTACCTCAACATTTTGAATTTTTTCTACTCTAAAATTTTCCATAATTTTCTTAAAATTATTTCCACTAGAAAAAATTTTCAAGGTCAAATTTTCACAATTTCATCACATTTAAAAAATTTTTCTGCTGTTAAAATTTTCTTGGAGATTTGTAGTCCAGATATTTTAGAAGTTGACCCCCCAAAAATTAAAGCCTGATTTTTTTTTCGCGTTTTACGTTCGTAATGGTCCACTACACAACATACTAAAATGGACACTCCCACAACCCACCACTACCCCAAGGGGAGGGTCCGCTGAAAACCGGGTTTTCGTGAATTTCTCCTCAAATAAGCCTCTAAATTGAAAAGTAGTTATGAACATTCTTGTTCTATGTGTAATATCCTATCGGAAGGGTTTTTTTCTTTTTCAAAAACACTCACTTCCTTGACAAAAAATTAAGGGTAAAAAACACTTATTTTTCAACAATTTACAGCATTTTTTGAAAAAATCGAAACTTTTGTGAATATCTCCTCAAAAAATCCTCAAAATGGAAAAATGGTTATGAACAATCATGTTCTACGTGTAATTTCCTATCAGACCGGTTCGTTTTTTTTTTTCGAAAACACCCACTTCTTTGCCCAAAAATTAAGGGTGAAAAACGTCTATTTTTCCAATATTTACAGTATTTTTGGAAATGATGGAAATACGAAGCTGAAAATATCGTTTTTGAATCCTTAACGACGCAAAGAAATGTTTTGTATCACCAATAATCAACAATAACATCCCGTTTATAGTACTTTTTCTTTCCACAACCTCGACTTTTTAAATGCAGTATTCAGTAACCTCCCTTATAATTAACGGTAGGGGTTGAAATTTTTGCGGTGACTTTTTTTGGAATACCCTGCCAGCATGTATAAAAAAAACATGTACTCATTTTGGGTACTTTTAGCTTCGTATTTCCATCATTTCCAAAAATACTGTAAATATTGGAAAAATAGGCGTTAATTTTTGGGCAACGAAGTGGGTGTTTTCGAAAAAAAACGAACCGGTCTGACAAGTTTCGATTTTTTCAAAAAATGCTGTAAATTGTTGAAAAATAGGTGTTTTTTACTCTTAATTTTTGGTCAAGGAAGTGAGTGTTTTTGAAAAAGAAAAACCTCTTCCGATAGGAAATTACGCGTAGAACAAGATTGTTCATAACTACTTTTCAATTTTGAGGCTTATTTGAGGAGATATTCACGAAAACCCGGTTTTCAGCGGACGTTTACCCTTCCCCTGGGGGTAGCGGAGGGTTGTGGGGTGTCCATTTTAGTATGTTGTGTAGTGGACCATTACGAACGTAAAATACAAAAAAAAATCGGGCTTTAATTTTTTTTTTGGTGGGGGGGGGGTACATTTTTTCTCTTCTTTGACTGGACTATTTTCCAACTTGACAATGTTTCCAAACTTGAAAATACGTCAAGGAAATAAAAAAATTGGTAATGCAATTCAATTTTCAATTGTTTAATTATCGTTTTCTTTGACGTCTCGTCGAGTAGGATTTTTTTTTTAATTCTGAGATGATTTGAACGAAGAAAAAACTTTAACCACTGATTCAACTAAAGTAACTGAATGATGATTATTCGAGCATTAAAAAATTTTGGAGTAAAAAAATTTTAAATATTAAAAAAATTCACACCGAAAACCAAACATTGATTATCTGAAAAAATCCTCACATCTTTACAGGTACGATTTGTAAAAAAGAAAGATTCGAATCGGTGAATAGGTCTCATACGCAAACATTCATCAACAAAATCGGGTACAAAATTTTGAAATTATTAAACACTAAAAAATTAATTCCAAATTTTTTTCTTTTTGATTGACTGATAAACGTATGTATTAATATCATTCAGCAGAAAAAAACTGACAATTTTTTCCGAATTTTTGTAGAAGTGTTTACGTCTTTAGTCAATTTTTTATAAGATTCTATGTATATTACCCCGAGATTTAATCAGCTTTAATGTTTTAAACGTTCGAAATAATCGAACCGCCATTTTAATGTTGGTAAATTATGTGCCTTCGTCTTGAATTGCCAAACAAAGGTTGCATAGCATTATATACGTGAGGGTATAAATCTCACCAGTATATCTACTCTCGAATCTCGATGGAAAGATTCGTATTCCCTTCCCTCTGCTCATTGCCTACTGTACACCTCGTATCTTCACGTCCTTACTTATACGTGTCTGTTGCTGAAATCGTTCTATGCGTAGAGAAATAGATCGTGCCGAAAGGTGGCGAAGCATTCGGTATCTTCGCGAGTACGTTGTGTAGAATATAAGCCAGATCAACCCAGCAACGTTTAATTAAATATCCTAGTCTCGCACCGACGCTCAAGAATTCTCATTTCGGAGAATTTTTTCATCTGCCGAAAATTCAGCCCGATTGGGTTGACCTGAGATATGACTGGGTTAATAAAAACCATCTTGGGTAGTGAATTTATCACGACTCTGATTTTATTACGTTTCGGGATAGAAAACAAGGATGAAAGACTGGCGAATGGATCAACTTGTCTGTGGGTCTCGGTGTGTTATGAGTTTGCTATGGTTAGTTATATTTTTCTAGCGTTTTCAAGGCTGTTGATATTGACCCTTTTTTGTGGCTAGAAGTATTGCCAGATGGAGGTGAAGGGTTTTTGCGATTTTGAGCTAGAGTGGATTTTTTTTCAATACGATGTCTTTTTAAATCGCCAGTTAGATTATGTATCAATTATCGAAATGGTGAAATAGTGCAAGATTGCTTACAGTAGTTTCAAATTCACGATGAAAATTATTAATCTGTTTTGTTTCATTATCGAAATTTCTTACTCTACGTCACGTCAAGCTCCTACAAGTCGAGCGTGACCAATTTACCAAACCATTCTCGGATCCAATTTGATCCTACATCTACCGAATCACAATACCAAACATTGCGTTGAAATACGGCGGGTTCTGCGCCAGGAGCATCCGTATTGTGATACGGAATAGGCACATCGAGCGGACCAAGTGTTTTAACAGCGTTAATAGAGACACGTTGCAAAAGACGTTTGTCCTGGTCGTATAATTTCACGCCCGAATATAAAATTACCCACCGTTACGTCGTCTCGACTCGGTTTTTACCATTTTTTCCCCTTCTCCCTTCATCGCCGCCACAGGCTCGAAAACAAACCCCGTTATGGAAATCGGATTCGAAGCAATTTAAAATATTACCGTACTTTGTCTCTTTGCGCGAAGAGAGACGAAAGATGTTGGGTACTTTAGCATCGCATCGGCATGAAAAGCGTTTTATTTCGTGATGCCGAGTAGGTAGGTACCCCCTTCCACCCCTTCGTGTAGCGGTGTACGATATTTTGAGATTCTTGGTAGACTTTCGCGTTTAAAAAAATCGGCTCGTTTTTCTTCTTATTTTAAATTTCGCCCTCGAGAGTAAGATTTCATGGTGCGTAGAATAAACGATCGCGTACGAGGTTTTTTATTCGAGGTTCGTAAGTGAGACGAATTAAAGGAGTTGAAGACTGTAGATTTTTCTGGTGTCTTTGATCTCCGTTCGTGTCTCAATTTTGAAACTGGAGTTAGGTTGCTGCGTATTTGGTTCTTTTTTTGAAAAGTTACTTCTTTCAAACAAATCGTTTCAAATCGATGTGAAAAATATACGAATTTATTTGCGTTCAATTTGAATTATTTTTTGAAATCGAAGCAGTTCGTGTTTTGTAAAAATGTTATAATTTTTTATCATGTTTACCTACAATTGAAAAAATCTATTGAGATGTAAGCAGACACATTTGTAAGATTGTATTTGGGTTTTTAGTATTCTTTTTTCCTGGGAAAGCAAATTAATACTAGTACATAAAAGACGTCCCCTATCATTAAATTCTGGTTGAAATGATGAGTTGTAATTTTTCAGTTTTTGCTCTATAACTGCTTTGACTTTTTTTTACCGGTTTTCAACTCAACTTTTATTAAAAACTAAAAAAATAATAAGTACATATAATTAGACCGAAAATTACAAAAACTCTTATACAGAAATGTTATTTTGGCTGATTTTTCAAATCTTGAGCATTTTATACGGAAAGAAATGACCAAATGAAGAAACTAACGTCGGATTCATGTTAAGCAGGTCAAAATACTCCGATAAACACCTTTTTCGCGATCATTTTACTTTAAATGTCAAAATTTACTTTTTTCACCGATTTTTCGCAATAAAACTAATTTTTGAGATTTAAAATAAAATTATCGCAAAATTGGTGTTTATCGGGGTATTTTGACCTGCTGAACACGAATACGGGATTGGTTTTTCCATTTGGTCATTTTTTCCGTATAAAATGCTCAAAATTTAAAAAATCTGCCAAAACAACATTTTTTACGGTTTTTAGCAATTTTCGGCCCTTGCGCCTCCTCAATCGTCAAAACTGAATATGTGACTTGAATCTACGTCATAAAACTTGTTTTTAGGATATTTTCAAAAACTAGTCGAATCTTCGCTGTTAAGGTCTTTTTTACAGTTGAAAATTTCAAATGGTCAAAACCTCACGAAGGAGTGCACCATGTTGATGAAAAAATTATTGTAAATAGACCTCAACTAGATGTAACTTTGTACCAAATTGCAGAGAATTTCATTCACTTCCGTTGGAATTAAAAATTCTTGAAAATAATGAAATAAAATTGCCATAGCTCCGAAAGGGAGGGGGTGGAGGGGCAAACTTTTTTCCAGATTTTTTTTCATCCAGGTACACAATCTGGATGTATTAGATTGAAAATCTGGGCTGGGGCTAAAAACACCCAATATCCGGCTATACGCTTTAAAACTGAAATTAAAATTCTTACCTACCTATAAAAATTATATGTACTCAGAATTTTCTGAATCGTAAAGAACCCACTGAATGCACGATTAGGAATGCTCATAGGAAAATATGTTTTTACATACTTACATATCCTTGATTATTAGAAATTTCGAATAACACATCTTCTGTTTTATTCATTCTCTCCTTTCCTTTCTTGTTTGGCATACCTGACAAATTACATACTTACCTATGTTTCTTTCAATATAAATTTACGATTTTCTTAAATTAGAAGAAAAATAAAATTATAATTCAAAATTTTTAACTTAAATTATTTTTAAAATAATAATAATTTCAATAAATCGTTGATGAAATCGCCAAAAATTCATTAAAAATGTTACACTGAAATTCTTCTTTCATAGTTTTAAGTATTTTCTTTTCTGATCCGTTGATTTGATTTTCTAAATACCTATTTGTTTTTCTGAAAATTGAAAATCATATTTAGTTTTTACCTATATTTGATCAGTTGTTGACCTTTTTTAATATCCTTGGTTTCCATTATGATATAATTGATATGTCTTGAGCTTATTTTAATATTTCTTGTCATCATTGAGTGCTCTTCTTCCCTTGGATATGTTCATTCTGAAATGTCACGTTTTTTCTCCTAACATATGCGTATTCCGGTTTCACCATAGTGTCGGTAATTTTTTCAAAATGAAACACTGATAACCTTGAAACAGTATTCCCCGAGGCAAGAACTTTCACTCTGATTTTCCCCTCGCTTTCATATCGGGTGGAATGTTTTCAAGGATGCCTACTCGGGTATGTTTTTATGTCAATATGCCTTTTTTACCGACGTGACATGTGGATTATATTTCCATTGGTGCTTTGATGTTTTAACCGAATTTTCTACATGAGAAAAGTCGACGCGACACGACTGTTGAGATGTTGGCATCGAAGTAAATTCGATTTTATTTCAACGAAGTGTCGAGCTTTGAACAGATGTGTGATTGAAGATTGGAATTTTAGCGAAGGGGCGAACGTGAAGTGATTCATCGTATTGACGTTTGAATGGAATTTTGTAATTAATTATGGAGGTTAAAATTTATCAAGATGATTTGTTGACCTGGTGAAGGTATTGAAATATCAGTCTCGAATCGTGAGCTGTTCATTGATTGTATGAACTTGAAAATGCATCCGAATACGTTTAGATGTTGATTAGAAAAGTTAAAATATTCGTAATTGAACGAAAAAAAGAGACAAAGAATCTGTAAACTGTTTTATATTCCAAAATGGGCTATCCGTATTGATTGTGACTATTTTTGAGTCGATCTGGAGCCTGCAGCTGAAGTTGACCATTCTCCAGTGCACTGGAATTGGAATTTCTTTTCTTACGAGTCTGCTTAGTTCAGCGTCGAATGTAAACTCAGGATCTTCTATTTCGGGGTGGTTTTTAATGGAATGTTCCGTCAACCCCTTATCGGATATAGATTTTTCTCCACAATAATTACACACCCTCCCATGATTGATCAGTAAATTATCGCACTTGCTGCTCTGTATTTTCTTTTCAACTAACAACTCCGTGAGTTCTGCAATTTTCTTTTCATAGGTATTCTTATTTCAATTGAGATTCCATTGTTTTTAAACACTAAAACAGTACTCAACAATCGACGAAATATGAAATAGGAGGAAACTGCTTACCTTGCGATTAACCAATTTTTGTGAAAGTTACGTAGATATGTTTCTTGTGACTCGGTTGGAAAATCGGCTCAGTTTAAATTAACATTTTGCTTCAAACAAATTGTTCAAAACTAAAACGCTTATTTTTCATTGAAACGCAATATATTAAGATGACAGGTGAGCTTCATAATATAAAATCCCTATTTTCCTTATATCTCTAACCTAAAATTTTCTGGAAAAAATTTTCGGGAAGTGAATTTCAAAAAATCATAATTTTTTAAAAATTATTTTTCGGATTCAGAACTATCATCGTAACAGCGCAGCGGCTGTTTAAATGAAAAAATTTACTCATCGAGTCTCTCCTTGACTGGTTTGACCATTGAAGTATTTTTTGTTGAATTTGTTTTCTGATACAGACGACGATTATTGTGGGCCGAAAAACCAAAATTTTCGAATTTTGAGTTGTAATACGCTGAGGAGATTAGAAAAATAAAAATAAATTTTCAAAATCTATTAAAATCTATCGATCGTGCCAGAGCCTTCAATTCTTAAAAAATTGTCAAAAATTCAACATTTTCGAAAAATTAAAACATTAAAAAATTGAATTGATTAAGATCAATTTTAGAGCTTATTTAATGATTATCTAGACCATAAAGCACAATTTTTTTGAAAAAATCGATGTTTTAGACTTTTAAAATTTCTTTTACTACACTTCATCTATCAAGAAAAATTAAAAAACGTTATAAAACATCAATTTTTACAAAAAAAATTGTGCGTTGTGGTCTAAATAATCACTAAATAAGCTTCAAAATTGATTTTAATTGATTAGGAATTTTTTTTGAAATTTTGAAGACTCTTGCGCAATTGTAAAATATTGATCGATTTCCATTATTTTTTATTTTTCCAATTTCCCCTGCTCTCGTCTTTTACGCGATTTTGCCACTCAAAAATCGAAAATTTTGGTTTTTCGACTCACCCGAACGACGGTGCTAATGCCATTGAGCTTTCAAATTCTATTGTGAATGAAACGCCACCTATAGAAAAGCTTTTCAACATCAGGTATCGAGCAGCTTCGATGATACGACGCTCATTACGACATCTATATCGATGTTGCTACAAATTGTGCGAATGAAAGGATAAAAGATAGCGTTGGAGAGCAGCTTTGAATTTATTTTCTCGTTATTTGTTGTTCTTAAATTTTCCTCGGAAAATTGTAGAGGTCTCTGTAGGTATTGCGCGAGCTCGTCCCAGTGTTTCCAGTGTTTCTCAATATTCGTGTGTTTCATCTTTGTGAAATTCTGGTATCCAATTGGTGTATTTGAATTAAGAGATCGAAATGATAGGCGGAGAAGAGTGATTTTTGAACTTTGAGCATTGAATCATCGCGTCAAGTATTTTCTAGGTAATTAATATTAGAATTCTGAAAGTGAGAATAATATTAATATAATTGAGAAAGCAGTTTCAATAACGATTTTTAATTTTTTTTCCCCCATAACGGTTAAACTTTTCTCGTTACATCATTTGCATTCCTAGGTTTCCAGAATGTAAAAGCCGATACCTAACTCCATAGTTTACCTGAACTGAGGGCATATGTCAAATCACTGAGAATTTGAATCAAATTACGAATTGTAGCATTGATCACACGAATCACGAATGGCGAATCATTTTTTAAAGTTTGATTCGTGATTCGTTACTTTCAAACCATTTTTAGAATCCTCGCGTTTCCTTCGTTTTCTACTTTTTTCTTCATACCACATAGCCTCAAATTATCAATCAAAGCGTCTGCAAAAATTTAGAATCAGAAATTTAAATTTTTCCATGAGGTTTTCCACATTTTTTTTTTAGGTCTCAAAATTTTCACATTTTAATTTTGTACTTCGTTTCTTTCATATTTTTGTAATGCTGTTTTTTTCGTAGTCTAAAATGTCTTCAAAGATGAAAAATTAAAATTTTTTCCATTCCTTGAATAAAAAAGATTTGATGAAAAAATTTTTTCATCACAAATCTCGAGAATTCGATTCAGGATTCATGAATCATTTTCTGACAGAGTGATGGTTTGAAAATTTTTAGAATCATTGGAAGACTGAAGATCATCTAAAAGCTGTCTCCATATGAGCTTTACTGTCGTTTTGTTCCATTTTTTCCTTACTCAGCAATTAGATTGGAATCGTGTTACCCTGTAATCCGTTTATGCACGATCCAGTCTATTTTTCCCTACAACGAGCGACGACACATATGTAGCTATATTTTACACCGTAGGGAACCCCTATTTAATCCCGAGTAATTAAGCAAAAACTTCATACGTAATTTCTCCCTCCCCTCCCCTGGCTGGCCCGTTCGCGTGCGTATTAATAGCGCTAATGATTTCGTTATGTACCTGTGTACGTTCATGTATATTTGTTACATTACGTTAAATATACCTGTTTAATATGTAGAGAGATGTCGGAACGTGTACCGATGGAGATGCGAAAACGAAGGGTTTTGGGGAAGCTTCTATGTGTATATTTAGTGGAAAAGGGTAATTAAGCGAAACGATTGTTTTATTTTTCGTTACTCTGACTCCGGCTGCGAAGAATTTCCCATACAGAATGGGATCAACAGGTTCTTTGCGTTTCGTCGTATTCTTGTGTTAGTATAATGATTATAAACTACACCGATATGAGGTAAAGCTTTTGACCCTGTATGTCATCGTCGTTGACCTTTTCCCCTTTTAGAGTCGATTAAAATGGGCGAAAATTAACCGTGTCGGAGATACGGGTATACGGTACGGGTCTCAGATAAGGTGAATGGCTTTTCTTATGGAGCTTGTGACGACGACAGCGTCGATTCACTGAAAGGAAATTTAGTCACGTGAGAAGCGAATGTTGCTGTGTTGTTTCTGTTTTTATGGAGATAAAAGTCGTATTGTTTAATGATACGGATACGGACGTATACGAGCTTCGTATTTGATGTAAACAAGTAAACTGTGGGTATATGTATATTGAACATGGCAGCCCTCAGCGGTGTTGTGATCGTCTTCTCATTTGGCTCTTTTCTACTCGTCTACTCGTCTAATTTCTACTGTTTTATACGTGCAGTTCGTCAGTGGTGCATGGATTTGTGTTTTGATTTCAGAAAGTATTGTGTTCTGGATTGAATTCTGTGTTGGAGGGTTTTGGTATTAGCATGATTTTGAGATAAATGGGGGAAAATATATTTTTTCTTGATGATGTGTTGAGATTTTTACAAGAAATTGCCGAAAAAATCAGAAGAATAACGATTTAATTACATTTTGCGCTATTTTAATTTAAAATTTTCATAATATGATTTTTGCAATTTTTTCAAATTTTGAACTTCAATAAACGAGGTTGTAGAGGATAAGAAGCAGATTTAATTTCATGTCTCAAACACCCATGGGTGCACTCAAAATTTTGAATTATTTGAGAAAAACGATGTTTTCCATAAGATACAATGTAAAAACTAAAAATCAAAAAATAACGAAAAAGTAACGACATTTTTTCGTTATTCGTTACATTATATTTTCAAAATATATTGTAACGTTATTATTTTGTTACGACTAAAATTCCGTTACCGTTACTTTTC
This sequence comes from Pseudococcus viburni, assembly GCA_033439095.1. Taxonomy (NCBI): domain Eukaryota; kingdom Metazoa; phylum Arthropoda; class Insecta; order Hemiptera; family Pseudococcidae; genus Pseudococcus; species Pseudococcus viburni. Next base: position 212,880 of record JAVBJF010000351.1, read on the forward strand.
TGTTACTTTGTAACGGAAAAAATTCCGTTATTTTCGTTATTCGTTATGACATCACTGCGGAGGCTGCAGACGGATTAGATTTTGGTACAGAAACGGTGACTAAATTGATAGGCTTAGATTTTGCTTTTTGTTCGGTAGGTGTTAATTTGTTACGACGCGACGTCCGGTTAACGTAGGCCTGTTTTTCGGGAGCGACGACGAGCGTTTTGTTTGCTTAGACCGTTGTTTTTGTCGAGGGGGCGAAGACTGAGCGGAAGCTACAGAATCATCTGAGTCGGAAGATGACGACGACGACGAAGATGAACTTTCTGATGACGATACCGGAGTAGGTTCCTTCTTTCTACCTTTCGATTTCCTTGATTTTTTCTTCTTTGGGACCGTACTTATTTGATTCTGAGGTTGAATTAGATTTTTTAGAAAATAGCTTCTTAACTCGATTAGCATAAAAATAATTTGGAACAGGAAATAGGGTCAGAATTTTTCTTCTTTCGTGCAATTTGTATTTTCAAATTATAGGAATGGAGTGAGGGGAAAGGTGTACGAAATATATGTATCCATTTGGGCTTAGAATTGATATTCTCGAGTAAAAAATATAAAATTCTGCTTCTTTTGTGCATATATTTTTCCATTGCTTTTGATTCCTTGCCTTTTTTTTTATGCCACATAAATTAGTTCACTTTCGCGACTGAAAATTTTGGTATAAATCACTCAAAGGAGGATCTCATTCCACCAAATGATTACGTACCTAGTCGTTGCCTTATGAAGTCATTTTGAAAATGGCCTGTTTAGGCTGTTTCGTTTGATTTATGTGTGTAAGGGAAGGAGGTTCATCGTATGTGTGGACTCTGTCTTTGTCTCTTTTTTCTACGGTGATTTATATTCATTTTTGATTTTTTTTTTTGGAGAAGAGGAGCATTCATCTCCACTGTGCTGCAATTCTGACTGTTTTTCAGTAATTTTTGATAAATTTCACTGATTCAGAAATGAGAGAGTATGTACAGTGATGTATGGATATGTCGTCAAACACAAGTTTTTTTCCTCAAAATGATGGGCAAGGGAAAAGTAAAATATGGTTACCTTACTGGGATTTCCAGTTGTGGAATGGTACTTGAATTTGCTACTTGCAGCTACGAACTATGAAATGGGAAGATCCAATAAGGATTATACAGAGTAGATGAAAGGGGGAAGCGAGTCGACTTCGATTTGACGTCGCCTTTCTCTCATATTTTCTCGTCGAGGTATAAATAAATATGAAAGTCCAATTTTGTTCCTGTTTGCGACCATTGGTGTTGAAAATCGAGCTGGAAATTCGGATGCGTTTACCATAATTGAGGGGGTTGGTTCCAAAACTCACTTTTGCCATCAAGGTACATTTTGAGAAAACCACGAAAAACGATTACACAGTGCGCGTTTTATGTTTCGATGCCAGTTATGGTCTAGATTGATAAAGTTGGTGTATATGAAGAGGCTTATGTAAAAAAAAAATAAAAAGTAGTCCGCCATTGTGCTTTAAAGTTACAATTACCTATGGCAAAAGTGAGTTTTGATTCCAACTCATGATTTTTGCAAATTTTCATTACATTACGACGTTGAAAATTGGTTTTCATGACCTAAGAACAAAGTTTGACCCTAAACAACAATGACTTACCGGTTCATTTTAACAATGTTTTTTTCCCACTCATTCGGATGTCGAAGTCTTTTTGTAGTATTTCTTCGCCCATTTGCCATTATAATACCGTTAAGATCATTGCAACTTTGTTAACCCCATATTATTTGATGTTATCAATCATTGTGCCGCTCAAAAATACGTTTAAAAAAAAAGGTGGCATCAAAACTCACTTTTGCCAATGGCAAAAGTGAGTTTTGGAACTGAAGTCACGTTTCGTTCGCGGATTCTCGCGGAATCGAGACATTAACGTGAAAACGGAGATCGGAGGGTTGTAGAGCATGAAAAACTGAATCAGAATCCTCAAAAAAAAACGAAATCGATTTTTTTGGCAAAAGTGAGTTTTGGAACCAAGCCCCTCAATTGATGCATTCAATTTTTTTTGTAGGCTCGTTGCTTGATGTTATTATTCATCTTTCTACGATGGTGAAATATGTATAGCACAACCTTAATCGTATAAAAGGTTGAGGGGGAAAGTTTTGTTACAACTTGAACACTTTTGTTAGGTATCCTCCTCTATCTCTGTTTGTTGAGATTCCTCCAGGAGGTTTACAAATTGACTCATAGCGTGACATGCAAAGTTGTAAAAATTTAAACTTGCTTACTGATGTACTTTTAAGCAGTTTTACTTCCATTGCACCAGCATAACCGGATTGGAGCCCCCGAAACAAAAGATTTGTACGATGACGCATCTGCAGTCTTCGATTTTCTTTAAAATCTGCACTAAATCAATTGAACATTTTTTACCTCAATTCGCTGCTAAATATGACGACATATCCATCTATTGTATTGATACACCACGTTAAAAGATCCACATTTACATTGTTGCGCTCTCATTGGGTCGTATAGAGTCGTTATCTTTATTATCGTTTTTATTAAAAGAGACGCGAGATAATGTGGGATGCGATGGGATCGCTCCAAGATGAAGGGAGGAAGACAAGGGTACGATCGACGTGGGAGAAAAAAGAGACAGAGACAGAGGCGTATACGCAGAGCCATCGTATCTATAATAATACAAGTACATACGAGGTACCTACGTAAACATACTACACACATTACGCAGGTACGGTACAGGGTACACACGCTATAAAAATTATTCGAGAAAACAGTGCTTGTTGTCGGTCACGCATCATCGCGTGTCCTCACCGTATCAAATTTATTAAAACGGACAGCACACGTAGTCGAACGATGAGTCGTTCTGCCTTTTATTCGCCTCCCTCCTCACCCATCCGATGGTTAGAATACTATCACCTGTACGTAATTTTTTTGGACGATGACGACTGTAGGACGGTGTCGTTTTTGAAAATGACTTATTAGGTATCTACCGAACTGGGCGGGATAGACGATATTTTTAATGCGGTGCTATGTGGACTGATCCGTCACTAGGTGGTTTTTTCTTTGATCTGAGGTGGAATAGAAGAGCAATGGAAACAATTCAATGAAAACATTTGTAATGCATTACCTTTGAATTCAATCTTGGGAAATTTAATCCTATCCTAGAAAGCTTGGAGATGGATTCAAAAATTGACACGTTGAATCGCGATTCCGGCGTTGATTTAGCGACCAAAAGTTAAATTTCGCCATTTGACGACAACATGCATCTTCAAATCAAATTTTGTAAGCGAAAATTGGCAAAACATATTTGAAAAAATATCACGACATAAATAATTAGTCGTGTAATTTTTTAAATTGCTGTCCTGAAATCATGACTTCATCGTACCTTTTCTTTTTTTGACTTGTTGGACTGTTATACGCCTGTTTTTTAGTTGTGAAAATTTGATTCGAGTTCAAAAATTTGCAGAAGTGGTGTAATTTTTTGAAGAAAATTTTTGTATTGTCTGAAAAAATGTGACATTTTGAGCCGATTGAACTGGTTAAAATGTGGCCTTGATATGGAATTTTCAATTTCTTCCCTTGCTTCCCTTCAAAAATGTCAATCTTGCTTCATTTCTGATGATTTTTAAGTTTTTCTCAATTGCTTACTTGTGAATTTTTTCTTTTAATCCCACCTCACCTCTCCAAGCAATTTCACTTTAGATGCTCCTATACATACTAATGTCAGTTTCAATTAGTCTTAGAAATTTCAAATAAGCCAGATTTTAAAAAACATCGGGTAAAATTAAATTTCTCTCATTTTTCGAATCTAAACGCAATTTCTCATTTGAAATCCAATTTTGTCAACATGAAAAGTAATTGGTTCTGAGTAGAAGACAGAGGGAGAAGGAAGTGCAATGTTTGAAATATTGACAAAAATAATGATATAGGTTCAATTTTTGAGATACTTACATGTCTTGCAATTTTTTATAAATCATTTTCAAATTTGTAGCATGATAGTTGATTGTTATTCTGAAAAAATTTAGCAAGTTTTCTTTTAGAAGGGGCATCTTTAGAAAACGTATGTATCTATTTTTATAAAATGAAATGTTTAAATTTTCAGAAATGCTAAACAGATATTTTAATATATGACTGAAATGAGATAACTTGAATTTGACATTTTCTGTAATTTTTTGGTATCTTGCCAGGCTCGAAGAAAACTTATACCTAGGTACTTTAAAAAATGTTCTTTAAACTTGAAAATCATTTTTCAAAATATAAAATTTTCAAAATTGTTTATAAGTTATACTAATAATGTGGATTTTAACTTTTTTATGAATAGGTATACACTCTGCGAACACTCCATTGCTCTCTCATTTATAAATCAGTGAAAATTATCGGAAATCACTGGAAAACAGTCAGAATTGCAGCACAGTAATAAATCAAAGTAAACAGTGAAAAAAATTGCTGTAAAATTAGTGATGGAATTTCACTAGAAAGTCAGTAAAATCTTCGAAATTCACTGAAAAATCAGTGAAAATCATTGAAAAATCAGCGAAAATTCGCTGAAAATCAGTAAATTTCGCTGATTTTTCCTATGCTGTAATTCTGGCTATTTCTCAGTTACTTTTCACTGATTCAAAATGAGAAAGTGGTCTTTGAAAAAATTGTTGAAAAATTTTAGATCCTCCTCCCCATTGAAATACTTACAAGTGTAGACATTTTTGAAAGGGGAGGGCGAATGGACCGAACTTCACTCCTCTTCCAATTCTTTTTAATGGCGTGAATTACATGCTAATTAAATGAGAACTGTACCAAGATAAAATTCGTCAATTACCAAAGAAACATGAGTTTGCTAAGGCATTGTTATTATAATTAAAAACATAAAAAATGAAAATGAAATACTTACTTACGATAAGTTATTTCTGAGTACATTCATAACACTGGAGATATCTCCCACTGAAGAAGACTAGCTTATTAATAAACTTTATCAAAAAATAATAATAATAACGGGCACCATTCATAAAGTTGGGAAAATTTATTCAAAAAATAATATTCATCGCGAAAATTGGTAAAATTTATCATATGTGAGCCTGGATATAGAAACCATCCTTAGGTGTAAAAAATTGATTTCTGAGTTGACACTGATTTTGGGCGTTTCAGAAGGTATAGAATCAAAGGAGAACCTCCACTCAAAAACCAATTTTTTACACCTAAGGGTGGTTTTTATATCCAGGCTCACATATAGATTAATAAATTTTTCTGTAATTTAAGCATTTTTGTTGAATGGTGACTCTTTATTATAATTTATAATAAAATTTATTATTTTTTAAACATTTTCCATTTTCCATTTTTTGAGTGTGATCGATTTTTTAAAGTCTGAGTGAATTAGTAATTGAGTAAACTTAAAATTATGCTTTTACAGCTAGTTTTAGTCTAATTTTACAAAATTTGAAAAACCAGGCCAACAAAATTGTCGAAAAGGGAGAGAAAACCCCTTCGGATCGAGGTGAAATTTTCGGGATCTTGATGTTCTGGTATGACAAAAAGTTCAAGTACCTGAATTTTTCCATGAATTCGTAAAAAGCTCATAGAGTAAAAAGAAAACACGATGTCTACTGACGACAAGAAAAACCAGAGGATAACAAAAATTTTCATTTTTCAGATCCTGTAGACACCATGATAATAAGTTCGTTACTTTTCGTATTTTACATTTTATCGAAAACGGATTTTCCATAAAAATCATTTCATGATTAGTAAATGCATTTAGTTCGTATTTCTAACCATTTTTTTGCTCTCCTCGAGCCACATAATAAAAAAAATACCCAGAAAGCTTTTTACATTAATTCTGCACAAAAAATTTAAAAAATAGAGAAAAACGCCCAATTAAAAGCCCATAAAAATTTAAATCTTTCGAATATACCTACGTGAAAAAAAACACCTACTGCACTTCGTTTAATACGAAACTAGCACACCACAGGTGCTCGAAAGTAACAAAAAATATAAAATAAAAATAACGATAAAATTATATTTTAATACGTTGAACGTTCTATAAAAAATTAATCCTGAGGTAATAAGAGAAACGCTTTTTTTAATTGCTCGGAATTAAATCGAATTACGTTAATGTTTCGACCGATTTACTTCCCTGGTTTTTTCCCGCTTTGCCATTTATAAACGTCTTATTTGTATTTACAAGATGTTCGGGTTCACGCGAAACGAAGCAACCTCTCGAATTGGATTTTAACAGCTTGTATTGTGTTGTGTTGCGGGTTCGAGTTGCGATTTTGTGTACAGGCGAGAACCTTGACATTACTCACAACGAATGGCTAAAGAGACGTTAATGTACGTGAACTTGTGGTCGGTACTGGGTGATTAGAAAAGCTGGCTGTGTTGAGGTTGTATTTTCATATTGAATGACTAGTTGTTTTTGTATTTGGTGTGGTGAAAGTGGGGGTGGGAAAAAAAGGTGTGATGAGCTGTTTGGATACAGAGTTATTTGCCTTTTTTTAGTTGTGGGAAAATTTCGTAGTTTTTTGTCAATTATTTGATGATAAATGAAAGAAAAACAAAAAAGTGGCCTTACTCTCAAAAATTTGTTGCAATGAGAATTTACTTGTTCTGTTTTTTTCAACTTATCTATAGGTAAATTCTTTCGAAAAAAATTCGTTTAAATAGCATTTACGAAACACCTTGTACATTTTTACCTCATAATACGTACGTACTACAGAGGAACTGTATAGGTACGTTGAGATAGGTAGATAGGTAGAAAAGAGACGAGAAAAAGGTGTATGTACATAATACATATATAGACGACGCGCACCTTAATGCGATTCAGAAAAGGGCTGCGGCGGCATTATTATATTTGGATGTTTTCTTAATGCGTCCGTCCGTCGTTTCTTCCTTGATGCTGATGCTTATATGAACGAGTTTTACGTGCTAAAATGTAATAAAACCGAATGTAAAACGTTATTACGACATAAATTATCGGTCTGGATATTTCCCTTATTGTATGTTCGAGGGGTTCGTAAAGGTGTTCAGGTATACGCGTTCCGATGACATTGTGGCGAGCTGTTTTTCCCTAGGTGCTTGGAGGTGTCTAGGGTGTCTATTTGTGTTGCGAATTTTCCACATGGGAGGTTTGAAGATGATTTTTTTCAGGATTTTGCGAAGGGAAGATGACTCGAGATGAGTTTTTTGGAGGCTGAAGTGAGGTTGTTGGGCGGTCGGAGAGTTGAGGGATTTTAGCTGTGAGGTTCTAAAAAACTAAGCTTACTTCTTCCTTCAAAACGTTTTTTTCATGGTTTTCTTATTGGACCAGTGGATCTGGTTGTCATGAACTTTTGTAGAAAGATGTGGAAACATACTCTCTCATTTCGAATCAGTGAAAAGTCATTGATAAATAGTCAGAATTGCAGCACAGAAAAAAAACGAGTTTTCACTGATTACCTATTTTAAGAATTTCACAGATTTTTCAGTAAATTTCATAATATCACTGAGTTTTCAGTATATTTTCACTGATTTCTAGTAATTTTCTTTCACTGACTTGCTTTCAGTGAACATTTTTTTCACTGATTTATTACTGTGCTGCAATTCTGACTGTTTTTCAGTGAGTTTTGATAAATTTCACTGATTTAGTAATGAGAGAGTATGCTTCTGAAGTGAGGAGGATGAAAGTGGCGGGAAGGGCATGTCTACCTTGTCAAAAGTCAACTCCCTTATCGCTTTCAAATTTTTGTAATTATTACTTTTTCAGAATGGTATTGACGATAGCGTGGAATGAAACGAGATGCGAAACTACTGGACGAGTTTGTATTATTTACGGCAAACCGAGTAGGCAATTTTATTAACATCTGTTTTGTTCTTGCGTCTACTACGACGCAAGCATCCTACTGTTATCAACAGATTAGTGTATGATTGATTCTCGATTGCATTGAAGCTGCGTTATGTTGCGAGTTGAAATATATCTCAACACGAATTTTAGAGTCTTAGGTCGTTTGTGAGGTTATTATGGGTTCTCAAAATGGCATTTTTCAAAAAAGGAAGTTGCGAAAAAATAAAACCCCGTGTTGGGCAATTAATAATCCATTATCAAAATAATCGATTAGCCGACGTAAGTGCAATTATTTGGCCAATTTACATTACGCTTATGGGAGTTTATGAAATATTACTTTACTCGAAATGAGAGTGATGAAATTGACTCAAATTTAAAATATACATTAGTCAAGATGATCTCTACAATCCTGTGCATGGATTGCTCGTTACATCGAATATTTTACGAGAAAATTGAATTTGAAAAATCGGTAAAAAAATCCACTGATTTTTCAAATTCAATTTTCTAATATGCCCTTAAATAATGGGAAATATTTTTTTGCACGCCAGAATAGGGCGTCATCACGACGAGCATTTGCACGGCCAAATTAGGTGTAGGAACGACGAGCAATCACACAGTTTCACGACAGATTATAGCACGACAGTAAAGTGTTCAGGAACGACGGGGGGATATGTATTATGAAATAGGCGGTCAACACGCCAAAATAATATTTTACACGACGAAACATCATTAGTTCAATTATTGTCGACGTTCAAGCAAGTATTCAGTTTGATATCAATTATTGTGAATTTTTCAAACGATAAAAAAATTAATTTGAGATCAACGTAAATTCTGTAGTGTAGCATGTCACAACTTATAACTGGCTGCACTGATCTGCAGAATTTTCCCCAAACATTTCCGAAATATACTTCTAGCAATTGAAAAAAATATATATATAATAGGTATTTTTAGGCGAAAAAATTATCAATTCAAAGTCTATATAAATTCCATATTTTTGAATTTTATGATTTGCTGTTGGCTGCACTGGTGTATAAAATTTTCAATTTTTTTTTTCAAAAGGAGGTGCACATAGAGCACCCCCTGCTCCTCCTCACTTGTCCCTGGAGAGCTCATAATTTTTTTGGGAGGTCTCCCACTCAAAGTAAACCGCCACACCAAATTTAGTCAAATTCCAAGATGTGTTTTTTTTCAAGCCACCCTAACTCCCCATATTATCACAAAAAATTGATTTGTAAATATTCGTAGGGCATGAAAATTAGATTAAAATTGATTGACGTATCTACCAGCGGCAGAAAAAGTGTTCCAGCGGGACAAAAACGGATGAGGGGTCGACCTTTAAAAGCCAAGAAAGTGTTAGGTACTTGTGCAGTAAAAGTGAATTTGTCATTTCTAACTTTTTTTTTGTCGCTCAAGTAGCATTTTTGGAGCTGAAAAGTGACGTCGTGAATTGTATTTTATAGCCGTTTAAAGTAATATAATGTTGTGATTTTTTTAATTCGTCGTGCAATAAATTATTTCGTCGTTCAACAAATGTGAATTCATTATGCAGTCGTGGTATATCTTTTCTTGTCGTTAAATGTTCCTATGCTCGTCGTGATAACACCCTTTTTTGTCGTTGCTTAAAATCATACCCTTAAATAATTCTTCTTTTCAGCGATTGATTTATTTTATTCCAGAATGATGACCAGGTGGGAATTCTTGAACACCCTGTCATTCTTTTTCAAGAAGTCATATTCCAAATATGGCGAGTCGATTTGTAGAATCAGCTTCAGTATTTTTAAATCGGATTTCAAACGTCATATACATGTGAAAAAAATCATCTCCAGTAAAATCAGCCTCTCGAAATTCGACCGTTCTGTCGAATCCTCATAAATGCTTGAAAAGAAGCGATGGGATTGTAAATTTCGTTTACGTCGTTTGAAAAAAAAATTCCGACATTTTTATCCGCTTAATACGAGTAGAAAAAAATTTCACGTATTAAATCTGACATCGGACATTCGGTCGGTCGTTTGGATACGATTAAGGACTCGTGACGAATCTCAGAACTTGTCTGAGAAATAACATCGAATCTGGCAGAACCGAGATGAAGACGGGGTTGACCTGACTCGGTTCTTTTGATGTTACATAAATGGGACGGTAAAAGATGGAGCGAGAGACTATGCGGTTGATTTAAGCGGAAAATCGTATTTACGTCTCATTTTAACGCGAACAAATATGCCTCTTTCGAGATATTCGCTTCTCGTAGGACGAAAGAGAATCTGGTATTTGGCCTTTTGTATATGCGACGATGATACGAGACGAGTCGAGTACCTACGTGGAGTAACATTTCAAAGTCTCTGTGTCTCTGTAGTCTATATACGTGACCCAACTGTTCATATTCAAAACGAACGACGATGGCCCTCACATACGTGTAAAATTTTCTCTTTTTTCAATGGCGAGCTATATGAAGACGACGAGGATCGTACAAAAGAGCTAGAAAAAGAAACCAAAAGCCAAGTGCTTTTTATAGCGTTTATTAAAATTCACACAGTACAGAGTTAAAGAGAAAGAGGTTTTTTTCGTATAACGAGGCGAATTAAATTTCAAACATGGTAAAAGCGGCGGTAATTTGATTAAATTAGAATCTTTGAAGGATTTTTGCTGCCACGCGTTGTTCTTGTTGCCAAAACGAGATGATCCTTGGGATCCATTTTGAATCCGTCATCGGATAATCAACTACCTTCGACTATTCTGTAAACGAAAAATACACCTATGAATAGTAAAACTAGCAAAATGAACGGAATCGATACGAAAGGTGAGTATAGGCACCTTTGTAAAGGTAAAAATTACGATTCGGCGTGCCTCGAACGACACATATCAAAGGTATATGTGGGTATATAAATCTTCGAAATAAAGACGATTTTCGATGGCGACATAAACTTCGCCCGCGTCGCATCGCCTCTCGAGCTCACGCAATACACAAATTACACTCATAAACAACCTAGATGGGTTTTCGTGTTACGCTTGCTTAACATTTTTTTTCCTCTGTTGGCCAATGCGTTTTCGAATAAAGAGAGCAAGCAGGATCGAAGATTTATTAAATAAAGGGTCGATTCGGATAGGTTTGTATTGCGTATGTACGAATTACGTTGCGTTGCACACGGTGTAAAGATATCTTTCGTTGGGCTGCGAAAATTGCACGGACGACAGAAGGGATAAATTAAGGATATCTTATCCGTCTATGTAGTTATCTCGGTTGTAAAGTTTTATTGAAAGTCGAAACCCTCTTCAGTCGAGATGATAATTGAGTATTAAACGACGTAAATTAACGTCTTTTAATATGTCTTTTTTTATGAGAGGGTAATTAATTGAAGCGATGGAACTTTATAGTTGGTAAAGGCGGCGTAATTATCGATAATAATTTATTTCGGAGATGAGAAAGTGTCTCCGGAACGATGTGGTTTCTCATTGCGGTACTTCGGTTGAGGTGAAGGGAGTATGGAAAGATGGCGAAGGTGTAGATTTAACGTATTTTATGCGAGGAATTATCGGTTAAAATAATGATTTGATCGACTGCTAGGAATTATCATTTGAATGAATTATTCGGTACTCCATTAGGTTTGTTGAATAAATTATCATTTCTTTGAAAAATTAATACTTACTGCAAGATCGACAAGGACAATAAGCATTATGAGTCATGAGATCACAAGAGCTGCGAAAAGTCTGCGTACATTTCTGGCAGGTGAACGTATCGCCCGGCGATGACTTGCAATTTTTCTCATGGTGTCGTTGAGACCAAATGCTTCGGAATTGAGCACCGCAGCAACGTTTGCAGCCGAAACGATGTTGAGAGGATGTAACGCCCATGTAAGAGTTTCCTTCAAATGGAGTACTCTGAAGACAATTGCCTCGAAAAATATTGTTGGACTGATTAAGCTAACTGGAGAAGCTGAAAAATCAAAATTCTATGAAATTAAATACAATTTGATAGTAATTCATTTTTTCAAAACTGAAACTGGCTTTAATTTCAGCACCTGATTCGAAAATTATCGTAAATAGAATTTAGGTACTGATATTTCAGAGTGTCTAACAACTCCTGTTCGTCCTGTTTGTACTGTTTTGGGCTGAGTGGTCCTGTTTGTTCTGTTTTTGTACTGTTTTGGGGCTTTTTCAGTGAAAAGTCCTGTTTTGTAACAATTTTGAAATTCCACCCGCCAAAATAGAAAAAAAATTTCAATAAATGATCGTAATTGAAAAAAAATTTAAAAAAATTAAAAAATAGCTAATTTTTTTGGAACTTTTTTTTTTAGTATTACTATTAATGTTCGTTCTTGTTTTTTATATACAGGATAAGATTTGTTTTTATTCTATCTTCCTTGTCCTTGAATTTTTAAAATAAATTTTTTGCTCATTTCTAACAATTATTGAAAAAAATCGTTTCAATTTTTTTTTTTTGGGGGGGGGGGTACAAAATTGATCAGAACCTATTTTTCAAAGGTCCTGTTGAAGGTCCTGTTGGTCCTGTTTTGGGGTTTTGAAATTTTGTTAGACACCCTGATTATTTATTAGGGTCGCCCTTTTGAAATTTTCAAGTGCTATCTCTGGAATTATCCCCCTTGGAAAAAAATTCCCTGAAAATTTCGACCAAATTCGCAAACGCATGGAAGTTTGAAACTAGGGTAGCGCGTCGCTCCATCGCTACCACCGCTGAGCTGTGGTGTTGGTTCGTTACGTCGTGGTAAATTTCGTAAGATGAAGTAAAAAAAATTCCTCGGATTTCGACCAAATGCCCAGAAGTGGTACACTTTGACTTGAAAACACTCAAAAAAATTTCAGTGTTCTAGCTTAACAGGAGGTGGAATTAAAGGTTTCCAAAGTCTGCTGTTTTTTGACAAAAGTGGCATTTTGTCCCCTAGACCCCTAAAAACGTTATTCAGGGTGTCCATTTTCTGGAAAACCAGGAAAAGTCAGGGAATTTTAAAATTTCCGGCATTTCCGCTGGAATTTTGTAAAAATCCAGAAGAAGAATAATGGTAAGTATCTGAAGTTTCTAGACTCATTTTATTATAAATTTTTCAAAAAAAAATTCCCTCGCTCCGCTCAGGCAAAATTGTTTCAACTGATTTTCGTATGTATCATTTTTAGTTGACAATAATGTATAAGAAAATTGATATTTGAACACACGTTTTTGTCTATTGAACTATTGAGTTTTCAAAAAAAATTTCTTTGTACAGAGTTTTTTTTTTAAACACGTACTTTTTGATAAAATGTAATGAGAAAGAGTAGTGGAGTACCATGATGTCCCTGATCACGTTTTTGAAAAAGAAGGGAAGGGAATGGTAGAGAATTTGTATTTTTTTGGTCACATTTTGAGAAACTTTACTGGGGGAGTGAAGTGATAAATTTTCAAAGTTTTGAAGGTATTTTTTTGGAAAAATTTTCGCCTATATCTCATCAAAATAATTAATATTTTACTCCTCGTCGATCTAAGTATTATTTCATCAAAGTTTTTCCTTTTTATTTGAAATTTGTTCTGTTATAAATGGAAAAAGCAGCATCTAAAAATCTCATAAGAAGTAATGCTTTCTGAAAAAAAATTGTTGGACATTATGTGGGTAATTTAAATTATTCTTCTGCACAATTTCATCACGCAAAAAAACCACCCCTTTCTGGATCCTTCAGGAATAGCATATTTAAAAGGTCTGGAAAATTTCGAAAAATTGGTCTGGAAAACCTGGGCAAGTCAGGGAAAATCATTTCTGAGATATAATGGACACCCTGTTATTTAATAATTGTTTTACGATGTAAAAATTCAAACTGCAGCTTTCGAGCGTTCTAGACGAATTTCTATGTTTGAGGGTCTCAAGAACCAAATCCTTCTTTATTCAAAAAACAGTGGACTTTGGAAAATCCGAATCCCCCCCCCCCGGGAACTAGGGGTTTGAAATTTTTTTCGAGATTTTCAACTGGAAGTGTACCTGTTCTCTGCATTTCATCAAAATCTGAGATTTTTTTCACTTCATCTTACGAATTTTACCTCGACGTAACGAACAACACCACGCGGCTCAGTGGTGGTAGCGATAGAGCGACGCGCTACCCTAGTTCCAAACTTGAATGCGTTTGCGGGATGGGTTTATAAAATTATATGTATCGATTTGATCGAAATTTTCTGTGAATTTTTTATTCATAGTGGGTAATCATTTCAGGGGTTAGCACCCGAAAAATTCAAAAAAATAAATTAACCCAGTATAAATAAGGGCCACTCTAATTATGTACCACTTATCTAATAACATTACTTTTTTTCAATTAGTGGCACAATAAACTCGAAGTGGAAAGCATGCCTTCAAGTTTTTGCTTAATAAAAAGGTCTTCACCCTCACCGCCAGTATAAATTTTAAAAATCCTATGATTTTTTTTGTATGTAATTGGTTTGACTCCTTCGCCTACTCAGCCTCCTCATTATTTTGCACCTTGAAGATAATCGTCTGTGGTTTGAAAAAAAATTACAATTGGTTTTAAACTTGAGATATAATAATTTCCAGGTGACTTTAAAACAATGTAAAGAGTGACTGATTTCGAGAGATCTTCACTTAAGACTGAAGTCAATTGACTTTCTAATGAATTGGATTTTAACAAATTCGGTTCGGTTTTGCTTCGATCTGACGTTTCAAGTCTTAACACTATTCGAGGCGTTGATTTTTTTTTTGAGGAAACGTCATTTGGGATATTTACGAGTTTACTCGAAGGTAGTTTTAACTTTTTCATGTCCCTCTTCCCTCCGTACTTTTTTAATTTGAATCAGTCAAAAACTGAAGATTGATTGAAATCGACAAAATTGAGTCACTGGATTGGCAGTGAAATTTCATTGATTCCACTGTTAATCTGTGAAATTTGACTGCCAATCAGTGAAAAATTACTGATTCAATTAGTGAATTTTCATTTTCGAATCAGTAATTTTTTTCTTAACTACTGAAATGAATCAGTAAAAATTTCAATTTACTGATTGAATCTGTTATTAACTACTGAAATGAATCAGTAAATTAAAATTTTTACTGGTTCATTTCAGTAGTTAAGAAAAAAATTACTGATTCAAAAATGAAAATTCACCAATTGAATCAGTAAATTTTTCACTGATTTCATCAATGACTCAATTCTGCCTTTTTTAATCAGTCAATTTGGCTGATTCAGATTAAGAGAGTAGAAATTATACCTAATGTACTATTTTGATCTAGTCGATTAAAATGTGTTTCAATTTCAAACCACGCTCATCTTCAAATAGGAATGTTATATTTCTAGCTTCCCCTTCTTCCCCCGTTTGGTCAATTTTGAATGTAGGACCAAAGAACTCCCGAAGTGGATTCAAGGAATTAAAAACCCATTTTAGCGTTATTTTTTGTAAAAAATGGATTTATTGTTTTTTACAAGTTTTTTTTCGGTGATACCAATTATTTGCAGAAACGTTTCGTTCTTTTTCAATGGAAGTCAGAAATTGTTTAGAAAACGTCGTTTTCCGAAGTGGTCTACCTTTTAATTCTAGTTTCTATGTAGATTGGTTATAGTAGGAACACGTTTGTCAAAAGTGAATATCTTGGAATGAAAGATTAAACCTTACTTATTTTATACTTAGTTCACTGTTCGAAAAATTATTGTTCAACATTGCGGTCTTTGTACTTTAATTAACCAGAATTATAAACTTGAACGACTGAAGAAACTTGATATCGATTGTGTGATTTTCAAGGTCGTGGGGTACAAAAAATACTTAATCTAAAATAAATAATTATTCTAATTTTAAATATTTCACTCACAAAAATTAAAATGAAACCGTTAAAAAAAATTAAATGAAAAATCATCTCCGATGCTATTTATGCTGAAATTCCCTCTATGGATTTTTTCAAAGTTTTCTTTGATAATTTTTTGGGAACCCAGGCCTGTGATTTTTTTAAAAATAAGTTTTTCTGCGTTAATTATGATATTCGGTGGTTTCAAATCGCGATGGTAGTTATATGTTGTATGATTTTTTGCTTATGGGAAAGTTTAGCTTCTTCATCCTAGTGCTTTTTAAAATACTATTTGAGGCATTCAGAGGCTTGGTTGGCACTCGGCTTGCAATACGCAGCGTCATCCTTAAGTGGATATTTTCCGAAGTTCATATTGATGACCATGAAATGCTCCTTCGTATCGACCACCTGAACGTCTGCAAGTCGTATACTGGTTTCTTTTGTCAAATGTAACGAACATGATCCGCATTACTTCAGGAGAAGTTCAAAATCACAAAAATATGAGATAGCGAAGTTGTTCGCACTGAACGATTCTGTTTTCTTCTTTATATCTTGAGATTTTGTGTTCATCTTCATTTATAACTTATAACAAAATTAATCCTCTACAGCTGATTAATTTGCAATTTGTAAAATGTAATTGGGTATTCTTTGTGGAATGTGCCCACTGTAAAAAAATGATTTTTTTAACCAAAAAAATGAGCTGTGAAGATGGCATGGTCATTTTTTCGTTTTTTTTTTTTTTTTTTTTTTTTTTTTTTTTTTTTTACCTAAAAGTAAGCAGATCTAGCAGAAAAGTAAGTCTATTGTCTATTCTATTTTTTCGCGTCTTTTTTTACCTAAAAATAAGCTAAATTCCAATTTTTTTCATTTACCTATTTCATTTTTTTTTACCTAGAATCCTAGAAATAAGCAAAAGACTTGGTCTTTTCTATTTTTTCGTTTTTTTTTTACCTATCGAGACATAAAGTCTGAATTTACTCAAATATTTCTATTTTTTCAGTATTTTTTTTTATTTTTTTAAAAATAAAGTTAACAATTGGAACCAAAATAAAGGTTTTAAAAAATTAGAATGTATCAAGTTTAGTATCTCGATTTTGAGGAATTTAAAAAAAAAACTTGAAACATCAAAAATAAGTGGAGAATTGAAAAAAAGTAACCATAAAAAATCGTTTAGTGCGAACGACTTCTCTACTTATTTTTGTGATTTTGACCTTCTCCTATAATTTCGAGCAAGAAAATCAGCGGTATTTTTTGACAGAGCATTTGACTTTGCTCCTGTATCGAATGGAGTTAGAAAAAATGTTTCACCGCCTGTCGTGGCGACCATGTGTATTTTCAGTTGCTTCTTTTAACTGCGTCTGATGGCTGTTTTGTTTTTGTTCGTCTAATCGCTTTCAGCAATTTATCTAAACGGATTTTAATTTCTAACGTTGAAAACTCTCGCATACACCTCGCGGCGTATGTAGTTCTTAGTCAGCACTACAAAAGAGCAACTCTGTTCTATTTTTTGTTTTAAAACTGAATGACTTTATTGTGAATCGTACACTCGCCACTTGATTCCGCTTCGAGCTTTTCAATAAATCGAGTTACAAGCATTTGTAGAAAGAAATCAAGTACGTGCTGTGGAAAGGTTGAAGAGGTGAGACGGGGGGTAAATATTGAACGACTGAACAGTTATTGTATCTAAATTATATGTTATGGGAGGTATTCCAGTTACACCAGGTGTATAAAATATATCTAGGCATGTTTACATAGGTACAGGACTGGAACTAAATAATCTTTATCCTTATTACCTTGACTTGATAATGATGAAGGGTGAAAGCCAATAGATTGTGTGACGGTGACGACGAATTCTGGCACAATTCGGTATCACTATTCAACATCCCTGTGCATAGCTTTACACGCGTTGAAACAATGTACGAGTATGTATGCGTAAAACATACGAACGTTCGCTCTTATTGACGTCAAGGAACTAAATGAAAATGCTACGTCGCCTCGTATACGTCGTCGTGTCAAATATTTTAATAAGTACGTATGTAGATATACGATGCATGTTTAATGAAGACGACAGCGTAGGTATCAACAATTTCAAACGAGACTGTCGTTCGTGATTAAATTTTGAAGGTGTTTGTTTATTTTTTGGTCGATGGGGGGGGGGGATTTTGATTTTTAATCTATCACTGTGCTTACCAAAGTTTTTTTTTAAATTTCTGTATGAAAAAAGAAAACTTCCCATGTCATTTATTGCCAACATTCAATTTAATTTAATTTTTAAAAAGAATTGATAGGATACAATTGTGTGAGCATCAATTTGACATTTTTCGGTGTAATTATATTTTATCGCATTATTCCTTTTCATGGTTTGTTGAAATGTTCAGTTCGAAGATTGAAAAAATTCGAAAAATTCTCTTTTTTTCAAATACATCGAAATGCATACTTATCTAGGTCACGAAGATTTAAAAAAAATCAAACGTACATACGTCATAGAAAATCTTTCTATGGGTTTGATCCGTTTAAGCGACTGTTACCTTGTATGGTTTCACCATATCCATTTTACCAATCATAACGTCCCCGATGATTGACGCGAGTATGATTTTCTTTTTTTTTTACCTACCTATTTACCTAGCCAGTGTCTCGGTATAATTAATGCGTAATTTTTTTCTTCACGTGTTGTATTTGTTTTCATGAGTTGACGATAAGTGAAGGTTTTTTATTTTCGTTCGAAAGTGCTATAAATGTCGACCAGGACGAATTCAACGTTGTTTGAGAAAGATGATCGAAGTAGTACTTCTTCCATCAGGATCAGGTATGTCGATTTGTAAATGTAGACGGAAATTATGTAGGGTAATTGAAGGAATGTTTTGGCGAAATTGATTGAATTAGTTTGATTGAGGAGGCTCATGAAACTTCCCCCCCCTTCACGACCAAAGTCTTGAAAAAATATGAAATTTTTTAGCTTTTGAACGCCTCTTTTAAATTTTTTTGCCCGAATATGCATATTCCTTTGAAAGAAGTGTGACTGTAATTCGATTCTTAAACAATTGTGTGTGAATTTCCTCCCACTACCTGCTGCTCCTTGTCCCTGCTTAGTCTCAGTTGGAATAGAAAACTGTACTTTTTGTAGAATAATGGGGAAAATATGGAAAATTCAAGGAAAATAATCATAGAAAATTAGTGATGCTCGTATTTTTATAATTTCATCTTTTGTCAGGATGATGGTAGTCTAGCATCTTTATTTCCATGAATACTGGGTAGATCAAAATGAAAAAATCTATGTTCAGGTTATTTTCTTTGAGATGGAGGATCTCCTGAAAATCCCCCCTCCCTCCGAGTCCATGAGAGGACGATGCTAAGATATCTCAAAGTGAGGCCATTTTCGAAATTCTAAGTAGTGCCATCTGCTGGAAACCTCGGTCACTTCCCTCACCTTAAAAAAGTGTGATTGAGTTTCTATATCTTTCCTGAACCATTGACCTCAAAATTGCATACCTTTTCTACCCTCATCCCCAAGGGATTTGAAAAATTACAGATCGCGAATTTGAAGACTTTTTGATTTTTACCAAATGAAAATTGCTCTTTCAAATTCTCCAAATTTGAATTTACAAGTTTTTTGTGTTTAGGATCATTTTTAATGAAAATTTTCAAAAAATTCTTGTGCTGCCAACTTCATTTTGATTCATGCAGTTTTTCATAAAATTTCATTAGCTCCGCTGTAAAAATTTCCAAAACACTACTTTAATTTTATTTCAGGGAATAGGAGTCGGAGTCAAAGTCTGAGATTGACTCAGGAGTCGAGGTGGAGTCAGGAGTCAGCGTGTGAGTTTGATTTCGGAGTGAAGGTGGAGTCAGGAGTCACCGTTCTCCCTTGACTCCGGAGTCAGGAATTAACTTTTTGGCTGACTCTCATTCCCGGTTTTATTTCAATAACCAGCAAAATTTGGCTTCCTTTTGAAGCTACTGAATAAACAACTTTAATTTTACGAAAATTCTGTGAATCAAAACGCAACTGGGAGTACCGCCGTGAAAATTTTTGAAAAATGTTACCAAAAATATTGTTTTATAACCAAATAAATTATTAGCTCGGTTTTGAGATGTTTAAATGAACAATTTGATTTTGATATAAATTTTTAAAAAATTTCAAATTCGCGATTTGCAACTTTCAACTTTCTTGTAGGGGTAATACGGGCTTTTTAGGTTTTGACCCAAAAAAAAATTAGCAGAAAGGGGAAGTTTCGGATATAAGCTCAGTAAGGCATGTATTTCAATATTCCCGAACTTCCCTAAAATTGGTAAATATTTTGACCCTTTTTTGGGGGTGAGGGGTTCACATTTTGGTTTTTTGCCCATAACTTTCGAAATTACGCATTTACGAAAAAAAGTTGAAACAAAAATTGTAGAGAATTAAAAAACAAAAAATTGTTTTTTATAGTTTTTTCCTAGGACGTCATGGAAGGGAGCTGGGGCCTTTCGAAAAAAATCAATTTTGAAAATTCCCCATTAACAGAAATAATTACCAAAAATCGGGTTAATCGACTTTTGGGAGCGGTTTTTTTGCATAGTACATTCCATTACTATGTAGAACAAGAAAAATGTATAGCCAACCCCTCATCTCAAAGTAGGGGGGTGGACCCTCCGTAGAAAAAGTCGCGTTTTCCCCCAAGCATAGCTCAGCTACAGTGAAAAATTCGAAAAATTGGTTCAAACAAACGTTGTAGAGCGTTGAAAGACGAACATTTTACTTTTTTTCTGTGTGGTCTTGGAAGTGAGTTATTGCAAGAAGAAAAAAGCGGCGTGGCATTCAAAAATTTTTCATCAACTCAAAAAAATGTTCGTCTTTCAACGCTCTACAACGTTTATTTGAACCAATTTTTCGAATTTTTCACTGTAGCTGAGCTATGCTTGGGGGAAAACGCGACTTTTTCTACGGAGAGTCCACCCCCCCCCCCCCCACCCCCCTACTTTGAGATGAGGGGTTGGCTATACATTTTTCTTGTTCTACATAGTAATATGATGTACTATGCAAAAAAACCGCTCCTAAAAGTCGATTAACCCGATTTTTGGTAATTATTTCTGTTATTAGGGAATTTTCAAAATTGATTTTTTTCGAATGGCCCCAGCTCTCTTCCATGACGTCCTAGGAAAAAACTATAAAAAACAATTTTTTTTGTTTTTTAATTCTCCATAATTTTTGTTTTAACTTTTTTTTCGTAAATGCGTAATTTCGAAAGTTATGGGCAAAAAACCAAAATGTGAACCCCTCACCCCCAAAAAAGGGTCAAAATATTTACCAATTTTAGGGAAGTTCGGGAATATTGAAATACATGCCTTACTGAGCTTATATCCGAAACTTCCCCTTTCTGCTAATTTTTTTTTGGGTTTGGGCTTTATTTTAGCTAAAAAGTCCGTATTAGGGCCCTGGAGGGCAAGAAGTGGTAACCAATTTCAAGATCAATGATGCAGAGAGGTATAGAAACTCAAATCGCGTATTTTTTGGGAGGGGTTACCGAGGTTCCCACCTGGCGGAATTACCCTAAGTTTTTTTTTCTGAAAATGACCCCACTATGAGAACTTCTAGCTTTGTCCCCTTTGGGCTCGAGAGTTCAAAATTTTTTGGGAGGTTTCCCACTTAAAGAAAATATACAACATCAATTTTCATCAAAATTCAGAGTATGTTTTTCTATTTATGTACTTAGCTACTTACCCTAATAAAGTCATTATCAATGTGTGGTTTTTTGCAGTGTAAAAACTGCATTTTTGACAAAATTTTTGAACAAATCCAAAAAATTGGTTTTGCTCGGTTCAGATTCCGCGGATACGCACACATCCAACTACAACCTGTAAAAATTTTAACCCTCAAACAATTAATCTTAGGATTGAAAGTACTTTTGAAATTTCTTCAGAATGGGCCTATTTTGTCGATTATTTAAAATGTGGCATTCCACAAAAATCAGTTTACATAATTATAGTCGAAATTGAGTTATTCACATGAGGATCCTTTTAGATGTTGAGATATCGAATTAAATACTTTTGGTCAAAAGGTTAAAAATCTCCTGAAAAAACATTTTTGAACAAAATTGCACCTTTTCCATTCAAAAACTTTGAGCTCATTTTTCTTGAAATCGTAAATTTCAGATCATGATTTTCAATTTTTTTTCAAATTTTTTCCACTTTTTGGGCTTCTATAAGCGTTTAATTTGTTTTATCAACATCTGAAGAGAGTCCTTTATGAATCATTTAATTTTGTTCTTACGGCCCCCATCATCTGTGAGATTCCACATGTACTATATACGCAATGGTCGTCTAATATTCAATGCCATGAGAAATAATTACAATACCAATCAAATAGGCTTACACTTGAAAAATTGAAAAGTATTTTTTATTTCTTAATGAAAGCAATTTTTCGGTCAAGTTTTCTCTGTGATAGCGGGAATCAAAATTGAGTCTCTTGGTTCAGAGACGAACTCACTATCATTGTGCCGTCATAGGTTGAATGCAGTCCTGCTCTTCTTGTGCATAATTCTGAGAGAAAATTCGACTAAAAATTACGTCTTTATTAAAAAAAGGAAAAAAATACGAGGGAAAATGCTCAAACCTTTGTTTTTAATGCCACACTATTAACGTTTCTTTTTTTTATTATACTGGTATTAAAAGAGAAATAAATTTGCGAGTAATTATTCGAGAATATTTTTCTGGCATTTGGGTTCTATAATGGTTGGGATAGCTAACTCGTTGCATATAAACCACCAAATGAGCAGACCTCGTTGCATTAACGCGGTTTGGCCAAATAGAAGGGGTTTCCAGTCTGATTGCTCGTTTTGGCTACGTTCGACAAATGGAAAAAAATTACGGTTTGTCGTAACTTGTTGATTGTGCGGTATTGTTAAGTAGATTAGAATGGTCGGAAAGTTTTTTCGTCTCCCGAAGTTCGAGGGAGTATACGGAAGAGTTTTATTAAAATCGACGTGTGCCATGTTGCCTCGCTCTATATCTCGGCATTGCGAGAGACTTAATATGATGGGTAATATTCGTTAATGGATAATTTGGAAAAAAAGGGCCGAGTTGATTTCATTCTTCTATTATCATTTCGAGATAAATATTGGGAGAAGATAGTTTGAAATTCGAGGAAGAGTGAAAAACTAACGTTGAATTGTTTTTCAATAGTAATAGTTTCTTTTTCTTTAATTAGCTGTGTTGTAGGTATATCACTGTGTTGTTCAAATTATATTGGCTGGAATTCTGTCTCTAATAATTCTTGATCCAATAATTCAGAAAATTCCCGATTTGATGATTGTTTAGTGTTACGTTCGTGATTTCACTTTTGTTCATTTGCGTCGTGTAAATAGTTTTTTGTAAAGTATAACCACCTTCAGATGAGCTTCTTCTTCTATATTTGGGATATCCATCATCACTCTTGAGAGTATTAGATATGAAATCTTTTGGAAAAGATTTTATACATGAAGTATTTTGCATACACGGTGATTTATAATTAATGCGACCACATGGACCATGTATCATAAATTTTTTTGACTAATTCATGCAACTCTTTATTTGAATTTGGGTCTGGAATTTCTGCACTTATTATGGAATCTATATCATCTGTCCTTATTTTATTTACTAACCATAATAATATATGAACATATAAAATAATTGAAAAAATCTTAAAATTTTGAAAATGAAAATGAATTGGTAAAAATCAAAAATGAAATAAATATAAAGTCAATGAAACTGATAAAAAAACACATTAGTTGTTAAAAATAAAGAACTTAAATAAAATTAAAAAACTAGAATCCTGTAAAAAAAAATTGAAGTTGATAAACTTACTCCTATTCCCTGCTATTCCCTGAAAATGATCTGATTTAACAAATTTTTTATTAAATAATTTGATTGAAATTGATTTCAACAGGTTATTATTTAGAAGTTTGAGGTAAATGGGACGGAGAGTAGTAAATGGCAAATAATTCAAATACATAATTGAAATTTAGTACAAAAAATACTGCTTTTTATCTAATAATCAATCAGATACCATAAGGTACTTAGTTTGGTTCTTTCATTAAAATTTTTAAATAAAACTTCCTTTCAATTTTTTTCAATTTTTGTCGATAAGAGGAGTGCGGAGAATAGAAATTATCAGAAGTCAAGATGAAAGTTCAGAAAAGGTCGATTTGATTTCAGAATTTTGATACCTAACATGGTATAATGAAATAAACAAACGAATATTGTCACAAATCAAGCTCTCGTTTTTGATATTGTGAATATGCGAGTCTGGATGCAGGAACCACCCTTAGGAGTCAAAAATTGGTTTTGAGTTGACATTGATTTTGGAGTAGGAGTAGAATCAAGAAGTAACCTCAACTCAAAAATCAATTTTTGACCCTGAAGGGTGGTTTCTATATCCAGGCTCACATATGTACCTAATAAGAATTGAATTGGTTCAGAGAACTTCTCGGTGGCAGATGCATGGAGAGATGGTAAGATTTTCAAATTGGAAGCAAAGAATGAGATAGGTGTATTGTCTGCAGTATTTTCGCTGATTTCAATTTCCATATTAAATTTTTTCAAAGTATTGTGGCCAATATTCTAAAATTTCATCGTATTTTATTATTTAATTCGTCTTTTATATGCCTTAGTTTGAAAATTATCGTTTCTTGGTATCTTTTCCATCCTCCTTGAAAATTTTTTTCAATTATCATAATTTTATTTTATACCAAGTCCAAAATAATATTCAAATTTAAATTGAAGAAATGACTTCTGAATTACCATTCATCAGAGAGAAAAAGGACTGTAAATGGACTGCATTAAACCGCATCGATTTCAAATCTTCGGTCATTTTCATTCTCGGACGATTGATTTTCACGTTACAACGCCCAAATATGTGGGCGGATAGGTAAAAGTATAACCTTCGTACAGGTGCGAAAAATCAAATTGAGAAAAAAAAATGAAAGAAAAAACCTTTGGAAATCGGATAAATTCACTCGAATTCGTCTCGTAACCTGGCTCCCTCTCGACTCCCTGCCTTCGAGATGAAATTCAATAGCTTGAATCGTCGACGACGTTTACAATGGAATGGGAAATAGTACTCGGTGGAAATAGCTGTATCCGAATCATCGGTACAGCACCAGGCAGCGAAATATTTCCCCTTCTCTGCTCCCTCGGTCGTCAATTTTTATATACGATTGCGCGAGCCGATGAAAAAGACGACCCGAGAAAGGAGGCAGAGGGTCGTCGTGTTGTACGTAGGTACGAAAAAATGCGACGAGTTAAATCTGTTCTGGCGAGAATTATTTTTCATCTTTGAGTGGAACGGTACGTCGTCTTCGGCTTCTCCAAGGTTGGCGCTATCGTCGAATGACAGAGAGTAAAAACTACCACTTTAGTACCCAATTTGAAAGAATCGAAATTCCTTTGAAATTTCATATCGAGAATACTTTTGCCGTCGTCGTCTCTGCTCGAAGCACGGTGAAAGAAAAAAACCCCTGGCGAGAGGTTTAAAATGGTTAAAGCAGCTGGACGAAGATGGGAGAGGTAGAGAGCGTAGTGCTAATGGTATTATATGAAACGCTTCTATTGCTTCACTTCAACAGTTGTCTCTCTACGACTTTTTGTTAAGCTGCAAAATTTTCCACTCGAGTCTTCGATGGTGAGGAGAAAAGGAGGCTTTTGTGAAATACGAATCACCGTGTCCGTTTTTTATTTCGGTTGTAGGTACTCTCGATATCGATATACGAACCGAGCTCTTGCCTTTTGCCTCCAGATATTTATCCCTTACCGGAACCAGCGAGGATATTAACGGTACGAGTAAAATTGTATGTTTATTATAAAAGCATCTTATGGAATCGGTAGCGAAACAACCGAAGGCGAAGGATATGTATAAAGTTGGCGGCTTGGCCTTTTTTTCCAAGATTTATTATCGAATTGAAGAAACTCTTTTAGAATGGGGCGAGCCCGGAGATGCGGGTGTTTTAAAAATACCTCCACTAACTCGATAATGGCGTTCGAAATTACATTTTATACGCGATAAAGAGCCATCGCAGGAAAACTTTGCTCGCACACGAGAAGTAATTTAGCGCAGCGACGCTGAGCTGCGGCGAAAACGAATGGAAAATTGTGTATTTGTTAAAATTTATCTCGTCGCCACCTCACAAAATACAAAAAGTGTATATAAAATTGATTATATCGTCGTATATTGTCCTCCTCCCTCCTGTGGCCCCTGCTGACCAATTTTATCAAAATATTTCGCCATAAGAAAAGCACCAACAGGGCCGCGGTAGTTTCGTGAGAGTTTTTCATCAACCGAATTATTATCGAAGTCCCAATCGTGTGTAGCGGAATTGCTAAAGGGATATGGTCGCGTCGTCGTGGTACGTGCGTCGAAAAATTTAGCCGGCTGTGGCAGCTGCGAAGGCGACGTAAAGACCGAAGTATTTAAACGTTAATACCCCGTTGGGATTTGAAAAAAAAGGTGGGAAATTTTTTCCTTTGTGATAGTACGCTCGGTGTGGCAATGGATACATCCTAGGTTCGGATTTCGTTTACGTATACTGTTTTTATTGTTTTTCCAGGCCGGGTGTACGAAGTGAAGGGCAGTGGGTTCTGCGAGTGTAAATCGAAGCCACGTTTGCGGAATTTACATTGCTGTTTATCGAGTATCCTGGTCCGTGTCCCTGGGTTGGATGGGTGGTTATTTATCGAGAGCTGCCGATGCCGGAGTGTTCGTGTGCTTGGCGCTCGCTGGTTCGTGGGCGAGTCGATAGTGCGAGTGTTGAGGTGAAATTGAATTTTTCGGTGTGCGGAATTGGAGATGTTGAGAGAAATATTGAGAGGGAAGAGATGAAATTGAGAAAATCACTGTTGTGATTTGATTTTCTTGTCAACGTAATCTCGTTGACGAGCAGAGATGAAAAATTAAGAGGGTGTGGGGATAGTCCACCCATTCAAATTTTTTCAAAAAATTAGCAAATTTTGTTGTAAATCGACAAATTTTTTCAAAATGTCGGCAAATTTCGTTATAAATGGGCAAATACGTGAAAATGTGCCCATTTATACAACCAAATTTGTCGACTTATTGAGAAAATCTGCCAATTTTCCACAAAAATCAACGAAACGAGAAAGAGCATAAATTTTGACCATGTGGCATGAACACAAGACAACAACATTTTTTGTAAAGAACTTCGAAAAGCACGAAATTTTTCCTCCGAAGTAATGGCATTTTTTCGAACAACGAGCCATTAAATAAATAAACTAATATCTTTCTAAATCTTCAATTTTTCAAATCTTAGTATAGGTACTTACCTATAACAAATAAACGTCGAGGATTTTGCCTCACTTTCAATACCAAAATATTGATTTGAATAATGAAGAAATTCCAGCTTTTGGATGTCTTTTTTCTTCAAAAATGTTTTCCTTAGGTCCGTTCGGGCTTGATGAATTTGCGTTATTTATTTTCTAAATGATAGTGTGAATATGGACCCTATTCTTTTCCATCACAGGTAATTAAAAACTTTGGAGGAGAAAATTTTGTGCTTCTCATTGATCAGGACTTTTGGAGACCATACCGAATAAAATTTTCAAAAAATTTTGATTTTTTTGAAAAGGTATGTAAGGGAAGGGGAAGAGTCATTAAGGAATGTAGTTTTTTTAGAATTGAAAAAAGTAGCACAAAAAAGCACGATTTTTTTGTTTTTTAATTTCCGTACGAAATCTTGTTGACAAATTTTTAATTCCTCCCCCAAGATTTTTGCCCAAATTTCGTTTTTGTTGACGACTATTTTTATGGTTTAGGTTAAATGAGATTTTGTTTTGAGAAATAAATCTTGTAAGTAGTTGTATGAAGAATGCCATGTAAAATTTTTCATCGTTGAATTATGATTATTCAGACTTCGTCTGAAATGCTTGAAATTTTAAATGACGCCTTACCATGTTTCCAACTTCAATTTTCCCAAAATTATTCCAATTTGGGGTTTTTACACTCGTTTCTAATTCCTTAGGACTTGTCATTTGTAAAACTCCGTTAGTTACATTTGTTACCATTTTCATTTTTTTCATCAAATTGTACTGCTTGTGCTATCCTCTATCGAATAAAACTAAAATTAAAATTCTACATCCATCTGGTTCTCAGAAACTGCGTTTTTGTTTTGCAAAACCCTGTAAATTTTGGACTTATGGATTTTTGCAGATGAATGATGAGTGTTTGTTTACATTTTAAGTGTGTTGAAAATTTTGTCGTTATGTGCTTTCCGAATGAGGTTTTTTGGTACCGAAATAATGAAATGTACGAATTTTTGATATTATTTTTGTACATATTTTTCGTTCATTTGCGAAACCTCGAAGTCCACCACTTTTCAACTTAAATTATTCGTTTAAGAAGCACCGTAATTTTGAAATGATGCTGTAGATCAATTCAAATACATAGTATTACTGAACAACGTGACCCAGAAATTTCCTCTTCACAGGCATCAAATATTTGTGTAAAACGGTTTTTGTCTCTTAAAAAATTTACCCCATCATGGGTTTTTGCAAATAACTGGTTCTAGTCGGAAGAAATTGAAATAATTTTTAAATCCAAGTTGAAATTTCAATCATTTTTTTCAAATTCATTTCTATTTTTAAAAATTTCTTTCAACGTTTCAACTCGGAAATGACTTTGATTTTTTTTTTAATTTTGAACTTCATATTTTTCAAAATTTCTTCCTGTTCAAAAAGAAATTCAGAAGAAATTTAAAAAAGCAGGTAATAAAGATAAGAAATTAAAGAAAAATCAAAATTGAGAAAAATTTTGAAAAACTTGACTTTTCAGATACCTACATTCAAACTAAGAAAAAAATGACGGAATTTTTTCTTTATTATAAATTCTGTAGCAAAATTAAGCTATCGTTACCGTTTTTTTATTTGTCTTTTTTTTCGATTTTCGTTACGTTATGTTTTTCGTTATGATATTACTAATGTGACGATGGATTTGCAACGATCTCGGAACTTCTATGAATGCCAACCGATTTATTTTATGTAGTTTGAAAAAAAATTGACATTTGTCAAAAAATTAGAAAGTTTTAACAAAATACATCATTCATTTCGAAAATGTAGGTACATATTAAAACATAGTTACATAAAATGAACTACTCTCTCATTCTGAATCAGTGAAAAGTCACTGATAAATAGTCAGAATTGCAGCACAGGAAAAATCAGCAAATTTCATTAATTTTACTGACTTTTTAGTGAATTTTCACTGATTTTCCAGTGAATTTTCACTGATTTTCCAGTGAATTTTCACTGATTTTCCAGTGATTTTTCTCACTGATTTGTTCTCAGTAGAAAAATGTTCACTGATTTTCTGCTGTGCTGTAATTCTGACTGTTTCTTAGTGATTTTCGATAATTTTTCACTGATTTATAACTGAGGGAGTAGGTACGTATTTGATAATTCTCTATTGGGTAACAGAAATTAATTTAACATAACGAATTCATATTTTGAATGAATATTGTAGCTGAAATCTAGAGGTTATCTACAGAGCAACTAGTGAGGAGGATGTATTTTGAATGCGTTTGAAAAGCTAAAAATAACAGTGTATAAAAAAAAGGACCAACCCGGCAACACTGCCTCTCGAGTGAACTAGCAGTTTTCCATGCGTTTTGAAGGGTAGGATTACGTACGAAAATACTTTTAGAGTCGATTACTCAATAAATCGTTAACAGACGAAAAAGCCAAAATATTGAAAAATGAAAAGCTCGGAATAGATTGTTTATGAAGTGCAGGAAAAGGAGAAACAATTACGTAAAATGAAGAAAAGGAAATGTGAACTTACCCGAGTTCAAAGTGAAATTTACTAACCTTTGTTGTAAATACCCGTTCTGAATGTTTTGAAGCTTGATTCAAAAGCTGTAACAGTCCGAAGTTCCAAGATAATTTAATGAAATCTGTAAAGTATGTGAGGATAACTTGTGATTTGTTCATTTTGAGCAATTTTTCATGAGACATTTAATCATGACGTCAGTTTTGACCTTTAATGCTTCGTTCAAAAGTTGAAAAAAGCGATGTTCGAACATTTCAGACGTGGAAAATGATAGCTATTTCAGTACGTCTCTTTTATCGTTCTCGCTCCATTCATGTTTGATAAGTTTGTGCTTCTTCAAAAAATATGAAAACAAAAAATAAATTCTCGAAAAATGATATGAAAACTTTCTCCACAGTTTTTGAAAAAGTTGAATATTTTAAAGCAGAAAAAAATCTCTAAAAAACTGGAAAACATTGGTCTAGAAAACGTAGAAAGATCTGTTTTTTAAATATCTTTTCAGTCTAGCTTGCTTTTTTAAAGGGTTTGTTGACACCTTTTCACCAAGAATTAATTCTCTCTTTTATGTGCGACTGATCTGCATCTTCGAAATTGGTCGACTGCAAAAAGATGATTATTTTTATCGTGTTGCAATCTTATGCTAATTACAATTTCTTATTTCTTTTGTTACAGGTAATTATCTCTTTACTGTTGGGTGATATTTCTATGTAAGGTAAATTCATTTGAATTTTTTAATGTTTGGTGATAATTTAAACAATTGACAGGATTTTGCATTTTTACATTTGTTTTATGTTATACCTACTCCTGTTAAATACATAAGTTTTTCGTCTCAATATACACCAGAGAGATAAATTTTGTCACCTCTAAACTCTGGAATGCTCATTTTGAACGCCAAAGCACGCTATTCTTTGTTGTCGCAATGAGATATTAATATTTTACCAATTTAAAAATACGTATTTGGGAAATTATTAATTTCGCTCATGCTGCGTTCTAATCTGTGAGTTGCTTTTGAGAAACATACAGTTCAGAAAAATCCATTTTAATTAAATGCAGCTGCATGCAATTTTGTTGTTTTCGATGAGAGAGTTCTAATCTGTGAGTTGCTTTTGAGAAAAATACAGTTCAGAAAAATCCATTTTAATTAGATGCAGCCGCATGCAATTTTGTTGTTTTCAATGAGAGGGAGATAGGAATCAAAAATCACACCAACCTCGGGTAAATGCCCAATAACAAAATACCAGAAGAGAAATAAGTTTTGTGCTAAGAAAACCTACCGCAGATGAAATTCAACTCGGCAAATTTAACCACTGCCAGAGGGCATAAAATATGATAAAATTAAATCCTTACTTTTTGCTTGTTCGGCGAGTCAGACAATTTATAAAGATTACAAAACCGCGCCGAGTACCTTTATAAACGAAGACACATTAGATCTCGAATAACGAGACGTCGCCGATGACAACGAATTCTGCGCCAGGAGGCGAAAAAAAACTGGAATTGCGACGCGACGTCTTATACCTTACTTTTCATCGAGACACAAGAAGGCTCCGGCGGATGGAAATCTTCACGCCTACGAATATACAGAAAGGTATTAATAATTAAAAACTTGCGGCTAAACTTTTAACCGCGCCGCACAGTCAAAATACGTCTCGCGCCTCTATCTTTATTCTGCGTATAGTATTTTTCTCCGGTTGAAATGTAAATTGCTTTTAACAACGCAATTCGGCGTAAATAGAAAGTTTCTCTCGCGTAGTTTACCCTCAAGAGAAAGCCACCGCCGCGATCATCCTCGATTCTCGCCTTGCCTGTGTTTTTTTCACTTCCCCCCTGGCCCCCTCGAACACCGTGTTTCTAAGAATAACACGTTATATTTCGCATCATAAATTGCGCAAGAAAAATTTAATAATGCATGATTTGATTTGCGTTTATATTTTATTGCGAAGGAGTAGGGTGAGTCCCGAAAGAGCT
The DNA here is from genome assembly GCA_033439095.1 of Pseudococcus viburni. NCBI lineage: Eukaryota > Metazoa > Arthropoda > Insecta > Hemiptera > Pseudococcidae > Pseudococcus > Pseudococcus viburni. The sequence goes on from JAVBJF010000351.1 coordinate 244,196, forward strand.
ATTTGCCGGATTAATTCCGTCAACGATTAATTTCATTTTCAAAGACTAAATTTAGAAAACAGGCATCGCGATGACGTTGGTGTTTTTCTTGTCGAGTCGCGTACAAACCAGCGAGCTTTACCTCGATTTGAAAGAATTTTCTGAAACCCTTGGCCTCGGCCTTGAAAAAAAACAGATGCAGCAAAAATTTTTAGTCTTCTTGTGTTTTATTTTAAAAACAAATTGAAATTCTCAAATAATCGAAATTCAAAATGCTTACATTTTTATCAATTTTAAAAAACTTTTCAACTAAAAATTTTCACAGTATTTAATCAGGTTTCAAGGGGTTTTCAAGTTTCAAGGTTAATATTTGAGAAATGATATCCTTTCATTTGAAGAAAATTGTGACTATGCACCTATTTCGAAATGTTCTCAAACACTGATTGATTGATGATACCTACTTTGGAGAAAAGAGTAATTACATTCAATGAATCACCAGCAAATATCCTACATCATCGCAAGCATTCATCGTCGATTCCAGTTTTAAAATCAATTCAAGGATGAGAATTTTTCTTTCGTTGCTCGCGAGAAACTTTCCGAAAGTAATAAGACGAAAAGTTGTCATCCTTAACTGCTTCATTTTCTACTCAGAAGTCATAATTTTTCGACATTTTTACTGAAATTCTGCATAGATGACCTGGATGGCTGATTTCCTTTGTAAAAATTTAAGTTGAAATGAAAAATCGACTTGTATTTCTCGTGATTTTTAGAGCTATTGTGATGACGAAAATCGAAACTTACTTACTCTCTTGAATTTTTTGATCTCTGGACTACCTATTTCGTTCAGATTTTTTTTTTAAAACCGTTTATGGATGCTTACGTATTAATTAATAACTTTCAACCATAAAATGAATAATAATAAACTTACAGAATAGAATTAATATTAATAAATATAAAAACAAACGTGTTCTCGATCTCTTTAATTAATATTTTCAATAGCTGTAAAAAAAAGAAATTTTAATTTTTGAAATTTTAAGGGATGAGATGGGAAGTCTTCTTTTGCATTTATTTTTCAAGGTTGAGGCGTTCTATTTTTTTTTTCAATTTGAAGCAACTTACACGGGAAATTGTAAATAATGTAACGAAAATTTGAATCTTTCATGTCAGGTTATTTCTGTTTACGTAATTATTGAAAAATAGTATATTACGCAACAAGGGTGAAAAGTGCGTGTTTATAAACGAGTGCGAAAAGTTACAGCACGAGCCGAAGGCGAGGGCTGTATCGCACGAGTTTATAAACACACACTTTTCACCCGAGTTGCGTACGCTATTTTTCTCAACTGATACAATGTAACGTACACCATTATATCATTGATAAATTTCTAAATTCTTAAAAAACGTAGAATAATCCGGTAAATGGGAATTGGGAACACTGATGGTAACGGGTTAAAACTCGTCGTACAAAATTTGTAATGCATTACTTACATGATTCTCATGTCGTATCTATCGAGTAACGAGTATCATTTCGCTTATTATAATTTTAAAGTTCAGTGAAGTAGCGTATCAATACTCTTTCATTGATTCCTAGTTCGTCATTAGATTTCCGCCGGTCTTCAAACATACGGAATTCTTTGATATCCATGGCAAGTATTAAAAAAAAAACGAAACGAAACTTCAATACAATTTTAAAACTATAATAAGCGAAATGATACTCATTACTCGATAGATATGACAATCATGTAAGTAATGCATTACAAATGTTGTATGACGAGTTTTAACCCGTTGAAAACAAAAACAAAGCGCGCTCTGCACTCATGTAGTGTAACTATGTTGTTTATTTTATTTCCCTAGGGGAAAAAAGTACTTTTTTCCCCTGAATTTTGGTGATCTGAAAACACTCACTTTTAATTCGCAAAATCAATGATATAATGGTGTACGTTACATGTATCAGTTGTGAAAATATTTTTTTAATTCTTACACATTTTCAATTTGTGTGATAAAAGTCTCCATCTCTCTCTTGATTTAAATGGTTTCTCCAATGACCTTTTTTATTTGAATCTTAAACGATCTAGTGTTAGATTCAAACAATTCGTCAAAGTGTGTCATAGAATTTGTTTTGGAGTTGAATAAACGAATATTTACCAGTTGAGTTCGTCGTATTCCAAGATTCTTGTAGTTTTTTGATGAGGATATAGTTAGAAGCGACAAAATCGGTTCCAATGTCGATGTAAAATTCTAAAAATCTTTTCTAGTATGAAACTTTATAAGCAGGTGATAATTATTTTTGAAGTTCAATAATGTTCAGTGTGTAGATGAGAATTTAATTTTCATGCAAACGAAGAAAGCCATATTTTAAAAGCTCGTGCTGAAATCTTAGCTAGAAGTTGTCAGCTTTTTTGGGTCTGTATCAAAAGTTGAATTCTCAGTTTTTTTAATCGGCATTTCATTTTGCTTACATGTGTAAAAAATTTACTCAGTTTCATATTTCATCATCCTAGAAAATAGAATAACGTCAAATGAGTGAACTTGCTGTAGTGATTTCTGTGAAAAATTATATCTGGATACTTTTTGAACTTCATGATAAACTAAAAATTAATCTTACTTCAAAATCACTCTTTGAGATTTAAGAGTAGTGTACTTGACTGCTTATTTAATTACAGTTTCTTAAAAATGCATAATCCTACTTCATTTCTATTCTACGATAGAATAATTCGGTAATATTAATCAAATCTTGAAACCTATGCACATTGTATGTACATCCGCTATATAGCTATTTTCGACCCAGGTACACTGTGAATGAAAACCTCGAGATTGGTTAATAATTCACGAAAAAAAAATTCCATGTTACTATTTATGCAGTAGTACTGCGAGAGAAATGGTACGCCAATAAAAAGGATACCTCTATACCTATTTGCTCCGGTATAGTCGTATACTAGAGGCAACACAAAGAAAATAAATTTCGATTAAAGATAGGTTATCGCGGTTTATTCGGGCTCGGGTTCGAGTAAATTTATTTACGATCGAGTATTTTGACAGGCTAACTGTGATTTTTTTCCCTCTCGATGGCTGAGTTATTATATTCAACCCTTGCGAATACGTTCAGGGTATTGGAACGTTCGTTGGTGCATGCGATCGTTAAAATGAAGTAAGAGGGAGGCCAGAAAATTTGGAATTGTGTGCTGAATGTATATGAAGCTGATTACTTTGGTAGAAGGTATGTTTGGTGGGTGGAATTAGAACGTGGAATGTTGAATGTAAAATAATGTGTACGCTTACTTACTTACTTGTTCTTTTTTCTAAATATTTTTGGTATAAACATGAAATACAAATTTAATGTTGATAGAATTTGTTGAAACAACTTTTGTTGGAAATTGAGGGATACGTTACTGATTTTGTAAAAATTATTCTTAATTTCATGGGGTATCCCATTTAAATATGTAATATGGATAATTTTTTTTTTTAATTAAAATGAAAACATATGTTGAAAGTCAAACTTGAAAGCATTTTTTTCGAAAACAACTTTTTTGCTCGGGGTCACTTTTTCGTAGTATGCGCCCTTGAAATAATTTGAGTCAAAAAATCTTATACCCAAACCAATTATTTTATTAAATAAAAATAAATTTTTAGACTTCGAATTACTTACTTAATCAAAAGAAAAGTGAATAAGAAAAAATTAATTCAATGATTATTTCCTTTCTTCTGTAATTAGCCAGTTTTGTTTTTTAATGAATTTCTTCAAAGCTCTATTAAATTCCCTATCATGTTTTTTTGTTAATTCTTTCACACTATCTATAACAACAACAAAATTATTAAAAACATTTTTAGAAATGAATAATGAAAACCACAACTTATAATTTTGAGGAAAATCATTTAAATTAAATGGATATGAGAAAAAATTATTTTGATTAGGTATTTTTTATGCAGCCGGTCAACTTTGTTTCTGACAAACTTCCCTTGTTTGTTTTGGTTGCACCCTTGAAGGTACCTACCGAATTTCATTATTTCTTCCCGAGGCGTGGTATTCAATACATTCATGTTGAACTTTTTTCGAGTAGTCGGAAAGTTTGAATGTTTCTGTGATTATGAACACATATTTTTTCTGAGGGTGCCATAGCTATTCGTTAAATAAAATCAACACGAAAAATATAAATCAAATATGAACATGTGCTTAAAAGATAGGTACTTACAATTCGTAGAAAATCCAATAAAAAACGAAAACTTGCAAATATTTCGGACGGGAGAAACCGTGGCAATTTATTTTTTCTCACACCAAAATATTTTTAAATAAAATTCACCAATATTAACGTCAAACGCTGAAATTTTCCAGTTCAAATACACAACGGTCGTCAAATAAAGAACACAGAAACGTACAAGGAAATTTTTTCATAGATTACGTACATACTTATTCAACTCGTAAAAAATGATTTACCTATACTATTCGATTCAAAATGTCAAATTTATGATATGATCGAATTTTTCGCCACCCAAGTTGATTATAGCACCTTCTAGTCGATTTTAGTTTATAAATCAATTTTCAGATTTTCTTCTCATGATTTACCATTTTCATAAAAAACCAATGTATCTTTCAATAGACCATTTTAAAAGGTACGCCAAAAATCGAACAATCAACTTGGCAGCACAAAACTTAGTTATGAGGTGCGAGGGACTATTTCTTCACTGACCCAAAATTCGGTTCAATTGAGTAAAAATAATTGTAAAAGGTCTTTTCTTAATATTTTTACATGTGCTCCTGCTGCTATTGCAGTATTCGCCAGTATCACAATGCATTTGGTAATAACTGACGTATTGTCGTGTTTGCAACTGTTGTCAACTTCGATCCCTTGAAATTTTGAAATGAAGCTAGTTTTCCCAAATCTTCTCGGACGGATATACGTAGAATCTCCTGACCATTTCCCCTAAATTAAAAAAAAAAAGATGTGTGAGGAAGAAATATTCCTAGTGGATATAAAAATGACTTTCATCTTCATAGCCATTGAAGGCTTCTTAGTCATGATTTTCCAATTTTTTGGAATTGGGGGGGGGGTGAAAATTAATCTCACTGACACTTTTACAGATTTTGGCAGATCGAAAAAAATATCCTGGATTTGAACGAAAATTGGTGAGGTAGTTTACTTGAAGTGGGGGACCTTCGTGAAAAAATTTGAGCCCCCCCCCCCTAACCCAAAGGTTGTCTGAGCTGGGGTCCTCAATGTAAGAGAATTTTCGGAAAAAATCGAGGTATTTGAAACATAACTCTCGAAAACTCAAAAGTTGCGATTTGAGTTTTTACATTTTCTGAACCGTAGTTAACTTGATTCGATACCACTTTCATATTCCTATACCTTTGATTGCTGAAAAATTGCCATTGGTGTTTTTTTCTGATGTTTTAAACAGTTTGCAAGGTTTTAAGCGCTGCATGAAAAAAGTAATGAGCTGTCAAGTTTTTCGGAAATTTAATTCAGCATTTTTCTAAAAATCGAAAAATTTGAATGATACATTTTGAAAGTTTTAGTAGTGAAATGTCTTTTTTTCCTCATAGTTTTTTTTAAAAAAAAAAAAAAGAGGTAATGACTGATATAGGTCGTAAATTTTACGCTCTGAAATTCAAACATACCGATCGCTTTTTTGTACGAGGCTTCATTTGCGAGTAAATCCTCAAAAACAGTTTAAAATAGAAAAAACATCAATCTACAACTATTAAATCCCCCTGTAGAAATATATAAGTGGCATCGAATCGAGCTAAAAAACATCAATCTACAACTATTAAATCCCCCTGTAGAAATATATAAGTGGCATCGAATCGAGCTATCTCCGATTCAGGGGTTGTAAAAATTCAAATCACATTTTTTGAGTGCCGTTACAGAACTCCCTGAGTAAAGTTTTCGAGAGGCGTAGTCGAAAAAACTCGTATTTTTTTCGAAAATGCTCCAACTTTGAGAATCCTTAGGTCAGACTTCTTTTGGACTAACAGGCTCAAATTTTTTTTCGAGAGGTCTCCCATTCAAAGTAAATTTCCTCCCAATATTCATCCAAATTTAGGATTTTTTTTTCGATCCGACCTCATAGATATTTCTTGCTTCTTGGTATAAAATCAAATGAGCAACAGTAGTGTAGGAAAATTAGGAAGTGAATAAACATTTCTGCCCAGCAAAGATGTTATGGCGAAAAACTGTCGGTAGTGTTCCTTTGAGTAACCCATAAGAGTTACCACCCCCAGCCCCTTGCTAATTTTTTTATGGAGGTTCCACTCCCCAAAAAACGGAGTTTTGCTTCTATTTCCTTTGGATTTGATTTTTCGGTAAAAATAGTTGAGTACTTTTTTGTTCCACAGTCAATTTCCAACACTTTTCGTAAAAAAATTTATTTGTACGACCATCGGCAGAGGAGGGGCTATGGGGAAAATATTATCATTTTGAAAACGTGAGAATAGGTATAAAATTGTACTAAACTGTACGTTTTGAACATGAAAATAGTAGTGTTCTGTAAATTGGTAGTATTAATACCACTTGACCCCCTCCTCGTCCGATGTACCAATTCCACCTTACCTATTTGTTTTTATTTAGTAATGGCAATATGATTGAGGGTTGAGGTGGGGAGGGCACGTACTCTCTCATTCCGAATCAGTGAAAAGTCACTGATAAACAGACAGAATTGCAGCACAGGAAAAAGCAGTTAAAAGTGATTTTTTACTGATTATTCAAAGAATTTCACAGATTTTTCAATGAATTTTCACTGATTTCCAGTAATTTTCTTCCACTGACTTGCTTTCAGTGAAAAATTTTTCACTGATTTATTACTGTGCTGCAATTCTGACTGTTTTTCAGTGTTTTTTGATAAATTTCACTGATTCAAAAATGAGGGAGTAGGAGGGGGAAAAACACTACCATTTTCATGCTCAAAACATATCTACAGTTTGGTACAATTTTATACCTATTATCACGTTTCAAAAAAATAATATTCTCCCCTTAACCCCTTCCTTCAGGACTCTCTATCTCCTCTGCTGATGGTCGTAGAAAAAAATTTTTATACAAAAAAAATGTTGGAAATTGACTGTAGAATAAAAAAGTACTGAGCTATTTTTACCGAAAAATTAAATCCAAAGGAGATAGAAACGAACCCCCGTTTTTTAGTTGAGTAGACCCCCATAATAGAACTATCAAGGGGTCTGGGGTGGTAACTCTTAGGGATACTCAGAGGACCACTCTCGACAGTTTTCCGCCATAAAAACTTCGCTGGGCCGAAATTTTTTCTCCAAAACGAGGCAGAGGCTAATTTGCCTACACTTCATGTACCAATATAAAACTTCTTCAAATTAGAATCAATGTCCCAAACGAGTCTATTTCAAGTCTTGCTTATTGAAAGAGTAAAAAACTCGACAACACTGCACCAAAATAATTCCAGTACGTTGGTTTATTTTACGTAACACACCACCCTGGAGCTCACTCTTCTTGTACATTCTACTGTCGACTGCGCCGTTTGCGAGATCTTTCTTATAACGCCATCGGCGTTTCAAATTAAATTTACCAAAATTAACATTTTCTCGAGAGTTGGAGAATAGAGCGAAATACGACGTAAATATAGACGAAGGGAAACGCGAGAGGAGACGAAACGAACGTACCGAGACTTTATAGTACATAAGTTGGCCGTTGTTGTCGGTGCAAAATTAAATCTCGAACCGAAGCCGAGCCGGTGTACGTCGAAATATTTATGTGCGGTAATATAATCTTATATATTTTTTAATTTACTAAAACGCACACCTTTTTGGCTGGCATATGGAGATACTTCGCTACGGTACGTGGGAGAAAATAAACGTCGGTAAACTTTTTCCATATATCCATGCTGGACATAGAGGGTATATTTTATACGTAGACGCGACGTATCGTTGTAACACAATACCATCAGGATCTGTAGCAAAAACACCGGCACTGAAAAGGCATTCGTGTGAAAAACACCGAACGCATCCCAAAGCGACCAACAACCGTCTGTGTATTGTGTACTCGCTAGCAGATAGACTACCTCACGTACACGTTTCACCTTCATATACGACGTATCTTTATACCCTTAGACCAAATCAAGCATATACGTTCAAGTTTAGTGGCGCGAATTTCAAATAAATTCTTCTCCTTGGTTCACTTAACATTTGGTCGTGTCGAACAACGTTTAAATAAATAATCAATTCTCGAAAGGGTAATGAAAGAAATTTACGTCACCGTGTTGACTTTTAAAAGTCCAAACGTGCTGGCAAACGAGACAAAAAAAGACGAAAGAAAAACGATGATCGCTTTGATAATGGATGCCACCCAGCGTCTTTTTTTTCCTGCATTGTCGACGGTTTTACACGGCCCTTTATTCGGCTAATTAATAGGGGCTAAGACGTCTGTTATCGTCTGTGCTCCGGCATCTTCATTCATCTAAGTCTACCCTGTCGCCCGACAATCTCAGCTCGTATTAATCCAACGATGTCATCTCTTCGAGACGTAGAAAAATTCATTAATTAGTTTTCCACGTACGTAAGCCTATCAAACGGCATCTTTCGTCGGTTTAATAGGCGTATACAGCGTTGGTAAACGAGCTTTGTTTTTACAACCTATCCTAAGCGTTCTCGTATCTTCCAATTGACTGAACTCTAGACAGACGAATCTATTATGGATATGTTACCCGTATTAACCGCGCAACGAGATCGAGAGCGAATAAACGTCTGCGTTTTGGAATTGTTGATAATCGTAATCCAATATCTTAATCCGGCTCCGTGCTTTACCTCGTACTCTCAGCGTGCTTTACCTCGTACTCTCAGCGAGATAAGCTCGATGTGCATGTTTTTTCGACCGTTACGCTCGCTGATAGAATTGTAATTGTATAAGGGACCGTAATGTGCTGATAAGAAATGCCACTAGCGTAAATTTTACTCGTGATATCGGATACCTTACGATGGGTTTTGTAAGACCCCTTCAGCTCCTGCGGATTGAACGGGTTGTCAATTATTTTACTGGATGGCGGTTCTTCGTTTATTTGTAGCGATACCCAGGTATGCGAGGTATGAGAGAATGCCAGAGTATTTTTCTGAGCTTTTCATGCTGAGTGCTTGGTTTTATTTTATAATGGTTACTGATATTGTATTTGAGGAGATCGTTGACGCTAGATGACAATTCATCCGGCGAATTTGGTTTCACATGAGATAAAGTTTTCAATTTTTTGATGCTAAAAAACTCAGTTCAGAGGAAATCCTTTCTCAAAAATACGAATTAGTCTTACGAGGGACCCTCACCAACTGTCCGACGCCGATCGACCTGAGGGATTGCCTATGTACAGGTTTTCAAGGGGCAACGTACAAACTGTGCTTGAAATATCTGAAACGGAGCTGGTTTGTAAGATACAGTGTTGCCAACAGTGAAAAATTATTAAAATTGAAAATTGAAAATTTTTGTATTCAATTATAATTGAAAACTAATATATGCATAAGGTAGGGAGTGGTGTGGAGAGTAAAATTTGTGGTATGCATATTTCGCCTAACTCGAAATTTGAAGGGGCAATCGACTTTCAAAAACAATTATTTTGGTAAATAATTTTTGTTCAATTTTTTTCAATTCTGCCCCTTCAAATGTCGAGTTAGGCAAAATATGGATACCACAAATTTTACTTTCCACACCACCCCCTACCTTATGCATATATTAGTTTTCAATTATTATTGAATACAAAAATTTTCAATTTTCAATTTTAATAATTTTTCAATGTTGGCAACACTGCATCTTCCAAACCGGCTCCGTTTCAGTTATTTCAAGCACAGTTTGTACGTTGCCCCTTGAAAACCTATACCGACCTATACATAGGCAATCCCTCAGGTGGATCGGCGTCGGACAGTTGGTGGGGGCCCTCGTTAGATTTTCAGATGTGACCGATACACAAGCTCAAAAACACTGCGTATGGAAGTGTGAATTGCCTTTCCAGTTTCAAGTTCGAAAAAAAAAATTTATTTACTGAGTGGGTTTTGAATTTCAAGGTGGCCAGTTCTACAGGGTCGAAGCTTCGCGTCACTTCCAATCACCTCTGATATGGAAAAATCGTTTTTTTCTAACCTGAAATAAGAAAAGGAATTGGAAAATGGCCGCGCGAGTGGGGGGGGGGAGATTGAAAAGTGAACGAATTATCTCGTTTTTACTGCCCGCACCCTGAGATGGAGCGGATTCACGCAGATACCCGTTTCTGCAACATTCCGCTCACATCTCAGGATTTTCTTCTCTCCAATTTCCGAAGGAATAAAAATGTTATAAAACGGGGACAGCGCACAGTGGTCCAAGAGACCCCTCAAAACGCGCGAAATTCATTATCATAACAAAAGAGCAATAAAAGTGGGTAAAAAATAGTGTAGATATAGTTTTTTTGGTCGTAGATTACGAATTTGACAAAAAAAGTGATTCGGGTAATGGGGTGGGGGTAGGGGAGGTGCCGAAATCGAAATTCACCTAAAATATCGTGTAGTATATCGAAATCTAGGTTTTCGAGGTCGAAGATTAGGAATCTGACAATAAAAAATTTTTCAAGGTCATGGGAGGGGTGGGGGGGGGGGGGGTGCTCAAATCGTAATTCATCATAATATTGTGTAGCATATCAAAATCTAGGGTTTCGAGGTCGTGAATTACGAATCTGACAAAAAAAAATTTTGAAAATAAGAGGGAAGGGGTGGGGGGTGCTGAAATTGGAGTTGAACTAAAATATCGTGTAGTAGATCAAAATCTAAGGTATTTTTGCGATTTTAGTAATATAAATTAGACCAAAAGTAAAAGTGCCACACCTCAGCACGAAAAATGTTATAGGTAAAGGTAGTTTCAAGTGCTCTGAACACGATTTTCCAATTAGTTTTTGCGTCCGTCTGCATCCGTGTGCATTATAATCAAAAATGTGCCTTTTTCAATAATTTTTTCCCGTTTTTAGTAGTTTTTATCCATCAGTGTCATTATTTACATGCCGGGAATGTAAAGGGTTTGTAAATAACGACACTGATGGATAAAAAAAACTACGAAAAACAGGAAAAATCATTGAAAATGACACATTTTTGCTTATAATGCACACGGACGCAGACGGACGCAAAAACTAATTGGAAAATCGTGTTCAGTACACTTGAAACTACCATTTTACCTATAACATTTTTCGTGCTGAGGTGTGACACTTTTACTTTTGGTTTAATTTATATTACTAAAATCGCAAAAATACTTTAGATTTCGATCTACTACACGATATTTTAGTTCAACTTCAATTTCAGCACCCCCACCCCTTCCCTGTTACTTTCAAAAATTTTTTTTGTCGGATTCGTAATTCACGACCTCGAAACCCTAGATTTCGATATGCTACACAATATTATGATGAATTTTGATTTGAGCACCCTCCACCCCTCCCCATGACCTTAAAGAAAATTTTTATTGTCAGATTCTTAATCTTCGACCTCGAAAACCTAGATTTCGATATTCTCTGGACGGTTTCTGTTGCTGAAATGTGACTCAAAAGATTTGAAATGGAAAGATTTTGATTTCCAACTAATTTTGGGTCGTAGAACACGAATATGGCATTAATTATTGTGTATAATAATTTTCATGCTCAAGAGACCCGATTCAAACTTGAAAATGGGCACGTTTTAGGGGAAAATGACGAAATGAAAAAACCAAATCCACATTCCTGGTCAGCATGGTCAAAATACCCCGGAAAATACTTTTTTCGCGATCGTTTTACTCGAAGTCTCGAAATTCACTTTTTTTTCATTGAAAATCAGTGAAAAAGGAGAATTTTGAATTTTTAATCAAAACTATTACAAAAAGGGTGTTTACCGGAATATGTTGACCTGCTGAATACGAATATGGAATTGGTTTCTTTATTTGGTTGTTAATTTCTGAATAAATCGCTCAAAATTTGAAAAATCTGCTGAAATACCTAGCAACATATCTGTACGGTTTTTCGCGATTTTCGGCCCTTAGTTCAAAGAAATCGTCAAAACCAAATACATAGTAAAATTTTACATTAAAAAACGCATATTTTAGAAAATTTTCCAGGGTGGTCGCTCTTCGCTTATATGGTATTTTTTACGATTGAAAACTTCAAATTACCGAAAAAACGCGAAGGAGTGCACCAAAATTGTTGAAAAAATTATCATGAATACACCTCTACCAGATGTAACTTTGTGCCGAAGAACAAATAATTTCCTTCACTTCAGTTGAAATTTAAAATTCTTGAAAATGATGCAATAAAATGGCCATAGCTCCGAAGTAGAGGGGGTAGGGGTCCAAAGTTTTGTGAAAAATTATTTCTAGTCAATATACACGACTTGAGGTGTTTAGGAGCCCAAAAGCGCCTGGGGCTAAATTCACCCATTATCCGGCCATACCCTTTATTATATGTACAGACACAGAGCACACGAAGCATGTACATGAAAGAATAAAAACCACGGTGCGATTTCGAAACACCGTGTACTGCTCGTGCACCCGCAGCTTCATCTATTTCATACGTACTTCTGTTTATACGTAGGTAGCTAGAGTATATTATTTTACAAAGCTTTTCTCGGTACACAGATGGTTTTCATTTTATTTTTCTCTTGCGTCTTGGAAAGTTAAAGTTAATGGGCAAAGATAGCGTCGTCGGAGACGGTTGTAACAATAGAAGTTGCATTACACGTCGGCGAAACTTATCTCAAAGTTAGTAACGGTTGCTCGCGCGCTTTTATTGCAACGAAAATTATAAAACTCTGTACACGATTGTTGGGTTTTACTATAGACTACACACAATGACTGATGGCTAATACCTACCTATATCTCAGCCAGGGTAAAAATATCTTTCTTGCGGTTAGATTCATTATCGTGGACGTGTACTACCTCGCATGCTGAAGGGCAGAGGAGATACACCGACAATGGTGTTTTATTAACTGCAGTAAGCGAAAAGCTAATATGGTTTTGGCGTTTGTTGTACGTATCTTGTGTCTCTCGGATACAACATTAATTGCTCAACGACGAATACACATCGAGGGTTAATCAAAGTAACCGTAGCCAAATGCAAGTTGCTTTGTTTAAAATTTAGGTTGTCTATATGGTGTCAATTCGACAAAATACAATAATGACGTTACACGATATTGCACTTTCTTGTTCGCCTATTACGACCAGATCGCTGTGTATTGTTTACGTCATTGCATCTGGATGCCTTTTCCTTGTATTTCTGGGTTCCATCGCGGCTTGTACTTTTTCTACAGACGGATTACGCCTCACCTTATGAATCATAAACGAGGTTTCGTGTATATTGATTTGATACGTTTGACGTATTTTCGCTCTGTATTCGTTGCTGGGTGTTTTCGAGGTTATTTTGAAGAAATTTTTTATGAAATGTACTAGCAAGGGAACTAATTTGAGTTGTTTGTCTCCAGTTAGAATAGCACTTCCGACTTCTAAAAACAGTATGTCCTAAATGCTTCGTGGCCAAAATTTCAGCTGATTGGGTTCATTTCTTGATTTTTGGAGAAATTTTAAAAATTCAATTTTTTTCAGGAAACGGCATGTCCCAAATAGTCCAGTCATTTTAGGAGTTGACCCCCAAAAATTAGAGTAATTTTTTTATACATGGGTAATTCTACCAAAAACACACTTTTTCAAAATGATTTTTTCTTTGAAAAAAAAGTATTTTTTAAAATTTTTTTTAGGAGGAATCATTTGGACATGAACCCAAGATCTCAATAATAATGTTGGGTCAAATTCATATTCACATAAAAAAAGGCCTTATGTAAAAGCCATGTTAAGCAACCACGGTGAAGGAAAAGAAATTTTTAGCCACGGTGATGGAAAAAAGTTGAATAAATGGTTTTAATAATCACTCGACATACTTTAAAAAAAAATTTTCAACATAATTACAACTAACAAACGATATTTTTTTAATATTTTTTTGATCTCATCAGCTCATATCTCCTTCAGTTGATGAGCCACGGTGATGGAACGAAAAAAAGTAATTTCGGCATTTTTTATTGATTTATCTGGATATAAGGGACAGGGTAACACAGATTTGATTTTTTATCAGTGGAAGAGATTTTGGACCAGCATCCAAAAAAATGTTAACTCATACATCCGTGAAAAATATTTACAGTAAGCCAAACGTGAGCAATGAAAATTGACCACGGTGAAGGAACAAAACTCGTGCTACAGAGCTTTAGGGCCACCTCAGAGCTTGAGATTGTCACTAAAATGAATTTTGTTTAGACCTTGATCTGTGTACAGGTGTGAGGAATAGAAGAAACCAAGTCGCGAAAACGGAACTTCCATCACTCTTTGCTGGTCGTAAAAATAGCGTTGAAAAACGAGGTGTGCTACAGCCACGGTGATGTAAATTTTGCCTACTAAGGGGGCTCTAAATCAGAAGGGGGAGGGGGTGGACACATCACAATTTATGAAATTGGTAGAGGGGGTCACTATGATTGACCCAACTATATTCAAACATTTCATTAATGTGCTGTACACGAAATTTTTGCATGTACGTCAAAATGTGTGTTTTGCGTAGAATTACCCACATGCTGGTAGGGTATTTCAAAAAAAGTCACCGCAAGAATTTCAACCCCTACCGTTAATTATAAGGGAGGTTATTGCAGTACTCAATAAAGTCTCTTATAATTAACGATAGGGGTTGAAATTCTTGCGGTGACTTTTTTGGAATACTCTACCAGCATGTATAAAAAAATTTCTCTTCGCCAGTATAATTTTGGGGACTTTCAACTTCGTATTTCCATCATTTCCAAAAATACTGTCAATATTGGAAAAATAAGCGTTTTCACCCTTAATTTTTGGGCAAAAAAGTGGGTGTTTTCGAAAAAAACCGAACCTGTCCGATAGGAAATTACACGTAAAACATGATTGTTCACAACCATTTTTCCATTTTGAGGCTTATTTGAGGAGATATTCACAAAAGTTTCGATTTTTTCCAAAAATACTGTAAATTGTTGAAAAATAGGTGTTTTATATTCTCAATTTTTGGTCAAGGAAGTGAGTTGTTTTTGAAAAAAAACCTTCTGGTAGGAAATTACACGTAGAACAAGATTGATCATAAGTTCATAACTATTTTTCAATTTTGAGGCTCCCGGTTTTTGGCAGGCATTTACCCCCTCCCCTGGGGGTATCGGAGGGTTGGGGTGTCCGTTTTAGTATGTTGTGTAGTGGACCATTACGAACGTAAAACGCGAAAAAAAATCAGGATTTAATTTTTGGGGGTTTGGTACATTTTTTCTCTTACTTGCCTGGACTAAAATGCCTTGTAAACAACATTTCAGCTGTTCGAGTTCATTTCTCAATTTTAGGGGACAGTTTTCGAAATTCAATTTTTTTAAAGAAAAAATGCGATTGTTTTGAAAAAAAGTACATTACTTATCTAACCAGATGAAATATAGTTCCCTATCAAATATTAGCTTTCCGAAACCAAATTCAACGATTTTCGGCGATTCTGGAGCCTCTATAGAGTCAGCCAGGTCTCCATTGTACATCCGCGCGGGATTCCTGTTAAAATTGATTTTATGATTGATTCTTGTTCTGGACACTAAAAAAGATAAATTTCGCTTGTATGCCCATTTTTCCTTTCCCTCCTTTTCCTAGGGTCCTCCTTCTCAACATTTCAAACGTGTGTATCACCTAATCTATGGGTTGTAATGAAAAAATTTTCAAACAAAAGTTGTTCCTCAACAACTACTTATTGTACATTTTCATTCATTATAAAAATCTATTTTGGAGCAAATTTTGCCCCCCCCCCGCCAATTCGGAAATAATAAATACATATGTGAGCCTGGATATAGAAACCACCCTTAGGTGTAAAAAATTGATTTCTGAGTTGACACTGATTTTGGGCGTTTCAGAAGGTATAGGATCAAAGGAGAACCTCCACTCAAAAACCAATTTTTTACACCTAAGGGTGGTTTCTATATCCAGGCTCACATAATTATGTAATTATTTTGAGAAAACTTCAAAATTACGTTTTCTTCATTTTCAACGAAAAGTTTCGGAGATACAGCAAAATTTGTAGCTACCAAAAATATTCAGAATTGAATTTCTTTTCCAATGAGCTAAATCATGACCATTTCTCCAACTTTTCTTGACCGAGTGGACCTCTCCCCCTCCCCCATATCTCAAAAGTTGGACTCGCGAAAAAAATTAGACTATTTTTGTTTTTCGATATCTAATGTACAAATTTCACTCATCATCAGAATCTATTTTGGAGCAATTTTTTTCGTTCGTTCAACTTTCGAGATTGGAGGGGGGTCCACTTGGCTAGAAAAAGTTCGGGGAATAGTCGTGATATAGCTCGTTGGAAAGAAAATTCAATTCCTAATACTTATGGTGGTTACAAATTTTGTTGTATCTCCGAAACTTTTCGTTGAAAATGAAGAAAACGTAATTTTGAAGTTTTCTCAATTTCCAAATGGGGGGGGGAGGCAAGATTTGCTCCAAAATGGATTTTTATAATGAATGAAAATGTACATAGGTGTTGAGGAACAACTTTTATTTGAAAATGTTTTCATTGCGATCCACAGATTAGGCGGTACACACATTTGAAATGTTGAGTGGTTAGACCCTCATGCGAAATGTATTTGTTATAGTGTTTAGAATAAGAATCAATCATAAAATCAATTTTGACAGTAATCTTGAGCGGAAGCCTTTTTTTTGTAGAATTGAGACCTGACTACTAACGTAATTACGATTTTTTCCAGTATTTTAGAATTTCTTCAGAAGGTACCCAAATTAACTTGGCCAGTTAAAAGAGTTTTGGATTACTTACTTTTAACTGTAAGGTACATAAGTTTCGGAAATTCGTCAATCTAAACGTGAATGTGAGAAAACTTCGAAAATCACAAAAACCATTTCCCTTCGTCGGAGAAATGATCAATCTTTATTTAAGTGGGGGGGGGGTGGAGATCTTTAATGGTGCAATATTACTTACTTACTTACTTACTTACTTACTTTGACGCCTGGGCGTTTCACGGTATGGGGACATTTTAAACGTGTATTTTAAAGAGTACTTTTTACTAAACCAGATGCAATTTAGAAACCTACCAAATATCGATCTTTTAGACCTAAATTTTACTTTTCCAGTTATTTCAGAGCCTCCACCACGATTCGATTTTCTTTAGCATTTGTAAAATTTTCCAGAAGGCATACAAATTGACTTTGGGATTAAAATCAAGTTTTCGCTTCATCTTTACTAGTTAAACGGAAAAATTAACCTTTGGCTCATTTTTTCAATCGAAGCTATTCAAAAATTCACGATTGAGGTTCCCACCTAAAAATTGAACTAGGGGTGGATCATTTTCGTTAAACTGGTTCGTAGAAAGCGAGAACTCGATTTTTAGCTGCTCAATTAGATTTGAGTGACTTCTGGCGAAAGTTGAAAAAAATGGAAGAAAATCGAATTTTATTGAAAGCTCAAAAATTGCTGGAAATTGTCAAACTTAGGTTTGGCAGATCGATATTCAACATGGAATCTAGAGTTCTTCAAGTTGATTGAAAAAGTACTTTTTCTCAAAAGTATCACATATTTGTAAGAAAGAAAAACCAGATTTTTAAGTTTTCAAAAAATCGAGGTATCAATCTTTGTGGCTGAAATTTCATGCACGGAATTTTCGAGACTCCTCTTTCCAAAAATCGGAGTGCTGTTCCAATCAGAGTCAAACACGTCCAGTGGCTTCGTCGTACATACTTAATAAAAGTGGTCTAGTATTTCAAGAGCCTGCGTGTATTTTTTTATTCTTTTGTATTTTAAACTCCATCGTATTGCTACGTGTTTTATCCGTCAATGTATTTTTCCCTTTGGGTACCCGAGTTCATATATTTTACATACCATATGGAAAAAAGAAAGAACACTTCTCCAATACTCCAATCCCATTTTTCCATTTGTTTTTCTCCAGTTGCATTCTCTCTACACGAAGAGCGAAGGTAAACGAATAGACGATATTACATCGTCGGATGAGGCTTGAATTTTAAAATACTGAACACAATTCGAAAAGAAATCCTCGTAAAGTAGAAACAACAAAGAGTACTTTTCCAAGTTACCTTTTCGTATTCTATAGAAAGTTTTGTATGCCAAACCCGGACGCGGACGGACGCGACGTCAGCGTTGATTGAATATTTTACTAGGCTGGACATTGGCCCAGATCTAATATTCAAAATGCTCGCTCGTGTTTCCCCCTTTTTATGTACTTTGTTGGTCTCGGTATACTCGAATTTCTTGTAGGATTAATCGAAAAACGTATTTCGCGGAGTTGGGTTTTTTTAGACGTCGGGTTAGTTTGAAAAGTTTGACAGCTTTGTCATTTTTTTTTTCACTTTTATTTTCTCACCTGTTTGGTTGCTAGGTTGAAGTGACACTTATCTGTAGGAAATGGTTCGTTTTATGTGGATTTATTTACCGATGAACGTATCCTGCTGCCGGAGACGATTGATTTTGTGCGAAGTGACGAATTTTTGGTGGTTTACTTGATTTTTTTTCGTGAAAGTTTGTGGATAAGAGGAGATGAAACGTACGCATGTCAGAACTATTTTTGTATTGAAAGAAAATTTACCTTTGTAATTGAAAACATGAATTTTGATAAGGTTTAATTTTTCTATTTTTTTACTTTTAATGAATTTGGACTACAAGGTCCATTAGCCCAGCCTTATATCAACGCAGCATCAATTAACTGATGTACAAATCAGAAACGAATTACATACATTGTCAGTGAGGACTGTGACCAGTGGCGTCGGAAGGTGGGGTACAGTGGGTGCATTGCACTCCCCCCCATTCTGGCTGGGGTGCAAAGTATCATTTGCGCCCCCGGCCCCCTACCCCCAATTGCATCAGATAAGGATTTTCGAAGCATTAAAACATGAAAATAGGCCTTTTTTGGGCATTAAACGCTCAATTTTTTTAAAGCTTTGCCCTCGCTTCGCTCGGGCATGAACAAAATCACAATTATGTAAATTATTTGAGTCAACAGTGAAAAGGGTTTCTTTTTGCCTCCTCCCCCGAAAATCGTTCTGTTATTCCAAGTTTTTGTACGTACTCACTTTGCACCCTCCCAAAAAAAAGCTTCCGACGCCACTGACTGTGATCCTCTGTAGAAAATCGCCTAATACCTAACTGGTATAATTCATCATTTGGATAACCAAGAAGGGACAAGGCAGAGAAATGGAGCCGGAATGCCTATAGCCAACATATTTTTATAAAGTTGAATTCTTAATTTCTGAAGAGGTGGACACTCAAACAAAATATGATTTAGATCACAGCTGACTTTGGGAAGGGAGTGTAGAGGACATACAGGGGAATGAAAAACGCCAATTCTAAAGAGGTGATTAGGGAGGGAAAAATGGCCAGTCCGAAGTCTCCTAATCGAAGTTGAAACATAACGAGAAAGATCCTTGATTTTACTGAACGAAGGAAACCTTGGAATCTCTGGTTCTATTAAAAGGAATAAAGATTGTTGATTAGAGTAGGACGATTTATAATGTTCATTCCACATACAGGGTATCCATTCTCTGGAAAAACCGGGAAAAGTCAGGGAATTTTGAAATTTTCTCTGGAATTTTTCAAAAATCCAAAGAAAGGATAAACCATTTAGAAAAGTATTTCTTTGCTTATTTTATAATAAATTATTATATTATCTATTAACTAATTTTTTTTATTCATCATTTATTCAAAATGCATGTCTTTTGTCCATGAAATTATAAATTATTCAAAAAAAATTTCCCCCACTACGCTCGGGATAATTTACACTCTGCCTTTTTGCAGAATTTATCTGAAATCTCAAGTTTTTTGGAAACTTACTTTTTAATGACCTGTGATGAGAAAAGAATGCCATGTTAAAAAGAAGAGGGAGGGAATGGAACAGAATTCGAAATTAGTGGACATGTTTTAGAAAACATGTATGAGGGAAAAGTGGTGTATTTTTATCGTTTGAAAATCTTTTTTCGCAAAAAATTTCGCCCTCACTTCGCTCGAGCTCAACACATTTATATGTTTCCATAAAATGATTCATATTTCACCTCCTCCTTGATTTTTTTATTTATTGGTACAAACTAAAAAATTGCAATAGATTGCGTGAATTTATAAATTTCAAGCATGTATTTTCATTTGGAGGGGGGGGGGGGATAAAATATGCTGAAAGTTTTGAACTTTCAGCCTGGGAAAATTTGAATTTTTATTCACTTAATTTGGTAGACACCCTGGCATAATTTATTTCATTTTTCAAAACTTGATTTTGGGTTGGAATTCTTAGTTTTTTTTTTATTTGAAATTTTTTCTGTGGGTAATAAAATCAAATTTTCGAATTTTTGTGGTGAGGGGGAGTTAGGTGAACTCAAAAAATTTCAGAATTAAGCATAGATATTTTTGGTAACCCGAAGAGGAGCATCTAAAGATCTCGTAAAAAGTATCTAATAGTGATTTTGAAAAAAAAAATCGTTAGACCCCCATGAATTTTATATCATTCTTACCCATGCAAAATTTCTGGATTTAAGTACATAACGTAAAAAATTACTCCCATACCCCTCGGTGTACGAATATCACATTTAAAAGGTCTGGAAAATTTTGAAAAATTGGTCTGGAAAACCTGGAAAAGGCAGGGAAAATCATTTCTGAAATATAGTGGACACCCAGACATATTACTGTGAACTTTATGAACAGGGGGGTTTAATATCTTTGATTATTATGGAATTAATTATCAATCCATCTTGAGCTGCTTGTTTAGCTAAGGAATCCACATCCTCATTACCAGGTATCTTAGCCTGACCAGGAATCCAAAACAATGAAATTTGTATATTCCTTTTACTCAATAATAACACTATTAAATTACGTATTTGTAAGGATATAATATTTAAATCATAATGAATTTTCTGGATAGAATTTATAGATGATTGAGAATCTTGAATTCCACACCAAGATCAAAAAAAGAAGCATTTTCGAGGCCAAGTATCAGCGCTCTTTAGCGAGCATTGAATGAGTAATTATTTACGGAATCTCCTTACGCCGCGCCTGTGCCCATTGCCCACCTGTGGGGCATCTTGGAGTTTCTTCACATATGTTTTGGTGTCTATAGTGATGACAATTCACGGAATCTCATAACACCATGTTGGAAACATTATGGAGAGGCTTCAAAGTGAACTGAATGCAAAAACGACCCGAAATTCAAACATTGCTTCTATAGGGTGTCCACAATATTTCACAAATGATTTTCCCGGACTTTTTTTGACGAATTTTTCCAAATTTTCCTCAGATTTTTTTCATGCGATGCTTATGAAGCATTGGTGTGGGAAGGAAGTTTTCTCTCCTGATGTAGAATCCGAGATGGAGCACTGGAATGGTTTGAAATGGCATCTTGCAGCACTTTTTTGATGTATCTGCAAGCATAAGAACAAATGTGTCCTTTTTTTTTTTCAATTTTCATACTCAGTTTTGTTATTCCATTTATTACAGAAATCTATAAGTAGAACATGTATATTGAAATGAAAATGAAAATAATTCTTTACCTAGGTACTTGATTTTGGGGATCACTGATAATGGCCGTGCAACATAATTATTCCCTCCAATTGTGCTTTTCAATACCTTCCTTATTTCGACTTGATTTCTTTTTGGAATTAACCGTCATCGTGAAACATTTCATTTCGAACACGCCGCAGCCCATCTCATCTTTAAGCCGAGTTCGTTAACAAGCAGGCACTTCATCACGCTGCAAGATTTTTTACTTCACTAAATCAAAATTCGTTATTATCTCGAGCGTTCATTTATTCAACGCTTCTAATTTCAACCTGCTGCAGATATACCACTAGGGAATTTTCCTCACGACGTAATTTTTTTCCACCTTCATCATCTTTGTTTTAATCGAGAAGAATCAGTAGGCGAATTCGAAAGTGAACTCGATGCTAGTATTTCTGCGGTCTGGGTTAATTACCGGCTGCGAAAGGGATGAGAAACGTTGCGATATCGTTAATATTTTCTCATCTCGTCTTTGATGGCGTGAGCGTTAACACGATGCCGGTACGAGAGCAGAATTGACTCGGTGGTTAATGCGTTTGTTAAGTAAAAATACACGCAACCTTGTATGCTGTGAACTTTGTTCGCACGCGAAAGGTATATAGGTAAGGAAGAGGGGGAGAAAAAGTAATTTTAATTATTATTACGTCTGGGTGTCGACGAGTTCGATCTATGTACATGAAAATATGAGAGGAAAGGGTTGAAAAACTAATAGCAGCTCGGATTTTAACAAAAATTGGTGCGAGATGGTTGATATTGGATGAGTAACCTGCCATTAAAAATTTGAACTCCCAGGTCATAAGGAGATGGAATTTGGAGGTCCTCAAAGTGATTTCAATTTTTAAAAAAATCTCGTTCATTACCATTTCTGAATGATGTAACCTTGTGGTAGGTATCTTGGTTACTCGTGAAGGTCAATTTGAGTTTCTACACTACTCTGGTCAAGACTGCTCAGAGACGCTGATTTTGAATTTTTCTTTTTATTTTGGAGATCCGTCTTTTTCAGACGTGAGTTAATTTTGTACCAAAGGAGGTAATTTTATTTTATGTATTTGAATTTTTCTTTGTTTACATACTTTCATTTTTTCTTTCGGTGACCCACCTGGGGAGGAACGACGACTCTACTCACCTGATCGAGAAGATCGGACCCCTTATACGATTGGTCAAAATATTTGACAATCTTCGCCAAGCCGTCGAAGTCACGTTTTTGTGAGATTAACATATTATGAGCAGATTCCAATTGAGCTTTTGCACTGTTGTTGTCGTAGGTGGAGTTTGCCAAAAGCTGGTGTAAGTGGAGAATCTATCCTGCCTGCTCATCAATTTTTTTCTGTCTGGCCTCGAATCCGGGCTGGTTGATTGACTCTGCTACCAGTTATGTACATTTCGGGTATAGACCCCGGGTGGATACAACTTCTAAGTAGCAGATGGCCACAAAATGTTGGTAAAACTGTGTCCGTCGCGTCGTTGATGTTAGTTTTGTGGGTGCACGTGACGGGCAGGGAAGATGACTGTGATGGTATTCGTGGATGACATCTCTCCTTTGGCTTTCTGCTGTTGACACCATTTAAAAAACAGTTGGTAATTTTTTACGCAAATACTTGTGCTTGCTTTTTGCCCCCAGGATAATGGGCGAGCTATTTGGGACAGGTGCTGGCGGGGGCGCACCCAAGGAGAGGGGCTCAGGGGGCTCGAGACACCCGCTCGGCAAGGAGAATTTTTTATCATGAAAGTGTCGAAGAAGAGCATGATTTTTAAAAATATTTTCGGGCTCGCTTTGCTCGGGCAGTATTTCAGGAACTATTTTTTAAATAAACATGCCACTCCTTAAATTTGAATCAGTTGAATTTTGCAAAAATTCTGTATTTCTTAATCAGTAATATAATTTTCATTGAAAATTAGTAATTTTTCACTGATTTTTCGGTCAAAAATTACTAATTTCTCAGTCGATGTTCCACTTATCAGAAAAAATCTGTAATTTTGACTAAAAAAAATCATTAAATCTCGTCGTTTTTCAATTTTTCTTCACTCAAATCTATTGGTATACCTAAATTATTTGCCTACTGAAAATACCCCAACTACTCCAGCCCCACTGAAATAACAGGTTACTTCATTTTTTCATTGAATTTTGACCCCTCTTCTAAATTTTTCTCAAAATCTGAGCCCCCCTTACTCAATTTCTGGGTGCGTCTATGGGTGCAGAGGTGAGGTATAGACTTACCATACGTTCGACATTTTTGGACGCTTCGTTTCGTTTTGGGCTTCAGTCGTACCAATTTTTGGAAAATTTTTTCAGAGGGGATTCGCCCTGTGCCGAGGTTTTACTGAGGGGGAAAAATACACTCATTTCTGAGGCTACGCTTCTCACTGAAGTGTCTTCACATGAAGTGAAAATTTATTCTCTAATATTTTCGAAAATGAATGTACAAATATTGCTTACAAATACTTTGGACAAATTATTTTGTCAAACACACTAGACACTACATTCACTTGAACCAATAATTTTTAAAAATTGCTTACCATTTTTAAAAATTGCTTACCTTCTTCGTAGTGTTTTTCTACAATGAAATGACCTTCTTTTTTTGGTGTTTGTCGCGACCTTTTGATGTTTTAATAGTGGTGACCTGGTGACACAGTCTAAGTTCCGGCAAACATATCCGCATGTCAATCCTGTTGGGATGGGATATACAAATTCCCCAGAACTTTTTTTTGGTGGCTTGGAATTTCTTCCCTCGCAATAGTCTGTAAAAAAAATATCATTCGTAATTATATTAAAAATCCCTGTTCTTTGAATCAGCTTACCAAAAACTTATTTATATTTAGACAAGGAATAGTGATGATGAATTGATGAATACTCACCTTTCAGTTCCGCCACATCAACGATACGTTGTAAGGTCTCGGGCTTTTCTTCATTTTCATAATACCAACAGGGAATCCATTTCGGCATTATGGACTTTGTATAGAAAACCTTCATATTTCACATCAATTTCGCCTACAGCATCAAACGTCATCGCCTGATATTTTAATTTGAGGCTTGATGGCTTGTCAGGATTGGAAATAGGTACGAATATTGGATCTTCTGAACTGCTATTGGGCCATTCCCACGCTTGTTTTTCTATAACAAAAAATTTTTAAGGGGAGGGAGAAGTGATCATTTCAAATTTTTTTCAGGAGTTGAAGAGGAAAAGTAGCTAGGAAGGTGTGCTTGGACATGAACTTCAAAATCACATGGTATAAACATGTTACGCCCTCACTTAGCATTTTCCCCTCTTTAAAATCAGGAAATGTTTTGAAAAGTTTGAACAAGTAAGAGGCGGGGGGGGGGAGGAGGATTCGTTTATGAAGATGAAAAATCGATTTTTTAAAAGAATGTGCAGAGTAATCCACCATGCACAGATGAATATTAAAACCGAAAATTATTTCAATTTCAGTCTACCTATAACTCATAAAAATTAGAAATTCCAGAAAATAAATGATTTCAAATGGGGTTTCGACAAAAAGATTTGTAAAAAAGTTACGAATGTGATGAAATTGAATTTTATTAAATACTGCCTTACTTTTGGCCTACAGTTCTACACAACTCTGGGCATTCATTTTTTAATTTTTGGTAATGATAGAAAAAGTACGAATTTCGACTTCATTCAGTACAGCAAAATCTAAGACTGCCCAAAAACGAAGTTTCCATGTTTTCCGAATCTATCCGCGTATGATTTGCACACCGTACAAGAAAATCTGGTAAAATTTGGAAAAATCGCCCAAAAAGTGCAACAAAAAAATTACCAAGTCAACTTTGGGGGCTAAAATTTTGGCGGTGGAAGTTTCTTGTGATGCTCGACAAGCCTGTGAAAAATTTTCAATTTAGCTTCTCAGACCTCGGGTACTCCCTTGTCAGTTCCATTTCTCTGAAGGCTCGAGAACTCAATTTTTCTGAGTAGCCCCCCCCCCCCTCACACACACACATAAACTACTTCATCAATTTTTATCAAACTCCGAATCAAAATTTTCTCGATCCTCCCTTCTCTAAAAAATCTTGAATAGGAACAGAGAAGAAACACTCGCGGTTTGACTTACGATAGATGCAGAAGCGAGCTCAGATCACCCAGCTGGCTAAGCTTTCGTCGTGTTTATTCCGCATAATTAGAATCTAAGTAAAACGACCAGGTCACAAATTAAGTTTAAACGTCGCGTCGCCTCAATCGAAATACGTACCGAGTCGAAATTTTCCAACATGCAAATGAGCGAGACAATTCCGCCTTCGGAA
Source organism: Pseudococcus viburni (assembly GCA_033439095.1). NCBI lineage: Eukaryota > Metazoa > Arthropoda > Insecta > Hemiptera > Pseudococcidae > Pseudococcus > Pseudococcus viburni. The sequence continues at coordinate 269,937 of JAVBJF010000351.1, forward strand.
TTGTTTTAATTAATTTTGCTCGCGCGACGCGACACATCTGGTCAAAGCGAACCGCCGCTCGGATATTTGTTTTTTTTAACGAGTTATGTCACATGCGAAAATTTTTTTCGATCGGGGGCAAAAAAGTATAAAAAATTATTTTGTCATCGGTGCGGTTGGTGGCTGCGGCGGATACTTGATAACGACGACGCGAGACGACATCGCTTTGATATTGTTTTTCAGCCGCCCTGCCTTGTGCTCTCTGCAGCCGGGGCTCATTATGTTCGAAATTAAATTTCCATAATGGTACACGTCAGGTATTCATTTGCGGATAAATTGTATTTAAAGTTGAATTTACCACGACCAAACGTTATTTTACGGTCGTGTAATTAAAGTTGAAAAGTTTATTAAAGCTTTGGCGTTCGCGTCGTCGGTGCGCCGTTGCGCGCTATTCAAAGGAAACAATTTTAAGTTTACTCGTTCTCGCCCCTCTCCCTGTTCTGTTTTATGGTTCGATGTGTTTTGACAATTTTCGCGCTTCGTTAGCTCGTTATTGCAATACAATACTGGGTCGTGGTAGGTATAAAAGCTGGGTTATTTTTTTGTCGAATGTGGAGTGGGAAAAATTATGATTGGTGTTGATTGACTCGTTCTGCGAGCAAATTCGCGGTGTAAATTGTTCATAAGGTTTTATAAAGTGTACATTTTACAAATTAGAAAAAGAAATCGAAAAAATGAAAAAATTTGCTTACTGGCCTGTTGAAAAATGATTTTCTGATTGAAAAAGAATTAATACATTCATCTTCGCGTATGGGTACTTTTTTCGCCCAAAGTTCAATTTTTAAAGAATTTTTCCTCTTAGATTCTTGAAAATTTTATTCATCTGCATATAAATTTTCTTCAACACAGAAGATGCCAATAGGTAGAAAAATGTTTACCAAATTATTGAAACCCATTCGACTCGAGTTCATTTGTGAATTCGTCGAGTCATCCATTTCCCTCCGCCCCACCTGCCCCCCTTTTCAAGAAACCCAGTACTTTATTTAATAATAAGTTAAGGGGTACAAAAAAGGGCATTTAAATGGCAGCCCAGTCCGAGCAAAAAAGTAATCATATTAAAATTTTCAAAGATGAAAAGCCAACTTTTTAAAACGGTTTCGTGAAAAGTTTCACGTTTTTTTCTCAACATCCGCCCCTCGCCCCCTCACCATCATCCGGTCTTTTTAAAAAACAGTTTATAAAATGTTTCTACGCGGTATTTAAGGTCTCGCCACACGGTACTTTCGCCCTTTAAATTCGACGGTCGAGTTTTTTAAATTAATTTTTTAAATATGTTGAATATTTAAGCGGGTTTGCAATGTATTAAAACGGCGTATTTTCGGTCTGCTTTATGGCGTTTTTTGCCCCTGCTCCTCCCCCCTGTCTTCGTTTTAACGCCTCGACGATATGTCGGGTAATATTCCACGCAGACCTTGGGTATCGAGCTTTGACGTGTTTGTTACAGCGACACGACGATAAAGTTGGAGATCCTGCCCTTTTTCCTCCGCCTCGTACGATGACGAAAATTTTTCGACTTTTTGATTAAAGTGCATAAGTTGGAAATTTTCTTTTGTGAGCCGTATACGAAAGATTCTGATTGGTTGATTGTGAGGTTTGCATACTGAGGTGTAGTTTTTCGAAATAGGTAATGAGATTTTGAATGATCATGGATTGGCCTGTGGTGTGTGAAAGGTCGACGCATGGTGCGGAACGTCGCTGGTGGAAAAATTTTCTTATTTCAAACTCGCTGAGCGACAAATTTTACACTCTTCGAAATGAAAGGATATCTTGTTTGAGGAATGAAAATCCATCTATTTTTGCCCTCTACTCGGTACTGTTTTTCGAAGCTACGAGCTCTATTTTTATGGAGGTAGGAAAATTAAAGGCTGAAAAATCCAACTTTCGAGTAATTTTTTTCGAAAGTTGAAGGAGTAGCTGGAAGGTTGTGTCCAGATCTCAAAACGACATGATACCAAATTCAATCTCCTCTGACTCCACATTTATCCCTCTCCACCAAGCCTTAACATTTGACCTATGTTCAAAAAATTCTAAAAAATTTGAAAGCAGGATTTTGAATTTTGAAAAATGGCTGTGTATATAAATGTCTTTATTTGGTTAAAAATACCGCTATGGCACCCATTTTCTCATCTTCACCCTATTTATTAGGAATTCTTAATGAATATTATTAGGTTTGTTCGAGCGCTCCGAAATTATGAAAAAAAATCGTGAAATTCATAATTTTTTTGTTTACATTAATCAAAGGTGCGTTCTCACCAAATGCCAATGGTGTAAAATGCTCATTTTTTCATAGTAAAAATAAGTGGTTACCTATCATTATTTTCTAAAACTTAACATCTTTTAGTGTAAAACTGATGAAAATTGAAAGGTGTCGTTTCGTGTATTACGTTTAAGCACTAATTTTATCGTCATTAAACAAATTTTGCAAGAACTTATCAATTATCATCGAAAAAATGGTAATGAAATTTTACATGTATAAAAGTGAATGGTAATGGGTGATCTTTGTTAGTGGAAAGGCACCCTAAGATTTTCTGAAAATTATGAATTTCACGATTTTTTTTCATGATTTTTGGAGCGCTCGAACGAACGTATTATTTTCATGTTTCTTCAATATTCGATAAAAATTTGATTTAAAAATTGGACAAATTTTGCTTTCGAGCAAAAACTTTAAAATCATGGAAATTTTTGAAAGGTGATTCATTTTTCGCTTCAATTTCTTCAAGTTTTTCCAAATCTTAACGGAATGCGAGTACATCTTTGATGTCCAAAAATTGATTGTTAAAATATAATATGAAACTTCAGTAACGTTTTTACATTTCATCAGTTGGCAAAAAATGTGAGATCATTTGTGAAATGATATCATATCAACTCGTTGAAAATTTTCCAAGTCTGACAAAATGTCATTACCTATGTTGAAGGTGTAAGAAATTTGGTCGAACCGTAGCATTAATGTACATAAATATAAAGTTTCTAGCTGTCTATTAGCAGAAAAAGGAACAAACTCGAAATAAGCAAAAATTTTACTTACATTGGTGTCAAGAAAACCAAAAAAAGCAAAAACTTCAATCAAGGCATTTCAAGTATGTTTTTCCTTGAGTTTTTTAATCGGAGGATAAAAAATGAGTTTTTTGGACAAATTTAAAGCAAGGAGAACGGTGTGAAAATTTCCAGAAAAATCTAGAAAATTGCGAGAATTTTCAATTTTTTGATCCTGTAGAAGGTCATTTGGGTGGGGTTGAAAGAACAAAAATTTAGTTTTACAAATCGCAACAGGAAACTTGACTCTCCAGGAGACTAATCAAGGGACAAAAAGAATCAAATTGATCGTCTTCCGATCGCGTAAGAGCCTTCAATTTTTTAAAAATTGTCAAAAATCCAACATTTTGGATATTAAAGTTCAAAAAATTTCAAAATTGATCAAAATCAATTTTAGAATGTAGACCAAAAGCACGATTTTTTTTGTTGTAAAAATCGATGTTTTATAGATTTTTGAGGTTCCCGGCCTCCGGGGGCCGTGGAACCCTATTAAAATCAATCATTCTTCATCATCATCATCATCATCATCAGTGGTGGTGGCGATTGTAGAAAGGGGCACTTGTGAGATTTTTCAGAAGAACCAAAAAAAAGAACAAACAATGGAATTTCGGGCAATTTCAAGAACATGAGATGTAGAGGAAGGGTTCTAGACAATAACAAAAAAAAAGATTTTCTGACTCAGAAAACGGTTTCTAGGATCATTATCGTAGATTACAGAATTCGCGTATCATAAAAAGCATGCAGTGCCCCTTTGTAGAATCACCACCTTCTTTTTCTTCTTCATCGCAATTTTCTTTAGATCAATTGAAGAATGTCATTGGCTTACATCTCGTTGACATCAAGCTGCATCGCATCAGTAAACCAATTAGAAGAGAAAAATGAACATCGGAAGTCTATTTATACGCTGGAAGGACAATTTTGTTTCGTGTGGAGAATTCCCTTTTTTGAAAGTTTAATTTCAACAATATTTAATTTCAAATTCCAAATTTTTCAGAAATGCTTTGCAATTTTGCGTTTTTTCGACATTTTTTCCAATTTAAAAATATTGAAATTTTCTCAAAATTTCCAACTTTCTCATAATAATGGTTTTCAAACTTCAACCTACTGTTCGTATTAATTAGATGTCTTGGACTAATCAATATTAATTGATCTTCACTTCATGCATTTACAAAATTTTCCCACTTTAAAGTTTTTTTCGAGTTTGTTAAGTTTTAACAATTATTTTAAAATATTCAACAACACTGGAAATCAAAATTCCGGGAACTGTATTGCCAGGTCGCCTGCGACCTTGCTTGTTTAATTTTTCCTGTTGCATTTCATCTATGAAGAAAACTTAAAACCTGTTATAAAACACCGTTTTTAAAAAAAAAACTGCGTTTTTTGGTCTAGATGATCATTAACATGAGCTTTAAAATTTATTTTAGTTAATTTTGAATTTTTCAAAATTTTTGCATTGAATTTTTAACAATTTTTAAAGAATTGAGAGCTCTTGCATGATCGGAAGACACTATTCAAGTTGATTTCTTTTTTTTTATTTGGTTAGTTTTCCAACTTTTCCGCGCTATTGTGACTCGCAAAACGAATTATTATTTTTTTAAAATTTTTCGCTGAAATGATGTTGGTATGAATATTTCAACCCATAGAAATCATCGACAACGAATTTTCAACATCCTTCCCCCTCACTAAACCATTTTTTATGATGAAGAATAATGCATCACTTATTCATGTTCTTTGAAAACTTTGAAAAAGTATAGGAAGTCGGCAACGATGGTTTTTGTGAGTTGAAAAATACATACCAAGTATCTAACATCATTTCAGGAAATATGTCTTCAAATTGTTTTCCGATTTTTCCGATTTTTCATCGAATGTTGAAAAAACATGAGAAAAGTGATATTTTTTAAAAACCTCTGAAAAATTGAAAAATTAGATGAAGATGAAAGAATGAGTAGCATTTCGGTAAAAACATCCATACTCTCTCATTTTTGAATCAGTGAAATTAATCAAAAATCACTGAAAAACAGTCAGAATTGCAGCACAGTAATAAATCAGTGAAAAAATTTTCACTGAAAGGAAATCAGTGAAATCACTGGGAATCAGTGAAAATTCACTTAAAACTCAGTAATATTTATGAAATTCACTGAAAAATCTGTGAAATTCTTTGGATAATCAGTGAATAATCACTGAAAATTTTTCATGTGCTGCAATTCTAACGGTTCATCAGTGACTTTTCATTGATTCGGAATGAGAGAGTACTACAGCTATTTTTGAAACAGTTACATTTTTTTTGTGAAGTCAAACCTCAGAGGGCTGCAAAGTCGTTTTGAGATCTAGGTACAACCTACTAGCTATTCCTTTTGAATTTTCAAAGAAAGTGCAATATTGAGGAAAACTTGAGTGAACAATGGTCTTCGAGAAGTAAAAATTCATCTTCCCGTTTCAAATTACCTACGGGTCTAATTTTAAATTCTTCTGAAAGGCGGTATCTGCGGATAGAATCCAAAATTAAAACCAGTGGGTAAAAACGTACACTCAATACGAGTTATCTATTCAATATCGATTTAGAGGAAAACCTCGACCGCTTGGTCCACCGAATCAACGTGTTCTGGACTCGTTCTCATATCCCACTCGTGCTCATTGCATTTTCACATTTACACATTCAGCCAAGTAGCAAATTAAGACTAAAAACACTCGACAACGAAAACCAAGGCCTATACGTAGCTCGACCGGCGTAACAAAACTATACTCAGCTTCATTGTTTTAACAAAGCGAACACGCTTTAATTAAGAGACTATATAACGTAGCAGTATAGAGCTAGGCAATTATAAAATGTGAAACTTTAATACCGCCTGTACTATTTCCTTCGATATAGTACGACTACGAATATAGGTATATACAAAAGCGAATTGGCGTCAAAAGCGATTACACTCCTATGGGACATTCTTGTATTTTCTGACGTCATCGGTATGGTATGGTACAGTACGATTTGGTCTACGTGGTTGGTGCGTGTTTATAAAGCCTTTGCTTGTTGTAGAGGACAATTCGGTATCGTTTTGTAGCAGTTGTAGCTCTCGAGCCTGACGTGTATTGATGCTAATTTCACATTAGCCTGGTAACATTGTGCAGGTGGTGAGTAGGCTTTATTGCAATACGTAGGTCTGTAGGTATTTGCCAAATAGCATTTTCAACGATGAAGAATACTACGATGGGTCAAAAAAAAATCATTTTGCGAATGGAAATAGTGTGGGAAAGTTGACTCCAGAAGAATAACCAAATTAATAAAAAAAGAAAACGAATTCATCAATGTCTTCCGATCGCGTAAAAATAATAGCATATTCATCAAATTAATTATAGATAAAGAAATCATCTTACCGGTCTAAATGATAAATATAAAAGTATCAGTTTCCAACAACTTTTTTGAATTTTTTGAGAATTGTTTAGGATTCAATATCTTATAAAATCTTTAAAAAATTCAAAATTGATTGAAATTAACTTTAAAGCTATATTTAGTGAATGCCTAGACCAAGAAGCACGAATTTCTTGACACGTCTACGTATGTTTTATGAGATTTTCTCAAAAAAAAAAAACCTGAGCTTTTTGGTCCAGATAACCATAGACGTCACAGCAGGGTACTTACTTTTTTCAGCGCAGTCTTTATTAATTCATAATGTTATTGATTTCATCAACAGTCAAAAATGTAATTTTACGCCTCTATCTCTAGTTGCTTTACATGCCGTTAAAATAATAATAAAGTAGCGAGGTCCAGAAGACCTGACAAGAGGGTTCCTAGAATAAATAGTTTAGAAGACCCAAATATTTCTGTTCAAGGAAAGAACTTTTTTTTCGTGTGGGACATTTGCTGTTCTCCAAGACCAAATTTAATGACTCAAATAACGAAATAGTCGAGAAAGGAAAGACTGGTTGGAGTCAGTATAATCCAAATAAATAAATACTTACCTACTGTAAATATGAAGTAAAGACCAATTACCTAGCATAACATATTGACCAACGTATAAGGGTAAGGTTGCCATATTTCGACCACTTTTTTTCAAACTTCCACTAATCAAAGACTTTTTGAGATAGAAACATCGGAAATAGCTTAAAAAATACCTTGATCCTTCCTCTTAGTCAGGTCTCAATTTCATATCCGCTCGACTGAGCTTGATTCGTGTTCTAGACATTACAACAAACAAATTTAGCCCAGATGCTTTTTTTTACCCCTCCCCCTTTTCCGAGGGTCCATCCCCCTTTCTTAAAAACGCGTGTAGCGCTCCTCCAGGCATCATAGCGTGGTTACTTTTTAGTAACTTGGTTACTTTTTTCGAGACAAGTTACTTTTGGTTACTATTTCCACTTCAAAAGTTACTTTGGTTACTTTTTACCTCTAAAAGTTACTTTTTTCCAAAATTTCTCAAAAAATTTACCTTTTTTTCACAATTTTTCTCTAAAAATTGATTTTTTCAAGCGTAAAGTGTCTGATTAGTTTCGGTTTAGTCGAGTTTTGGAGACTTTTTTGTTTCAAAAAATTTCGACCTCGCTCCGCTCGGGCAGTACATTGATACCTCTGTTTCTTGAATACACTATCATTCCCTAAATTTGAATCAGTCAAAATTGGTGTATTTTCATTCTCTTGGTTAAGTATAGTGAAATAATTTTCATCAAAAACTAGAAAAATAAACAAAACTGACAGGTAATGGACCTGTTTGAAAATTTTCTTCTTTTTAAATGAGAAAAAATAAACTTTTGATTTGAGGTAATGGACCTCGTTTTCAAAATTAAAAGAAATTAGACAGGTAATGGACCCGTTTTTGACTAATTCTTCTCAGAAAACAAAATTTCATCTTTTGATATCAAATAATACATAAAAATGGAGAAAAGGCTCTCGACATTCTTATAAACTAAATAACAATCAAAAAAAACAAAAAATGGGGACTTTTTAACTTTTGGGAAAAAAAGGGGACCAAACAAAAATTCAACAACAAAATTTTTCGTATTTTTTAACATCGAACGAAACGAAAAAATTTTACTTTCGGACCTGCCTTTTTTACAACCAATTACAAAATTTTTATACCTTCGAAATTTTTATTGACGGTTACGCCTACCACGATTGCTTGACCTATTTAAACGACTTCTTCGCCATTTTTGGGCTCGTATTTCGACCGCGTTTTGTATCTCAGCTATAACTTCTGGAGCATATCGGATTCCATTGTCACCTTGGACCATTCTCACCGCGGAGTTAGATACTATTTGGTCTACTTCTCGATCAAAATAATAAAATCCCCATGCGGGGGCATTGACCGGGTGGACATAACTTTTTAGAACCTCGGCGAGTGTTGTTCAGGAGTTTCGTTGACCAATATACTTGGTTGGCGGCAGGATGATGATTTCTCGTACACCGCGACGATAAAGTTTCCCAAATAGGTCAGCAATCAGACGTTCGGCTTCTGGTCGTGTTAATCCCTCTACTGTCGTGTCTTGCTCGCCGATGGCTAAGATGGCCGAGTGGGGGAGGGTTATGGGTAGCACATTTTCGATTAACTGACTGATGGTCAGGGCAGGTCCGTTGAGTGGTGAATTCTGAAGGTTTTCTTCAGCTCGGATCGCCGGCTGCAAAGCGGTATTATCTTCAAGCAGATCGTGGATTATTCCGTTGCCCAGTAGTATGAAATCATACAGAAAGTAACACCTATTATTCTGTGTTACACCGACAAATATCGATCCTATCTGACGATTTATATACGTAAACGGGTCTATTGGGTTTTCCCCGTTTTCACCCTGTATTCTTGCATTTGCGATCAGCCTCGCTTGGTGGGTAGCCGGTGATCTGATGCCATGTGCTCTTATAAAATTTATCGGCATTAACAGTTGCGGTATTCCGGGGGGCGGGTGGATCGGAGCTGCGACAGGAAATTGCTGTGCTGCGTTCCTTACCATAAACTGGCCAAAAGGCACATTTGCCGCCTACGCTTGCTGTACCGGAGCTGCTGGTAATGCTATGTTGGCCGGAACCTGAGCTGCGTTGTTGTCGGGTACATTAACCGCCGGAATCTGCTCAACCGGGTTTTGAATCGGTGCTTGACCCGCAAGCATAACGTTCGAAGGAGGCGGCGGCGGAGGAGGGGATGGTATACGATTTCTCTGCTGACTTCCTCTTTGAGGGTTCGTACGTCTGTCTGTCGATCTGAAAATCAAGTGCAATGCAGTACAAATAAAAGAAAACACATTCAAAAAATCTGTTTTCTTCAAGATGTCATCAATTTTGACCAACTTTTTGAAAAAAAAAAGTTCGATTTACGAAATTTTATGCCATTTTTGAGTGGTTTTACCCTCTGAAAAACTACCGGTACAACTGCCGGTAGTTTTTCAATACTACCGAAAACCTCCGGAGCTGCGGAGGATGAAAAAAAATTACTGTTCCACCACCATGCAATAGGCATTCCATAGATATAATAAAAAAGGTGATTCGTGAAATTCTATATTCGGAATTTTTTCATTCGGGAAATTCTTTATTCGGGATTTTTGCATTCGGGAAAACGAATTCGTGAAAATTTTTTTCGTGAAAAATCTTATTCGGGAAAATTTCTGTTCAGGATTTAGGCTTCGGGAAAATGATCGTGAACTAGTTTTTTTAGTTGATTCGAAAGTAATTTTTTTTAACCAGATAAATCAGTGAAATTTTATTTTTTGCAGTGAATTTGGCATTAACATGATTCTGACAATTTCATGCAGTCATTTTCTCTCAATTTTGACTTTAAACCAGAGAAAATTAACTGATTCAAATTAAGAGAGTGTGGTTCGTGCACACGTGTTTGGCGATTTTGTGTAGATTGGTTCGATATTGGTTCACTGTTTGATATTTGGTGTGATAATGGGCTAGGTTCATCACTAACATGTCGACTATTTACCGGATCAATTTTTCATCTGGTACCAATATTGGATCGAATCCAATGATCTTCCAGAGTTTGTTTCGCCGTAGCTCTACGTTCTGGAACTAGTTGAACCAGTGATTTTTCAGCCCATCCTAATGATTACCTTCTGGTAAAATACCTGGCTTTTCCCCTATTTTTTTTTTTTCTTTCGATACACAATATTCGAGATGCTGTGAATAGAAGCGTAATGAGACTTTCCATTTTTCAAACTCTCTGTTTCGCTTTCTTCGCTTTCGTCGCACTTCAATGTAAATTAATGAAAATGAAATAAAAATCGAAGTAATTTTTACAGCTCGAGAAAGCACGGCTGTCGTCGTCAATGCGAAAAAAGTTGTCGGAATGTGAAAATTGTACGCGTATAACGATCGTCGAATTTGACGCGTAAAAAACTTTTCACCCTCCCTTTACCCCTTCGCCCGGCTCTAAAAAGTTAGAAATCGTCTACAGTCTTGCGGGGATTACGCCGAATAAATCGAGTCGTTAAGAGTACGAGGTACCTAAAGCACAGCATTTCCGAAGAGGCGAGGGAGGATACGAGGTGGAAATTCTATAATCGAAATCGCAACGAGCTCGCTGCGCTCTTTATGCCGATATCCTGTTGATTTTGATTATACTGACGCGCGGATTGGACGCGAAGGGGCCCGTGGCTGGTTAAAAGCTGACGCAGCGTGCGATCGAATTTACACGCCAATACGATATTTTCAATTTCCAGCGTATAATATATCATTATTTTAACCGTGTATGGCCCGGAATCGTGTCGAGGGGGCGGGATGGGGGGATGAAGTCCACATACGACTACGGCGTTCCGCTATACACGCATTAATCATAATTACCCGCCAACTCGTTCGATATTATACGACTACCTGGCGTACGTGCCGCGTATAAAAAGCGTTAAATACGCGAAAAAGATAAAGTAATTAAAACCTGGGAAATGGGAAATGCTCTGCTCGCCGAACCCCGATGAAAACTTTGTTTATGCCGACCGATGCGATAATATCGTTTCGTATAAATCATTATCCACCTATTTCCTTTTTCCTACGTAATAAAAAAATCATCCGTGGGTCTATAGGTTTTCGTGAACTCTCCTGGGATATTGTACCTTTTGGTGTTCTTGCCCCTTGGAGGTTATTTTGATGTGTTGGATCGAGGTACATGGAAATTTTGTAGTTTACTTACTTATTTGTTTCCAAGGATAACTTGGAGAGGTAGAATTTTTCCTTTGAATGAATAAAAAAAAAACAATGCGTATTAATTCGAAAAAATACTGGAATAATGGCTTACCAAATGCTCAGTCTTGAGCACATTATTTTTGATATGGGTCTCAATTTCACGAAAAAACACATCCGCTCGACTGAGCTGTAAAAAGTAATTTTATGATTGATTCGTGTTCTAGACATTACAACAAACAAATTTAACCCAGATGCCTTTTTTTGCCCCTCCTCCTTTTCCAAGGGTCCACCTCTCTTTCTTGAAAACGCCTGTTGCGCTCCTCCTATGGGGTCTAGTGAAAAAAAATTTACACAAAAGTTGTCCCTCAACATTTCAGCTACAAATTACTTTCCATAGAAAATACAATTTGGGGCCACCGGTGCCCCTCAAATTTGAAAAACGTATTTCAAAAAATCATAAAAATCACGTTTTTTTCATTCTTACCGAAAAGTTTCTAAGATGAGTAAAATTTGTAAATAACCAAAAGTATTCAGAATTACATTTACTATTCGGTGAGTTATATCACGACTATTTTCGTACCGCTCCTCGTTACATACAGGCTCACCCCCCTCCCACATATCAAAAATTTCGGTCTCCTAGAAAAATTTTCCAGCAAACATATATTCTTCACCACTTAATCTACAATTTCGGTCATTATAAAAATTATTTTTTGAGCAATCCCTACCTCTTAAATTCGAAAAATATCCCTCAAAAATACATAAAAATACGCGTTTTTACACTTCTAATGCAAATCTTTAAAGATAATTATGCAGACAGAAATTAGGTATATTCATTAGTTGCTTCTCCATACAAAACTGGAAATTAAAAATTACGATTTTTAGACACTTTCCCCTCAATTTCTGTCTACATAATTATCTTTAAAGCTTTGCATTGGAAGCGTAAAAAAGCGTATTTTTATGTATTTTTGAGGGATATTTTTCGAATTTAAGGGGTAGGGATTGCTCAAAAAAATTTTTATAATGGCCGAAATTGTAAATTAGGTGATGAGAAAAAATTTTTGCTGGAAAATTTTTCTAGGAGACCGAAATTTTTGATGTGTGGGAGAGGGGGTGGGCCTGTATGTAACGGGAAGCGGTACGAAAATAGTCGCGATATAACTCACCAAATAGGAAATTTAATTCTGAATACTTTTGGTTATTTACAAATTTTACTCATCTTAGAAACTTTTCGGTAAAAATGAAAAAAACGTGATTTTTATGATTTTTTGAAATACTTTTTTCAAATTTGAGGAGCACTGGTGGCCCAAAATTGGCTTTTCTATAGAAAGTAATTTGTAGCTGAGATGTTGAGGGACAACTTTTGTGGGAATTTTTTTTCACTAGACCCCATAGGAGGAGCGCTACAGGCGTTTTTAAGAAAGGGGGTTGGACCCTCGGAAAAGGGGGAGGGGTAAAAAGAGGCATCTGGGCTAAATTTGTTTGTTGTAATGTCTAGAACACGAATTAATCATAAAATTGCTTTTTACAGCTCAGTCGAGCGGATATGAAATTGAGACCTGACTAATATGTATCACAAATCGAAAATTTTTTTTGTATATCGAAAAGAATAAAATTCCATTCCCCTCCTCGCTGCACAAACAAATCATCTCGCATATATCACATAATTATTATCAAAATCTGGTCTTGAAATTTGTAGAGAAGCGAGAAAAATACAAAACGAGGAGTTCTAACGGACGATAATGACCACCTTGATACTTTTGGCTCGTGTTGAGTACCACAGAAGAACATCTCGTCCGCCGAAAATCTATCCTTAGTTATGTACTCTCGAAATATACGTACTTATCTTTAACGTGCTCGTGTTAAGAATACTCGTATACAGCAAAAGATAGGTGGTTTTCTTCAACTCCTCCTTTACCCTGATCCCTTACCTACGTAGACTTCGTCGCACTATTTACGTAATAATCTGATACACACAATGGTGCGGTGAAGTACGAACGTGACAAAATATCGTTCGTCGAGGACGTTTTCGAAGGCTCGAAATTTAACCTACTTCGTTAACTTCTCGCTCGCAAAGTGACTGAGATGATGAGTTGACGAAATAGGGCGAGGTGAAGTGGAACGCGAAGAAAATCCGCATCTTGGGTACCTAGGCCGGATATTAAACCGATGAAAAACCGCTAGATTTTCTCGCCGGTGGTCTTTTAAAAAATCATAGCAGATAATGAAACGACCCGAGAAAGTGTCATTTTTGGTGAAATTTCCCTCGATTTCAAGATGTCTGCGGAATGTGGCTTATTTTTCATGCTGAAAAAATTTCCGGGGAGAGATTACCTCAAAAGTAGGGATCCACTACCCGGATTCCCAGTAAATTAGTGAAAAGGGGAGTAAGTCCATGAAACTATTTACAAAACATTAATTTTTTTTTTGGTACTTTATCCAGTGATTCCGTGTTTTGATTACATATTTTTACGCAATGTACTACTTGTAGAAAGAAAATCAGAAAATTGTCGACTCCAGTGTGGTTTTTTTTTGGAAATGTAACACAAAATTGTTCAACTTTTTTGAACAAAAAGCCCTTATATATTCGTGATTTTTCAAAACACTGAAAATATTACTCATCACAGCGATTAGTGATGAAGCACATCAAAATGATACAGAGCAGCAAGTCTTCCATTTTTTTCTTTATAAATTTTGGGTTTATTGACATGTCGCTGGTGTAGTATAGAGATCCTATTAATTCGAGTATGTAAGCGGCTGCAGAAAACATGTAACCTTAACTGTCGCCCACCACCCAACCAATATTCGTGTGCAAAAATTCACGTTATTTTGGGTGGTGGGGAGAGGTGATTTCTTGATCCAATGGTTAGTTTTTGGAGTCTTCTCCCAGTCTGGCGGAAGTCGCCGTAGTCGGCCCGGGTGGGGATAACAATAAAAAAACATATACCTATTCATAATTTCTATAACCGGTCTTATTTGATTTATTTCAACTTTAAAATATAAATATACATGTACTTACTTGAATTTGAACTTGAAAAAAATTAACTAATTTTATTCTAACTGTGCTGTACAGAATATAACAGGGATTAAAATTTTGATGGAATAGAAGTAAGTAGGATACTACCTACTTCTATTCGGGTTACCCGGCTAGAGGTAAAGCAATCTTAAAATGACTCTTTCACTCAGAGAGTGGAAGAGGGAGACACACCTTGGTTCCTAAGCACAAATAATAAGAGCACTGGATAACTCGGAATATTTGAAAGATTTAAATTTTGATCACCTAGAAGAAATTCGAAGAGAAAATATTCTAGGTTGGAAAGAACCTATCGCAATACTAAATAGGTACTTACCTCGTTCAAGTGTGAACAATACTTACCGGACGAGTCTGTATACCCTGAATACCGATAAATATCGTCTACTTATTACTAGGTTACTTAAAGTAAATTCCTACTTAGGTAGGTAGGCAACCTACCATAGATTAAGGCCCTACCTGTGATGAGCGGAGATATTAAACTCCTAGTTTCAGCCCAGGACCTCAAATGGTCTGCTATGGGCGAAGCTGAACACAATATGAAACTCTGAACTTACTTTCAACCCATACTATCGAATCAAATCACCCCCATCCCAAGAATTATTCAATCATAATTCAATTCAATAAAGTTTTAGAAGAGTAGGTACCTGGTGTTTCTTATTTCAACTCAAATAATTAACACGTGAAATAAAAGATTGTAATTAATCAAATTACAATACACGAATAAAAGTGGTCACTATTACACTCGAAGTTTCATAATTAATTTCTACCCGAATAAACATGACATATCGAAGAGAAATTATCGCGTCAACACGTCGAAGAGTATGGATATAAGTCGGCTGTCTCAATTGCCATAATACGATAATCACCAATTTTATCTCCAATTTTGACTGCCTGCATTAAATCTCACAAAGTTGGTTTATGATGCATATAACATTATTTCTTAGGTGAGGTGAATACTCATAGATAAAACTTATCAATTGAAATTCTTGAGGGTTTGGATTAAGCTTATGGTGCCAAAACCACTTACATAGGATCTCAAGATCTTTATTTATCCTTTGAATGAGTTTCCTTAGCAGTTTTGTTTTGAATATCAACGCCAAATCATCTGCAAAAGAGAATATTAACCCTTCAAGTTTTTAGTTTAAAAAATCATTTAAATGAATTAGAAAAAGAATTGGGCCGAAAATATTCCCTTGTGGAACCCCCTTATTAACTGGGAGATAATCACCAATTTTATCTCCAATTTTGACTGCCCGACTCCTCAAAATTCGTCGAAAATCACTTTATCTCCCTTGTTGCATAATATACTATTAAACCACTCATGCTCCACAGTTCCATAACTTCCTTAAGAGGATACCATAATCAACTGTATCGAATGCTTTTCCAAGGTCAAGGTTAGCTGCCACCACACACTCCCTTGCATCAAGGCCCTCCACCACCTCTTTAATGTGATCAAAAAGTGCATCATTGTGCTTTTACCCGGAAGGAAACCATATTGTGTTTCTGAGAAAAAGTTATTGATCCATAACAAATTTAGTAACGTTCTTGCATTATTTTTTCAAAAAATTTTGACATCACAGGAAGAAGGGAGATTAGTCTGTAGTGATTCATATTTGTTGGTCCATAGGAGGGAGGATGACCGGCTAGATACATAATGGAAAATGAGAGGGAAGGTTTTTGGTGGACAAATATTTGAGAAGTCGGTCCTTTCAGTAAAACTATAGTTTTCAATTTGAATGATAACTACTTTTTTAGGGAGTAATATAGTGGGAAAGAGGGGGTAAAGATAGAATATGAGTATTTGAGGAAGGCAGGAGAAATGAAGGGAAGTTTTTGATATTGATAACAAAAAAATTTATTTAAAAGTCGATTTTCCCAGCGAAAACTGAATTTGTGAAATTGGTTCATATTGAAGAGAGTAAAATAGGAAGTGTGGTGGGTAAGTGGGGAGGGGGTTGAGGTTGGAAAATGATGGAAAATCATGTTTCATATCAAAATCTAGGTTTTTTAGATCGCTGATTCCGAATTCGAGGTTAATTTCACGTTTCGACAAAAAGTGCTACTCATACAGGGAGAATATTTCGAAAAATTCCACAAAAAATCGTCGCGTGAAACGAAATACGTATTTCCAGGTTTCCTAGGTCGCCAATTCCGAGTCTATCATTAATTTTACGCTACGATGTAAATTATTCCATTAACCAAACAAAACGTGCGTTAATTATGAAACTCTCTCGTTAGATTTTCATTTGTATCAAATTCTAAAAATAACTCGACGATAGAACGGCGTGTGATATTCACTATACCAACGTGGAATATTTTTAACAAAATAAAAAATCAAATCGCGAACGGTTAATCGAGGTAAATTACGTCGTCGAGAGACATTTTTGTTTACAATTAGAGAGAAATTTCACGATAAAAGTGTATGATGGCGTATATCGACGATGAGAGACGAGAGTGAAAAATCGAAAAAAATTAGATAAAAGCGAAAAAGTTTGATTTTTAATTAACTCGGTGGCGGAACGATACGAAAAAGTTAAATGGTTCGTTTAATTTTTAAACATATTTTTCAACGGTAAATTACAACAATAAACTAAAACACCGCATCTGCTCACCTATCAATCACGATAAAAACTTTGCGAGTAAAAATTTCCAGCTTTATAAAAAAACTATATAAATATCAGGCGCGGCGTGGCGCGAATACGTCAGAGGGATGTTTTTTTTTCACTCCTTCGCGTTATTTCCGAATGTAAATTAAGAATACGAAGAGCTTAATCCGTAAAATCGACTCATTTATATCTTCCCTCCGCTTCGTCGACGATCACCCGCCCTTGTACATTTTTCAATTGTCGTTAAACTTTGTAAATCTTTTACGACCGTTTTTTTCCTCGCGCAACATTTTATTAAAACAGTTTTGAATAAATTCAACTTATCCTTTTTATAAAAAACTTCTCAAAAGTAAGAAAGTTTGCCATTTTATAAACCGTCGCACACTGACGCACACATGTACCGGTCGCCCATAGATTCTTATACCGTAAAGTCTCTAAGACGCGAGAAAGAGCGCCGGACGGGGGGAGAAGTAGGCGAAAAATACTCCGACGTTGCAACTTTTAATGTTTTTTTTTACGCCGTCGTTTTTTTTCTTATTCTTGGCTTTTTTCTTTAAAGGTTTACGTATTCTTTTTCTTTCTTTTTTACCACGGTGGTAAAAATATGTCTAACATACAGGTTAATGCGCGAAATACCGTAGCATCTTTATTGTCGTAGATCACGATTACAATACGTAGACAAGACGATTCTCAGAAGGGCAGTTTGGCGTAGTTATCACGTTTTAAAATTACTTACTTTTCTTCACCGTGTTGCTAGTCGTTTTCGCGCTGATAGTTTAGGGGTTTTTGTGTAGATACTGATACGTATTTGTATTATGACGTAGTCGTTTGGACGCGTATTTTTTTTATTATTATTTTGCCTGCTTTTTACATCTTGATAGCTGTAGGCTTTTCTGAGTTCGTAAAAAATACCTCCGGCTTGGTTTCCACTTACGTCGTAAACATGCTACTTATCTGGGAAATGTGTTTTAGACGAATTTCTACTCGGAATACGAAACGTGGGTGTTTGGGAGGTAGATGAGGAGGTAGCGAGGAGTTTGAGGAAAGATGAGTTATTTTCTTACTTCTCCCGACCATTCGAGGTTGGAGAGACTTTCACTTTTTATATTTGGAAAACCTACTAATGGGAATTTAACAGAATTTTCCTCTGTTTAGGGGTGAATGAGTGAGCGAAAAATATATAACTATACTTGCAACTTGTGCAGTTACTCGGTATTTATGAAAAATATGAAAAAAAACAAGAATTTTTTGCATTTTTCTTAACATAACAAAATTTATTTTTTATGCAAGTAAAAAAACAAAATCAATTTCTCAGTTTTAAGTCGTTCTGGAGTTTCCAGCTAAATTTGAATTTTGGTGTTTTCGGATTTCTTTAAAAACCATGAATATGAACTTGAGGAGCTAAATAAATCGAGTTCATTTCGAGTTGTTCAAATTATGAAAAACTTGTATGTTTCCCACGATTTTAAATTTTTTTTGGGGAGGGAGGCGATGGATTGTGAAATTTTTTTTAAATATTTGTCCGAAAAGTGCAAATATTCGATAGGTTTAGTTGGATTTTCTTCGTCAATTTGAATAGACAAGTTGCACCGATTTTTTTTTTTTTTGATATTTCGTGCAATTTGTCTATTCTGGAGAAAATAAAACATGTAAAAATGATGAATAAAGAAAAATTAACGCTCGTTTGGTTTTCCCAAATTAAACTTGCAAGTTTTAAAAATCTATTTGGGTTCTAATTTCTAAAATGAAGGTTCAAAACGCACTTCTTCATAAGAGCTATAATTTCAGATTCAGACTTTGAATTTACAATCTAATCTGTTGATAATACCGATTTCAATAATTGTAATTTGTGAAGTATGGGGACTCCTGATCTGCAATTCTGGAATCATTTCCCCTCTTTGGTTTTTTTTTCTGAAAATAATACGACATTCGAATTAAGATCAATTCCCGCGATGCGCTTTATTTTGAGGAAAAAAATGAAAACGTATGTATTTCATTAGGTAATCCATCACTTTGATTTTCAAGGTTTCTCAATGCAAAGTGAAATTTTTCATTTTTACACAAAGAAAAAAGACTCCATTTGAAAAAAATTACTTACTTACCTACTAAGTCCAATCTCAGGGATGAAATAATTGTTTCAACAATCCATGTTCCTACTTGTTTGAAATTTTCAATTATTTATGATCAGTACTGCAGAAATGATGTCGACGAACAAAATTCATATTATTTTTTCAGTCTCGTCTGATTTTTTGATTTTTATATAGCAAAAACAATATGTTTTCCACTAGAGTAAAAACTTGTTTGATGTTCAAGAACTTTTATACCGACGTTCGTTTCAATTTTTTGAAAAATTCTTTGTTGGTATCTGAAACCAAGTTGAGCTTCATATCTTCGTTCATCATTTCTGGAATTTATTCCGTGGGTATTGTCCACAATTTCGCTGTTCTCAATAAGTACCTACATAGATACTTTTTTCAACTTTTCGTCTTTTTCTATTCTCATAATGAAAACAAAAATTAAATGCTATTTTAAAAAATGATTTTTATGATAAACACCCAACACAACATTAATTCTTTTCTCAATTTGTATTGTCTTGTGGCTTTTTGTGTAGTTGCTATGATTTTTCCCCAGAAAACTGGGTACTAGTTCTGCACTGTCATAAATCCGTCATTGTGAGCAAGTATTTATAAACTTTCTGGAAAATATTCCATTTTTGTAAATACGGAGAAAATTATTTTAAATTTTTTGACCTTCAATTATCTAGCGTAATTCTTTTGGGTTATTCGTTAATTAACCAAATTAAAAAATGTTCAATTAGCTGGTGGATAAATGCTGAAAAAATTTCAAAATAATTATTCATAAATAAAACTTACCATTCGTGAAAAAGGAAAATCTAGTTTAATTGCTCTAACCGCTTCTTCAAACTGGGAAAAATGTCGTAACAAAATGTTGAGAAGTTTCAAAAATGTTAAATTGTATTAAAAAAAGAGAGAAACTCAAGATATCTGATTGACCTCTCATACTCGTACTATAACATATCCATGTTGAAATCATTCAATTCGGCCTGATCGTTGCTTGCTGAAATGCATTTTTGAAAATTAATTCGAGGATGTAGAGACCTGTTTTCAATTTAAGGTTACGTTATTCTTAATTGCACGACTTTTTTTCTGAAACTAGCTCTTAAATAATTTGTCGCCAATATGATTTCAAAGATCCAAGTCCAAATTTATTCTAAGATCAGCTTTTTTCAGCTCTTAAATTTTTTCAATCCTACTTTTTTTTAAAAGCTGTATCCAATTTTAAAATTTTTTCACGTGTAAAAATTTTTTAATTCAAATTTTCTCAAAATTTTTCCTATATTGATTTTTTAATTTTTTTCGATTTACATTTTTATTATTTTTTAAACTTTCTTCTAATTACTTATTATGTTAAAAGAAATTTTGAAGTTCATGAAGTTGAAATTTTTTTGAAAAGTTCGAAATTGGAAAAAATTTTGAGAAATTTTTGATTGAAACGATTTTAGAGTTGAAAAAAACTGAAGAAAAACTTCAAATTTCCTAGAAACAATTTTTGAGCTAGAATAAATTTTAGGTATAAATATGAATTTGTGACCCGTGCAGGGAAAATGTGCCTAAAGCCGAGATTTTCGAAAATGAGTTTTTTATCTAAAGTAATAAAGGAGACCATATGGAACATATTGAGACCTTGATGAGCAGCTAAGGTAGATTTTTCGCCGAGGTAGTGACATTTGTAGTTGAGAAATTCATGAATTCCCCCCAAAAAAACAAAATTCTGAGAAAAACGCGTTCAAAGTTTTTCCTCTTGTTTTTAATTATCATTTATCAATCATCAAAAAAACTACCAAAACTACTTTTTTGTACTAAAATTTCACGAGGAATCCGTTTCTGACGTTCAAAATTACCTTATTAAGAGAAAAGATAAATGAAAAATTCACCATTACGATGCGTTTAATTTTGAAAAAAAAATTATTACAAAAAGAAATCCTGTTTTTCACGTACTTATCAGTCGTCAAAAAAGCTGCCAAAACTACTTTCTTGTATTGAAATTTCACGAGGAAGTCATTTCTAACGTCGAAAATTACTTTAGGAGAGAGGAAAATGAAAAAAAAAAAACAGCATTACAGAAATAAATTTGGTTATTATGAAGTAATAGCTTATTTTCGACGAAGGGAAACCGATTTCAAGATTTTTGAAGTTTTTTACTTTTAGACTAATGAGTCTCCAAAAAAGTGATGAATTTCATAGACCGCATTTTGCAGCGCACGTCAATTTCTTCAACGTTCTGACTTTTGGTGCCTTTTCTTCAGTCGGTTTGAACGTCATTTAGGCGTGTTGTAATACCTATAGGTTATTCGAAGTGAAAATTTGGTAACAGCTGCGTAAAGGTCTGAACTACTTGAAAATGCAAAAAAAATTGAAAAAATTGTCCCTTTTTTGTTTTTTGGCTTTAACGCAAAATTCAGTTTTCCGACTTTAGGTACCCTGTCCCTGCACGGGTCACATTTAAAATAAATTTGAAGAAAGTAAAGTTGGAAAAATGATTGGATAATATTGAAATTGTTGTTTTCAACGGTAAAATTTTTGAAAGTTTAATTTTCTTAACATTTCTCCAACATTGATTTTTTAAAACTTTTTCCAACTTCGTATGATTTTTTTTTAAAGATATTAAACAAATTTTTCCAGTACAATAATTGAAAGAACTTTTAAAAATTAAGAAATGAAAAAAAATTGAAAAATCAAAATTGAAAACATTTTAAGAGAAGTAAAATTAAAAAAAATATTATACTAATAAAAAAAATTGAAATTGGATATGTCGTTGAAAAAATTTAGAATTACAGAAATGGTAAAAATTAAGAGTTGGAAAAAGATAAACCAGAATAAATTTGAATTTTGATCGTCGAAATCACATTTGCAGCAAAATTATTTAGGAACTATGTAAAGATGGAGTTCTGAACGAAAAAAAAAAAAAAAAACAAACAAATTGGATGGCTTACTTATCACAAAACAGTTCCCTCATCATCTCTGTGCCTGCGATATCTGTGTAACTAATTTAAACAGACTATTTACAAAATAATACTCGTATGCTTAAATATTTGATAAAAGCTTCATAAAACTTTACACCATTTTTCTCGCCGAATCTCTCAACACCTCGACGATCAAACTGACACGCAAATCTGTCGAATTTGTAATCCAGGCGTCTTTCGACTTTCGACATTGTATAGAAAATATCAAACATAATTCACCCTTCAGCTCCGCATCCCATCGCCGAGAAAACTTCGATATCACGAAGTGTGACGTGAACGCGCCACCAAAGTTAGTAAAATTCTCCGCGTATATGACGAATTTAGTCTTTAGAACGTGGTGTTTCTCGTCTCCCCTCGCCCTCCATCGAAGCTTGCTTTCTCTATACGTTCTAGTATTTCTTATAGTTAATTATTAATATTCATTAATAACGAGGCGGCGCCGGTTTAAACTTTTCTCAATACGTACACAAGGTGAAATTTTCTACTCCAAGTCTTTTGTAGCTGTATAAAGTAGCAAAGCGAAAAAATAGGTACTTTATAGCGTGGCGCTTTTCACACGTGTACAGCAGACGTCAAAAAGAGACACAGTTTTCCAAGGTTTTTCCGCCGTCGAGCGTCGTCGACGACACGTCGTCGGTAAACTTTCGCTTATATACTATGTGGCTAAAAGCCAACTAATTTGAACGTAAACACGAGACACGAGGACGCCATCGTTTTATCCAGCTTTGAATTATTAACCGGGTGAAAAAATTCGCTATTACCTTCTTCTCTCTTGTCGTCTCTGTACATACATTAGGTATACATTTCTGCAGATTGTACGCGTGATGGGAGTAGAAGGTACGTAGACGTACGTGAGTATATGTATGATATACCTATTCACTTAGGACGTAAGGTATAAATGTTTGTTGTGCTGGTGCATTAACAATTCAAAATAGTATTCTCGAGCATCGTATCTAGTGACAGGCAGATATGAACTTAACGTGAATATATCTCCAAAGCGAGTCTAATTATCGAAATGTAAACGTTTAAATTATTTATGCGACGATGGCGATGGCTCGATACTCGTTCTGTAGCACGTCCTGAGCACCGTAATTATAAATCGAGCGTAGAATTCGAAGGTATTATACAATACGTCAAAATCGTATCGGTTCTATTATAACTGTATGATTTCTTATTTATGTATAATCGTGAATTAATCAATGGAAAATTACCAATAAGGAAGGTATTCCAACCGGCAGTAAAATTTTTGGTCGATATAAAAATAGATTGGAAGTACATCATGGAAGAACCGCATATCCTAAATTTTGGATGCTGAAGTTCATTTCTCGAATTTTGACGAATTTTTGATTTAAAAAATTGCCCCATCGCCCTGCAAAAAATGAAGAAATTTGGTTTATTACCTGAATTTGACCTCCCGAATCGATTGAAAGCGCTTTCGAAACGTTTTGGAGCCTTCAATTTTTTTTTGGAAATTTCCAGTGCGGAAGAAATGTTCACAAAAATGTTGACACGAACTTTAGCTCTTATAATCACAGATTTGAGATTACTCATACTGATGACCTATTTAATCGAATAATCAGGATGTCTAATGATCAAGCAAAGTCAAGCTTTTGACCTAGACGTCAAAATAGTTCAAGCTTTTGACCACAAGAGGTAAAAAAAAATCAAGCTTTTGATTAAGAGGTCAAGATGGGTTTAGTTTTTAACCAAGACGTCAAAATAGGTCAAGCTTTTGACCACAAGAGGTCAAAAAAATCAAGCTTTTGATTAAGAGGTCAAGATGGGTTTAGTTTTTAACCAAGACGTCAAAATAGGTCAAGCTTTTGACCACAGGAGGTCAAAAAAATCAAGCTTTTGATTAAGAGGTCAAGATGGGTTTAGTTTTTAACCAAGACGTCAAAATAGGTCAAGCTTTTGACCACAGGATGTCAAAAAAATCAAGCTTTTGATTAAGAGGTCAAGATGAGTCTAGTTTTTAACGTTGACCAAGAGGTCATGATAATTCAAGCTTTTGACCAAGATGTCAAGAAGAGTCAAGCTTTTGACCAAGATGTCAAAATAGGTCAATCTTTTGACCACAAGAGGTCAAGAAAAATCAAGCATTTGATTAAGAGGTCAAGATGAGTCTAGTTTTTAACGTTGACCAAGAGGTCATGATAATTCAAGCTTTTGATCAAGAGGTCAAGTTGAATCGAGCTCTTGGCTGAGAGGTCAAGATGAGTCAATCTTTTGACCAAGAGGTCATGATAATTCAAGCTTTTGACTAACCTAAGAGGCCATGATAATTTGAGCTGTTGACCAAGAGGTCATGATAATTTAAGCTGTTGGCCAAGAGGTCATGATAATTCAAGTTTTTAATCAAAAGGTCAAGTTGAGTCGAGCTTTTGACCAAGACGTCAAGATAGGTCAAACTTTTAACCACAAGAGGTCAAAATAGGTCAAGCTTTTGACCACAGGAGGTCAAGATGAGTCAATCTTTTGACCAAGAGGTCATGATAATTCAAGCTTTTGACCAAGAGGTCAAGATGAGTCGAGCTCTTGAATAGGAGGTCTAGCTAGTCATGCAAAGTCAAGCTGTTTGACTTAAAGGTCAAGTTTTTTTTTTTAAATTGAAAAGAATTTCTAATCACTGCGTTTTTGTGTCGAAGTTTTGCATAAAATTTATTTAGAAGTGGCGGCTCATAAAAAAGTCAAAAGTCATACAAAATGTCTAAACAATTTCCGAATAACATTTAAATTCACTGAAGTAAATTATTAGGAAGATGATACATATGACGAAACGCCAATTCCTTCTGGTCTAGATAGTCAATCTTTTTGTTCAAAAAAACTTTTTAGACACCCTGTTGAAGTATAATTTTGAGAAATTTGTAACTGCCGGCCCAAATCCATAATTCCATATTTTTTGACAAAAAATTTTTCTAAAAAAAAATTCAAAATAAGTCCATAGCGTTCGCACTGAGATAAAAAGCTAAATGTAAGCGGTTTTGTGACGTTTTAAAACCTCCAGAAATTTTTTGAAGATTTTTAGTCCTAAAAGAAAATTCTATCTGATTAGTGGTAGTAATTTGTATTACGAATATTTTATACTTCGATTATTTTTGGGAATTGCAATCGATTGAAGAAGTCGAAAACAGAGTATCTATCCGCACTTTTAGCTTTTACCTCAATGTGTACGCTGTGGGCATATTTTTAAATTTTTTTCAGAAAAAATTTCTGCCAGAAAATATGAATTTGAACCGGGAGTTACAAATTTCGGTAAATTATGTTTTAATCGATCAAATAGGTCACCTAAATGGATAATCCGTTATTATAAATGCTAAAGTTTATATGGGCCATTTTTATGGGCAATTCTTCCGCACTGGAAATTTTCAAAATTTTCTGGAAGCTCCAAAACGTTTTGAAATCGATTTCCATCAATTCAAGAGATGAAATATAGGGAAAATACCTAATTCCAGCTTTTTTCGTTGATTAGATCAAATTTTAATAAGTATTTTGCCGAACGACGAGGCGATTTTTGAATTCAAAAATTCAGCAAAGTTCGAGAAATGAACTTGGACACCAGAAATTTTGGATATGGGGTTCTTTTATGTATGTACTTACTTTCGATTTATTTTTGTTTCGAGCCAAAATTTTACTGCAGATTGGGATACCTCCTTTGTGAGGAGGGAGTATATGAAATTGCTTCTGTTTATGTGTTTTGAGAAAAGGATGTTTACCTTACCTTTTGAGTATGTATGTTTCCCATTTCGATGGCGCTGAATTTTGTATGTTAATAGAGGAGCTGATATTTGTGTTACCTCTTTTCCCGCACCCTTATCTTGCTGGGGATAAAGATAACATCGTCATAAGAAACGTTCAACTTTGAACTCGTCGTTTATTTTGAACGCTATGAGACATAGAATCGCGCAACGAAGAGGAGCTTTATTCTTTTTGCTTTTTCTCGTGTCGTAGCTTTCTCTTTCAGTTGGCAGGGAGAAGAGGTTGGGTTTTTGTATTTGTATATCCTCGTGCGGCCAAACCGTACGCTGCTGGCGAAAAAAGTTTTAAATTTATGTAACGAAGATAAGAAAGCGATATTAAAATTGCGTCGTTGCCACCACCCCGTCAGTTATTGTTTTATTGCGATGACGAACTTTGTAACAGGCTGTCGTAAATTTTTGGTTTGTGTGGATGCGCAAGTCCTTCGATTTCCCTGCGTCATTTTTGTGCTGTTCCAAATATATTTCTTCAGAGGTTTGCTTCCATCGCATTCGACGATTTTTGTGATGTGTATTGCGATCAGAGTCAATAAAGAGGTTTGTCATTCATTTAACCAGCCCCAGGCTAATCATGCGAAAAAATGACCACCTTTCTCCATTCTTCATGGATATGTGAAAGGTTTGGAAGATTTGAAAAAATAGTCTGGGAAACCTAGAAAAATCAGGTAAATTATTTTTGAAAAGTAGTAGACACCAGGTATTCAATAAAAAAATTGAACGGTATAGGAAAAAATGTCATAGAACTAAAATGCCCATCTCTATAAAAGTGTACTTTATAAGAGCAACCCAAGATTTGTTTTTAAAGTATTTGAGTCCTAATTGGTCGAAATTGGCCGAAAAACATAATTTTAAAAATCCGGATGTACCGATTAGTACATTACAGTAGAACCGCGGGGGGTAAAAATGGGCCCAAAGTTCATTTTCACATACACTGCAATAGAGGTACAAATTGAAGCGTCCGTTTAAAAAAGAACCGTAGTCCAGAATCTGTATATGAGAAAAGGGACCCAGGTGCAACCTTTTTTTCGATACACCTATGTCTCCTTTCTCTTATACAGATTCTGGACTATGGTTCTTTTTTAAACGGACGCTTCAATTATTTTTTTGCTTTGAATCATCTAAAAATCTGAATACATCTTACTATGTACTTTGTTTTTTATGCCTATCTATTCTGTCTGTACTTTTTTTGTATTTCTTCTTTTTAATGTTTTCAAACATAATATCGCATTTACAATTGCATCAACTGAAAAAAGAAGAGGAAGGAACGAAGATTGGCTACAAAGGCGATTCATTTATGATGTCGCGGGATTGCTTTCTGACTTTCTGTCTTTGCCCAATATAGGAGATTTTTTAGTGCTCAAGTTTTCCAATATAGCATTAGCTTAACCTGTATCTTTCAATATCGAGTACGCGTCAAAAGTGGCGCAAAAATTTCATTTTCGCTGAGGTTGCTCCTGACCTGCCATATTTGACTATCAATGTAAAAAACAATGACCTTAATGTACTCCTGTGAGATTTGGATTTAGTGCAATTCAGAATGATGATTTTTAAAATCTGATAGGTGTGGAATTGAAGGAACAGATACTCAGTTGAGTGAACCTGAAGTTTTGCGATTTCGCCAACTTTTAATATTTAATAATAGCAACTTAAAATTTTCAGTCGTTCGCGATGCATGGGGCTGCGAGTCAAAGTGCTCCAATGTAGGCCTATTTTGAGAGAAAAAAACACAATTTTTCGTGGTTAAATCCCCAAAATCTCCATTGGTTTTTGAACGCTCTGGCATGATTTCAGATAGTAGATCTCGTCTCATGTTTGGTTGGTTGATTGGTTATTTAACTTCTTGTAATTATTTTTTTCCAAGTCACGGATTGATGTTTCTTCTCAAATTGAGAGAAAAACAGAATTTTGAAATTTTGAAGAAAATGGACTCTCAGATAGTTTATGAAAGGGGTAATGTGACCTGCTGTATACGAATTATTTTTTCGTTTGCTTAGAGTGATATTCTTGCCCGTTACATTCAAGTGATTCAACTAATACTTTGAAAAGACGAATTTCAAGAGAAGAATTCGTCAAATGGAACAACTAATATCAGATTCGTGTTTAGGAATTAGGAGGTCATATTCTCATTTTTTACACTAATTGAGCGACCATTTCGCTCAAGGTCTCGAAATTGAATTTTCTTCACTTGGAAAAAAACTCCAATCTACGACTTCTCAACAAAAAAAATTGATACACTACAAAATTTAACATCTCATATCGAATTTTAGGCGGTTAAACACGAAAATAGCCTTCTAGGGGTCTAGGCATCGTCAAGAGGTCTAGAAGACTGGGTTCCCCGTATTATTTTTGTGCTGCTCTAATTGATTTTTTTTTTCTTTTGAAAATTTGGTTCTATCTGGATGTTAATTTTCGCCAAATCTTCAACTTTTATGGTATTGAAGTCGGTTTGCCAAAAGATTGACGAATCGATTGCGAAAAAGCGTCGCAAGATGATTTTGTACTCAACATGGGGATACCTTAGGGTTGGTGCAGAACACTGAATTTAAAAAAAAAATACTCAATGATTTAAGAAAGTCTACAAGTTTTTCGGTGTAAATATTGAATCGTTATTCTTACTATTTTAGCAGATTTTTAAATTATATCGTAATACACATGATAGAATTCGAAAAAAATGAAAAAAATACCCTACCAATCGAAATTAAGTACTTGAAGTACTTATGGGTAGCGCGATTGTTACAAAGTTGATATTTTCCATTTAAGATAGGTTTGAATTGCGATTGATAAAGTTCTGCCGAGAAACATGTTCTAAAAAAATAGACCTCACTTCGTGTATCGATGCATTTTTGTTTTTACTCAAGATCATCGGAAAAATTGAAAAAAAATTCATAATTTTTCATGTAGTCTTGATTCAAAAGACAGCAGAATTGTTGAAAATAAATGGCATCAAAACAAATAAGTATCATTTTCCATCATGGAAATGGGTTGTGCGTAGAAAAATTTACCAATTTCTATTTAATGATTTTCATTTGTATCAATTGTGCGTGGTGTCATACATCAGTGAGATTGGTTATATGTAATTGTTCATGAAAATATGAATATTTTATTTACTAATGATTTTTTATATTATTTTTGTTTCAGGTGAGTGATTTTTCTATGTGTATTTTTGGAATTCTGAATGTGTACAAATGGTTGGTTGAATATGATTCGCGATAGAAAAATCTGATTCAGATCTGCGTTCGAAGTATGTTCTATTTTAATACGAATTAATTATTGAAATATTTGAAAATCATATGCTATTTGTGGCTGTGGACGGAGTGTAATTTCTTGGTATCCAGAAAAGTGAATCATAGAAGACTACTTACTTAAAAATCGAACCACTTTTGTTTATAGTCAAACCAGTTTTCTTGTAGACATTTAGTTGTTCGTGGAAAAATCTGAATTTTTAGAATATGAATTAATTATTGTAGGCGTATGAAGAATCGTTGAAGTGAGAATCACTTTAAATATTTGAGTGCGTATTCAAAGTAGTTTGCGAATTTGTCTTGTTCAATGAAAATTAAACGAGTTCTAATGTACATCAAACAATAGAGTTTTCCGTATTCGAAAATTAAAAAAAAAAATTTCTTACCTTTTGGTTTAAGAAAATGTTTTATTTTTATAGAGGACTTCACTTCTCTCCGGCGCGGCGTCTGCCTGCTCCTTCTGCAACTGTGTAGAATCAGTAAATCGAAGATACATATAAATTAATTTCTTTTTTGTACAATGTATCAATTTGTCAAACCAACTGACGGAGTAGAATTTACAAGCATTGATCGCTTGATTTTGGCTCACAACAGTTGAATACCTCTTCTCACCTTATCAATTAAACATATTCGCGAATTTATCAAAATGAAATGTTTTATCTATTTTTTTATCCAAATTTTGCTTGCTCTGAAATTTTGCTTTGATTTTCTGTAATGTACGTCGCTGTTCGTTTCGTCAAATGTTACACATTTTAATATATTTTTAAGAATACGTCTGAACACATTTCTCATATTCGACTTACAAAGGATTCATATTTGAGGTGTCCATTTCCGATTGAAACAGGACATCAATAATCCGAGCTGATATCTCGATTCGACGAATTTTCGAACATTTGAAAACCATTTTTTATATCTAGCGAAATTGTGGTTTGTGGTACGTATTCTTTTTTTTTAGAAAGAGCACCTTTTCACCAAACATAATGAAATTTGAATCTCTCCCAAATATCGACTTTTCAAACCTAAATTTAACCTTTTCAACTATTTTGGAGCCTCCGTCACTATTCTATTTTCTTCAAAACTATAAAAAAAATTTCAGAAGTCCTTCAAATCAACTTCGGGAGCTAAAAATTGAGTTTTCGGTCCTTTTTGACTAATTTCACCTTCACGAGAAAATCAAATTTTCCATCGATTTCCTGGTGGATACCGGAAGTGTGTAATGTTTTTAAATTGGAGCCCTCATCTTTTGTACTCATTAAAGTTGAGCTTTCAACACAAAAGTTTTACTTTGAAATTTTTAAAATAAGATTATCAATTTCGAATCTCGTTTCAATTCTCTACAAAACCGAATAAGCAGATTCATCTTGGACCCAACCAATCTCAAGACATAAGCATTCAAATTTGAGCCATTTCGCAAAAAATCCCAATTGTACGAAAATTACAAGGGTCACTCCGCCCCCCTGAAGGATTAGGATCGAAATGACGGCGATTCCTTCATTAGACCATCGAGGGGAACCCGTAAAGAAATTTTGAGCGAAATCGGAAAACCCGAGGTCAAAACCTGGTCGAGTTGACATGAAATGAGTCATTAAACTGAGAGGAAGCAAAACTCGATTTCTAGCTGCCCAAATTGATTTGAACGCCTTTTGGTGGAGATTCGAAATCGAAAATACTGATTAAAATCGAAATCGTCCTGAAATCTTCAGAATGGCTGGAAATTATCAAGTTCGGGAGATCGATATTTTGTAGGAGCCTAAATTTCTTCAAAATAGGTAAAAAATTGATACTTTTTTAAAATGTTACAATTATTCTCTAAAAAAAAAAACAGTTTCAAATTTTTAAAAATTCGTCAGAAATTGAAACATGAACTCGGGCAGCTAAAATTTAGGCTGTCGAAGGTTTTGAGGCATGCTCCTTCCAAAAATCGAAATCCTGTTTCATTCGAACACTGCCACCTTAAGAGGTTCTCTGTTGGATGGACAAAATATAGAGCACAATGTAAATTCGTTCGTTCGAAATCATACAAATTTGACGATGACGAGGAAAATAGAAAGGCTAGAGGTGGCACAACCACAATATCGTCTGGTTTTAAATCAATAAAGCCGGATTATAAATACGTACAATTAATTCCTCGGAAAAATAACGCTAATAACTAAATAATTAAATTTTAAACATTTCTGAATTTTAATACAGGCCGCCTCCCTCGCCACCGTATATCACGCGTAATACATACGACTACGTTAGGAAAGTTTTAATCTTTCAGAGGTGGATGAGAAGTTGACGGGCACAGAAAGTATGGAAGGAATGGTGGCAAAGGGTTCGGTGCACCGAGGCCCGGAATTCGCGTTTAATGAAGTTTTGTCGTTAAACATTCGCCGAATATCTGCCACGACGACGACGACAGAGTGCGGCGGAGGCGACATAAACGAAAAATCACGATTCGCTTTAATTCGGCTTATATTAAATTTTAACTATTAATACGAGTATACGGCGTGGTGGTGCTGCGTCGCCGTCTACCTTACCGAATAGGCAATCCGCGCGTATTTTGAAATAATAAAATGTAGATTAACGGCGGTTTGGCGTCATGTCTCCCCAACTCCGGGTTAGCGATAAGAAAAGACGACTATGTAGTTTCATCTTGCCCCTCAACGACATTCGATCCGTTTATTATTTCTTAATTAGATGAAATTTTTTATTCGTCGGTGCCTTCTCTGAAATAAGTAGAGACG
This sequence comes from Pseudococcus viburni, assembly GCA_033439095.1. NCBI lineage: Eukaryota > Metazoa > Arthropoda > Insecta > Hemiptera > Pseudococcidae > Pseudococcus > Pseudococcus viburni. The sequence goes on from JAVBJF010000351.1 coordinate 301,511, forward strand.
AGAACCGGGGGAAAGGGGAACGAGAGACAAAAAAGCAGCTCCAGAAAGCAGCATCTCTAGAATTCATCTTTTATTCATAACAATACGCTTACGACCGCGCCGCCTGCTTCGTATTTGGATAAAGGTACCTCTAAGTTAAGAAGGAAAGCTCGCCCGACGTCACGGTCAAAGTTTATATACGTTCGTACACACGCATCGAGGTAAAATCTGATCTATGTAAAATGGCGAGCGCCTGTCCGAGTGCCGCTCGCTGCCCTCCCGCTTCTCGAATTCGTGTGTGTAGCTTTTTAGGGGGTATATTTACATCTATCAATGCCACTAGTACTGAAAGATAAGCTGTCTTTTTCCTCTTCTCCTTTGAGCTGGCGCAATTGCGGTCGTATCTGGTGTGTGAGGTATAGAAACCGGAGAGGGTACGTATACTTTATGGTCCTTCTCGGATCCCCTCCTCAGCTCCGCGTTGCCATCATTCGCGGACCTTGGCTTATGGTCTCATCTTGAGATTTTTTCTCGTTACCGAAATGAAATAGCGGAATGAATTTTTACGGCGTAAATAATGAAGAAAATTTGTTAGTCAAATATGATACCGACGTATTTGAACGATCTCGCCGGAGATTTTTAGACGAATTTTATTCGCTGTTGGATGATCGTTCCAGATGGGAAGTGAAAGAGCTTTAGGTTTGCTCAAGTTACTAAAAAATAGGAGAAAAATAGATGAAAATTGGAATTTTTGTGATCTTACTTTAATACAGGCCTGCGATGGCAGCTATTTTTGAAGCCACCTTCCGATTTCATTCATTAATCTGTTTCCTTCCTCGAAAAATTATTTTCTTCTTCCAAATTTTTTGAAAGAAGAAAAGAGAATTAGCGTTTCAAGGCTCATACTTGTACATACATTGTACATTAATCTATTACGAAGGTTTCAGCTGAATTATAATAAATGCATTTACTTACTCATGTTGATTAAAGTAAAATTTACCTTTAATAGCGTTCAACATAGGTAGTTTAAAAAAACGCTAAATTTCTATCCTAAAAAATCACTTTGGTGGATTTTTAAAAAATGAAGTGAAATTAGGATACGATTTCCTTTACTATTGAGGTGCGATTTAACATTCGAGCCTAAGTATTGATTAAATATTTTTAAGAATTCGGGCTGGTTTTCAAAACTGCCATAGTATTTCAATTTTTTTACGAGGGTGATTTTTTCCCCTTTTTTGGGGGGGGGGGGAGATATTTCATAAATACCGCTAAAGATCCTGTGAAAAAAGACTGCCAAATTCTGCAAAAGTCTCGAATTTCTAATCGGAAATTTCGTTAGACGTCATGTGTTGTACAGTTAGCAATTTTTGACTATGTGTTTTCGAATAAGAGTTTCTCTGTCTGGGTGATCAGTTTTGTGTTGCTGACGTGGATAAATTATTATCAAAGATGTTGAGCTATTGTGGTTTGTTTCAATTTGAAACAAGTGTGTGTATTAGAAAATATTTTCAAAAACCGAGGACGTGAACATTTTAAATCGACAGTGTCGACTTTTTAAATGCAGAACGTAATTTTTCATGATTTTTTTTGCTATTTTGAATTTATCTACTTTCTGAAATACAGAAAAAACTACTTACCATTTCTTTAAATTACAATTAACTAGTCGGTTTATTGCGCCTTTCTGTATACGTTCCACTCCAAAACAAAGGCTTCAAGATAATGGATCTCACAGAAATTGCAATGTAAATAGAAGCCCAGAAAAGCTTTAGCTACATTTAGAATCTTTCAGATGGCCATATTATACGGACCACCATAAAAATTATAAAAAATACGTTCAAGACCTTATAGACAGAAAAAAGAGCATATTTGAAATGCCCAAAACTACAAAAACACGGGCTAAAGATCTTCTCATGATCACATTCATGAATAAACAGGCATAATCTGGGTACACCCAAAATGAAATCGAGCATCCCGCTGCTTTCCTAGAAATTGGCCAAAGTTGTTGCAGTACGCGTATCAGTGATTTTTCACTGATTAGAAAAGAGAAAGTACATGTAGTTTCTGTTCTGTTTTCATCATATTGAATTCTTTTCGAAATCTTTTTTTTCATTAATTTTTCAAAAAATTCATATTCAGTGCACACGAAAAAATTGCATATTTCGTGCTTCGTTGGAGAATCGTTCGAGACCAGAGGACGCAGTAGAAGTGTAAATGATCTTTTTGAGCATAAACTCCCAAGTGTTGAATTTTTCTAATATTTAAAAAAAAAAACTTTCAATTTTTTGTGTTTTTTTGCGATTTATTTTGTAAAATTGTTCAGGTAGAACTATATCACTTGATTTACTCACTTTATTTAAACATCGAAAAACTAAAAGAATTCCTTACATTTTTTTCATAACTTACGTGTATAATGTACACCATTATACCTTTGTTGCCAGTTGCAAAAAGTACGTCTTTATGAGCGACCAAAATTGTAGGGCTATAAAGTAATTCAAACTCCCTAGTGTCATAATGTAAACTTTATGCAACGGTTTTTCGTAAAAGTTGATCATTTGGCTACACTGTTTTTTTGTAAACATAACAGATAAGAGAATAGAATTTGTTTCTGCTTGCGAATTTTGGAATTTTGTAAATTTATCACTAATTTGTTAATGAATTAAAAAAATCCGTGAACATTTTAGTGAAAAATGATCAAAAAGAACATAGTGATGGTGAATTTCATAAAATTACGTTAATTAGTTGACCGGTGAATTGAATACAATTGCTAAATGGCAGAAAAAAGTTCAATCACCAGTCTGTAAAGTATTCTATGAATCGTAATAAATGATGAATATGTTTAATTGTTTTCTTCAAAATCGGAATCACGAATCGCTCGTTTATTTTTTAATGAAACCATTGAAACCTTGAAACTGTTTCATTTTGCTACCTGTTTATTTTGGTCGCCGAAAAGACGCACTGTTTGCATCTAAACAACAAAGGTACAATGGTGTACTATACACGTTCGTTATAAAAAGCACGTTACATGACTAGATTAAAGAAGTGGGTGATTATAAACTCGTGCAATTACAGCTCTCGCCTTCGGCTCGCGCTGTAACTTTACACTCGTTTATAATCACCCACTTTTTTAACCTAGTAATGTAATGTACTATTAATACTGTTGTGTTCCAAATAATATCTACATTTTTAAAAATATTTTTGTTCTTCTCTTTCCTACCTACCTATTTTCTATTATGGTTTATAATATCTCGAATTTCAATAATTTATACAATTGCACACATGTATGAGACAATTCGGCCGAAACAGCTTCGCAGCCTACGTCACGCTTTTTATTTTTATTCCGAAATTGTATTCGCGTTTTATTTTTTCTCCTCCGCGTACTTTCGGTTTTACTTTTGATTTGGCTCGCGAAGCTAGGTACCAGTATAAACCTTCGCATTTATATTACATCACAAGGGTAAGAGGTCTCGGGAAAGAAGAGGGAAACCCCCAAGAAGGATAGACCTTTCGTTTCGTAACTATAAGCTCGACGCTTTTCTTCACCCTGCATCCCTTCGACCGACAAACCGAGCTCTATGAGCCCAGAACCCCAAAAAAATATGAAAGAAAGCAAATATTGGGTTTTGTTGGTTTTCGTTCTCTTGGCTCTTTCTATTCGAGTTCTTTGTCTCGTAAAGCCTGTTGTTATTTATTTTTTCAAGCTTATATTTCGAAACGGATTTCGTCAACTTCCGGACGACAGCTCGCGATACGTATACGTAAATTCCATCGCAGTGTATATGAAAAATTCCCACTGTAGGAATCAAATACCTACATATATAGCCGTACCCGAGGAAACAGAAAAAGGTATGAGAGACTAGAGAGGTATTGTGTAAAATGGAGGGATGTCGGTATAAATCATGGTAATATTGCGGGCAACTATCAAGTTTTGGTAGATATGTGTATAATGTTGAGATAACATGTAAAATAGGGATCATTACCGTGATGGTGGATATTTAGTCGCAGGTCATCGCCTTTTTATCTGCGATTATGCAGATGCTCGAATAAAGCAATGGTTAAGAATTCAATTTGAAGATTTCAAAGGGCAAGGTTGTCCTTGGACTATAATTTTGCTAATAGACAATTTTTTGATTGCTTTTTTGTCAAATTATGGAGGAGAATGTTTTCCGTTCATTATGTCTCTGAACCTTCCTGCTTCGATTTTACGAATATATGCACTGGAATTGAAGTGTCGTTTTCCAAAACGCATTATCGACCATTTTTTCGAAAATCGTTTTTTTGAGCCAAATTGTTCAGGAGAACATACTACACAACATGTAGCACTTACCTACCTGAATACCTACTTGAACTTTGTGTTATCCAGCATAAAGCGAAACCCTAAATTCAACATCTGTTTTCCAAAACGCATTATCGACACGGCGCAGCTTTATATCTTCGAAAAATGTCATATGACGTGTCGTTTATGAGGTTTTTGAGGGTGCTAAGTTCGAATATTTGCTTATTTTTTGAATTTGACCCTTCGATGCCCTTCTAGCTCCCCAATTTTGGGAAAAAGGGGACTGAAAAATGAAAATTGCGTGTGGCATATTGATTTTCACTGATTTTCATTTCTCAGCCCCCGTTCCCAAAATTGGGGAGCTAGAAGGGCACCGAAGGGTCAAATTCAAAAAATAAGCAAATACTCGAACTCAGCGCCCTCAAAAACCTCATGAACGACAGGTCACACGTTATTTTTCATTTTTTTGAATTTTGACCTCATCAAGGGGGCCAATAAGAGGATTTAGAGGGGTTGATTGAAAAAACCGATTACATATTCGAACTCAGCGCCTTCGAATCAGTAGAAATCGATACGTTTCATCATTTTTTTTTCAATTGTGGGCAAAATTGTGGACCCGTGTATCCCCCCCCAGGGGTGAAGGGATCCCATCAAAGATTGTGATTTTAATAATAAATGATTAGTTACGAAGTTATAAAATCTTATTTTCTGTTTTTTTTGGGTAATGATGCATTTTCATCTCAATAATGAGTTTTCCAAAACGCATTAAGTCCGAATTTGTTTTCCAAAACGCATCAGAATCCCAATCTGTTTTCCAAAACGCATTAGTGCTGTTTTTTCTCAGTCCATTGTGGATAGGTAACAATGTTTGAAACTTCGCAATGTCACCTGGTGTATCGAGGGTCGTCCCAACTACTATGTTAAAAAGGTTTCAAACCGAATGCGCATGATTTGTTGAATGGAAAAATTTTTTTGTTTATCTCGAAAACACTTTTTTCTCGTTAATGCGTTTTGGAAAACGACTCTTCAATTCTAAAATTGGTCTTTGATGTCCTTGGATGAAGTTACCTGATGTGCAATTTTCTTCAATGAAGAATGAGTAGCAGCTTTTTTTAAACTTCCAAATAATCCAAGGTTAACCGGATTAATCTTATGTAAATTATGTGTTTTTCTGTTTATACTGAAAAATATGCTAGGAGAATGCTTTTAAAATTACAGATTGATGAGTCCGATTTGTCATTTCATAAAAATCGTAGAAATGTATTATTTATCCAAATTCCTCAAAATGGTGTAAAAATTGTTCGAACTCTATCAAATATTCTTTTTAAATTATAAGGAATCTGTTTTACAACGTTTCTAAGCACTTACTAGCTCTAATCTCCAGATTTTCAAAACATTTCGCATTTTGAGCTCTTTTTTTCCTTGAATTATTTTTTTCAAATCTTCAACATTCTAGAAAAGAAAACATATATAAGAAAAACATGTGAAATTGTGGTTAAGTTATGCTTTCTTCAACGTATTGAATTTGTGTTCTTGATTCGTTTAATATTCTTGATTCTTTTCCTGCAGAAACACATATAATTTTAAAACTAAATATCTATTTGGTTTTTGCTTGTAAAAAATAAAAAATCTCATACTAAGTGATAAACATAAAAAAAAACTATTAAACCCGAGAAAAACAAACAAATAAAAATCAAAAAACGGAAATTTTGTTGAGAAAAAATTTTAGTTGAGAAAAAAATGTTAATAAACTAATTATTTTAATAAATAAAATTATATAATTATAAAATTTCCACTTATATAATTATTATAAAATTATTAATAATAAAATAAAATAATTTCATTTATAATTTAAGTATAACAGCTATTTTCAGTTCTGGTGATGAATTCTGCAGAGAGGAGGTGCTGGTAACGATCACGCACACCAAATAAATTTCCAAAAATATTGAAATTTGTTGGGAAAAAAATTATGATTTTAAAGGAATGGTCAACTTACTACTAAGTTTTCCTTTTAATTATTGCTCGGGCCCTTTTTTTTGGCTTCTTTTGATACCGTCGGTAGCAACTGATCGATGAGATTTTCGATATTTTTATTGTGGTATAAGTCGTTCCTCAACGGGATCCTGCAAATAGGACGTCTCATCAAATTCACCAGACATTTTCGGCAAAATAAATGGCCGCATTCTGTGATAGAGGCCTGAATTTTTTTAAAAAAAGAACATGAATGAATATCTCCCTCATTAACGAAAAATATCTTATTCAATTAGGGAGATAAATGATTTTCAACGAGTTTGAGTGATTTCCCTCGCTTCCCTCAGGCAATGAACCATAAAACTCGTCGAAAATCACTTTATCTCCCTAGTTGCATAATATACTATTTATTTTCACTTACATCAATTATAAGCTCTTCACATATCGAACACTCAAACTCCATTTTCAGCATTTTCGTGACAAACAGCTGAATTTTTTGTTTTCTCTGAAAATAAATATCTTCTAGATATAATAAAAAATTCACTGATACCTGTAGGTATTAATATTGTACCTACTTCGTCAAAATACATGATTTTTTCTTCTTTTTCGGCAATCTCTTTGTTCTTCAAATTAATTTCAGCTTTTAGCGTTTTTACTTCCTGAAAAAAAAAACAATTAAGTACGTAGGTAGAAATAAAACGTCACGGGTAAAATTATAGAGTTGTACCTGTGCGGCATCATCGTTCTGTTTTTCCAGGTCATCAATTCGACCTTTTAGCCAGAAGACCACCTCTTCCCATTCTTTATTTTGCTGTAAATAAAAAACCATGCAAATAAAAATCATCTTGGCAATGGCAATTTACAACATAATAATGTTCAGATAGCTAGCTCTTAGCTTCAAGTGAGGAAATTTTCAAAAGTGTTGACCTTTGGTTGGGAAACTTTGCATTACAAGTCAGAAAATAGGATAAATCAGATTCGTGTTGGAAATTTCCAAATTCCTCTCCTCTACAAGATGAATTATGATTTTTGTTTTTACCTCCGATAAAAGTTGTTTTGAACGTCCTGAAAAATAGTTCAGAATGCTTCAAAAATTGTTGGAAGGTTCTCAAAAGTCAATTACCTATTTATTTATTGAATGAATGAACATAAAGTGGAGCCCCCCCCCCATACCCAAAAAGGGCGAGGGGGCTGAAACATATATAATATAAAAATAGAAGTAGAAAAAAAATAGAAACACATGTATGGTATAATTTTTTTTACTATGGAGAGGAGTACGAGACATTGCAGCTAGTTTAATGCTCTTAGCTTTCTTCTGTAATCAATGAAAAATGAAAAAATTGTGTAAAATAAAACATACGAAACAATCAGTCATACAAACAGTCATACCAAACAATTAATCTACACACAATCCAGAACCAATCAACACTCAGCATAATTTGAGTAAGCTAATCACAAACAATCAAGCAATCATGCAAGGGAGGCACACTTCAACACATACTCGCAAACTTAATTTTTAAACATTTTAACATTCAATTTTTTGAGACTATGCGGCAAGTCATTGTAAGATTTGGCAGCTAAATAACAAAATTGAGACCTAGATACTGATTTATTCCAGTGGGGACGGGAGACAATACCAGCTGCAGTGCCACGATAGGCTATTTAAATGAATTGAGTATTTCTATGCCTATTTCACTGAAAATTCTAATGAATTTCGAACAATTTTATAAAATGAGTTTTCCCTCTGTTTTGTGCAATTTTTATAATGTAAATTTTTGGGGGCATTTTGGATATTTTTATTGCCATCTGAAGCTTCGAGGACTGATACTTTAGTGAGAATCAGAAAACGTGTTTAGTTACTGGTACAGAAGTTGCAAAAAGTTTGAACTTTGAAATGAACAGACTCCAATATTGTATCTCTACTGTGTTAGTTTTCATGGTAAAGGAGTCTTCAGTTCACACTCCGCAATGTGTTTTTGTATTCATAGAAATTTTATACTTTTTTTGTACATTTTGTCGTAATTTTTTCTGTTTGTAGGAAAATCAAAGTTTACTTACTATCCTCCGAATTCCATGGTATGGTCATGTTTCATGTAGTGATTTACTTTTTGTTTTCTGATTTCCTCTTTTTTTTTTATAGCGAATGAGGTGTTATTAATTCATATTTCTCCCTAAACTTTCTCATTTTCAAAAATTATTGTTTTAGTTTTTACAATTTTTTTTTGATTTTGTGTTTTTTTCCTCTTTTTTTGCATGTGAAAAATCCAAAATTCAGTTACTAAATCTTTGAAAGCCTCGTAGACGTTTCTAATCAATATTATTGATGTTTTCTTTATTAAAAAAATTATTTTACTATCGATTAGATGCCATAATTGAAATGCATGGTTCTGTTTATCTCCCCTTCTGCGACATTACGACCAAATCTCACCTTTCCGGTACCCTCGCGATAAATCTCAACCATCGACGAGCAGGGGGCGATGATAAATTCATCGTAAAAAACGTAATTCGAAATAGCAAACGAGACGTAGGTAGCAGAGCAGCGTTTAGTCGACGTGATATTTTACGTTTATCTACTATACGTGTAGATATCCAAGACCAAGGAAAGACAACGACTTAGGGCACAGAAAAGACAAAAGAATAAGCAAGATGAAGGGACAAGATACTCGTTACCCAACAAAAACAACATCGTATTAAGAAGAAAAAACAAGGTGCACGTTTTAAAAAGTCGTTAGTTACGCAGACGGATTTAAAATTTTTATTTCATTCTATTTTTTTTCTCGAAAAAAAAAGAAGAAGCGAAACACGACGACGAAAAAAAACAACCGAAATCGCGAAACCAACAAAAGAATAAAAATAACGTTTTCAATTCATAGCCCCCTGGTTCAGGTCGCCTGCCCCCATCTTGATGTTTGGCTGCGACTTTGCCTCTCTCGTGGATCGGGATTTCTTTCTATTTATGGGACGGGACCGTACTATTATTTAAGGAAACGTCGGTCCGTCGACGTGGTAGTTTTTGCGAAAAATAAATAAAAAATACACAAAGTACAATGAAAAATATTTTGAAAAGAAGCTCGCTGTGTATGTTGCGGTGAGGTTTTTTTACCTCGTCAAGACGCATGCGTTCGTCGAGCTTGGCTGGCGGAATAGAGCGGGACGATGACGGTATTCGTGATATACCGTGGATATATTTCGCGAAAACGGCGCGCTTTCTAGTCAGTTACAACCTGTGAATCGTCGAGACCGATTCTTCGAACGGTTTGTCGAAACGCGAATCATGTTTTCGTAAAATTACGCGCGACGAGGGGTTTTCTTCCGAGGTTGTTCGTCGTGTGAATGTTTTTAGATTTTTGTGTTGAGAATTTTCACGATGTTTTTTGGTGATGTTTTTTGGTACGTGATGATTTCCTGATTCGGTGCCCGGATGAGAAATTTCAACGAGATAATTTGTAAGGTATTTTGAATTTTTTTTTCAAATTTTTTCCCCAATTTGGAAGAGTGCTCGCCAGTTACAGTATTTCCAGTTATGGTTGAATTGGATTTATTTTCGACCTTTATTTCTACAGATGATCGTATGATTTGAGAAATCCTTGATTTTTGGTATTTTTCCATCGATGATTTTTTTTTAATGCAATGCAACGTGGTTTGATTTCATGGAATTGCGATTTTTTTAGAGTCGAATTTTTCATAAATTGGAATTCGACTTTTGGATAGAATTAGAAGTATTTTTCAATTGAAAAATAACAAACATTTACCAATAACTCGATAGATAAGCAGAGAATTTTTTTCCATAAGAAATTATTTGGTATCAATCGAGTAAAAAATTGTTGAAAATCCGACTAAACGAAGAAATATTTTTTATGCATTTTTTAAAAATAAAAAAAAAGATGAAAAAATAAAAAAAAAGTACCTGCTCTTTTCAACTCATCTTACTTTTTTTCGCACATTAATTTTTCTCCTCTCCAAATATCCAGCCACGAACCATCCAGCAAGCACCAAGCTACATAATCACGCTACAGACCTCACCGACGAATTTCAAATCGCAGCTTACCCACTAAACTCGTGGGAACGTGAATTTATGAATACTTTAACAAACGCTATCTCGCCTACAAATACCACTTTTCATTAACGTTTCGGACCCAATCCTCTTCTGCACGTCTCTCTGTCCGAATTCGCGTGTAAGGTCGTTCTCTTCGCCGTATACCGCTGTTCGGATGAGATTTAGCTAAACTAGTAAAATTACACGGCGCGAATACAAGCCTTTAAATCGGCCTCTTTCGACCTACAGGATCTTTGCGGTGCGCCGACCTTTACGTAGTCTCTGTGTGCAGAGACAGACCGCATACGAAACTGCGAAATTTTCTCTCGCCATTTAATTCCCAATTAACGAATCCGCGTAGATAAATTTAGATATTTTTATTTCTACGAGACAGAAATCTGAAATCACTGGTACTCTACCGCAAATTCTTCTCGTTGCATATTACATAAGTAGACGATCTAAAGAAATTGTCATGTTTCATAATCCGGTCTTCAGCCTTTCATCATTAACTTGCCCGAAGACGTCATTGAAAATGAAGCTTCTTTCATTTTTGAACATATTTAAATTGAAATGCTCCCATACGAGATGTGTAATCCTATCATCATCGAAGAAAGAGGTAAAACAACGTATAGCCTTTGAACTGTTCTCGTCACGTTGACATGTCTCGTGATTCGAATAAGGAATAATACGTCCTACTCAATGTCACGTTTTGGTTTTGAAAATTACCTAAAATATTCTCGTCGTCGGTTGAAGCAAAAAGATCGACGTGTCTGAGAATTTCGAGACGATTTTTTTTTCTTATTTGGGAAATTATGGTGGGTTGCGATGTTAGATTTTTTTTCTTTTGACTGAATCGTAAAAATGGTTCTGAATTTGAAGGATTTTCTGATTTAAATGGAATTAATTATGGATACTTTTTTTCATAAATTTTAAGCTTGTGAATGAATGTAAAAAAAAGGTTCAGAAATTGACGTGATCATATCAATGAAATTGGGTAATTTGATTATCCCTCTTTTGATTACCTACTCCAGATGGTATCCGAATTCTAAATGTAGAATTCGACCAACTGAAATGATAATTGAATGAATTGAACAATTTAAGATGCTTGATTGATTTTTCGGATGTAGTCTCGGTGATTGATTCCAGATCTGGTAAATTTATCGTTGGATTTGTCGTTTGATGACGTCAGCATGCTATTTTAACCATTTTTATGGATTAGGATTTTAAAGAAGTTTTGTGATTTATTTACTATTTTTACGATATGGTTTCTGACAATTTGTACGATTACTTATTTTGATGAAAAATGTTTTTGAACATTTTGATGAATTTTTATGAAAACTGCATTTTATGTGATTGTTCCGAGAATTTTTTATACCTACTTACCTTCTCAAAAATTCCAACACGGTTTTGTTCCGGGTCAAGTTTTTCACTTTCCGGACAGCGCGTTGCGTTGTTAAGGAAAGTATTGTTTTGGGGTCGAAATTCGTTTTCGGAAATATTGGGTCTAGAAAAATTCTGATTTTGTACAAGTTTGTTTTGACCAAATTCCAAATGATGTTCCGTATGTATGTATGTGGGATAAAAAATGTCTGCGAACACGATTACGTCCGTCCTAATTTAAATATTTCATTGAAATTTTAATAGGAGTTGGGGTTTGCAAAAAGGAAGGCTATGCCAAAATTTCAGATCGATAGGTTCACCAGAAAAAATTTTACGAGCGATTTAATCCAAAAATCTTTGAGTTTGGTCATTTGCCGCGTTACATTGCATAGTGAGCTAATTTTTTCATGGGCAAAATTCAGACAATTATGGTACCTAGTAATACTTTCGTTGATTTTTCTTTCACACCTGTCCGGAAAGTTTGTGATGCTTGCATCACTGTTTATTTTTTCGTACGCTCTCATTTCCGAGTCGGTGAAATTGATCAAAAATCACTGGAAAACAGTCAGAATTGCAGCACAGTAATCAGTGAGACAATTTTCACTGAAAGAAAATCGCTGGAAACCAGTGAAAATTCACTGAAAAATCTGTGAAATTCTTTGAATATAATCAATGAAAAATCGCTGAAAATCAGTGAATTTCACAGATTTTTTCTATGCTACAATTCTGACTGTTTATCATTATCAGTGATTTTTCACTGATTCGGAATGAGAGAGTATGCAGTTTGTTGTTCAATTCATTTCATTGGAGAAAATTGCTCATATGAGTGATGATTTTTATTGTTTTGTTTTTGGTTGGTTCACGAAGCAGCAGGTTTATTGTTGATTTTGTGTTCGATGACGACCTATTTAGTTTGAATGATCCCCCCCTGAGCATTAGGAAATGAATGCACGACCGATTTTTCATGACTTTAAGAGTGACCAAGTCGCCGATGATGAGTAAATTGAATTTCGGTTATTTTTCTCCTGACATAAGTCACTAAAAATCAATTTTTTTAAAACCAGAATTCAATTTTTTGAAAAAATTTCGTTGCTTATGTCAGTACCACACGCACAATACTTACCATCTGCGACAATTTTTCAGCAGAGCACATTTTCCCCTAACCCCATTTCTAGTGAAAATTTTCTCTCATCATTTTCTCAAGAGTGAAAATTTACGTTCCGCATAATTTAGTGCAAGCAAAAATCCTCCTCATGAAATTTTCTATGAACTAATTGTTCTTCGTTTTCAATAGAACAACCTATATTTTCACCACTATAAGTTACAAAAAATTGATTTAAAAAATATCTGGAGTAATAATTCAGCCTGAAGCATACATTAAGAATTTCAGCAAATATTATTAATGAGAAATATTATGAGCTATTCGCTTCAAATATTTTATGGTACTTGTTAATTCATAACTTGATATCCTTTTTGCACCGGGGTGTTGTCATTTCAGTCTTACGGAAGTAAGTAAAATGCCATTTTCTGGGCAAAATTTTATTTTTCTCTAAATTCTAATCAGTAAAATTTGATGAAATTCTGCCTCGAATGATATATCCGAATTTTGTAATCACAAACACTGTTCTCCTGAAAAATTTTAACCCGAATCTAAAATCCCGTACATTCGCCTTGATACCAAATCATCGAACACTGGGATCCCAGATCTATCCATTTTCTCGCATCCCTATTGCCAGAATGTATTCTCTTTTTTTTTTTTTTTGTGGGTTCAGATTACTAGGTCTATTAGCCCATGCCAGCAATAATTAGAATTCATTAGAAACGTATAACACCATTGGTGAACGCTGTCACCTCCTGTATAAAGGAACTTAATGCAGAGTAGATATTTTTACTAGTATTATTCATGATTGATAGAGCAGAAAAAGGAGTACTCACTCCTGCACTTAGAAGACTTTGGTATAGTTTTGATCTAAAACGTGAGAGAGCAGGACATTCAAAGAGTATATGATTGATATCACATATCGCTTCAGGGATTGTGTGCAAGGGACATGTAGGATTGTTGATGGCCATGATTCTGAATAGATGGTTAGGAAGGGAAGAGTGACCTGTACGGAGTCTCATTAGAGATGTTTTACTGTACCTAGAAAGATATTTCATTTGACGGAACCAAGGAATTTTAGGATTTAAATCAGTGATCTTTCACTCATTTTTTCAACCAAAAATTACTCATTCTTTCTGACAAATTGCGAATTGTTTGAGAAATCAGTGATTTTTTAATTAAAAGATCAGTGAAAAATCACTAATTTAAATGGAATTTATTTCACTGATTTTCAAAAAAGCAAAATTTCGCTTAATTTTACTGATTTAAATTTGGAGAAAATGGAAATTTCTGTCCAGAAAATGGAATTTTACTTCCGTTAGGCTAAAATGATAACAACATTTCGAATTGTAATGGAAATAAGGACATTTTAAATGAAGGGGCGTTCTTTTTTCGTGTATAATTGAAATCGTACTCAAAATGCTAAAAAATAAAATCTAAACTCGTGGGCAGAAAGCTTATCCTCAATGGATTTGTTTATGTCAAGTCGGAACATATAAAATACAAACCTCAAAGAGAAACAGATATCTCGATGAAAATTTTCCCAAAAATTATCAAAGACGAGGACCTCGATGAGTGATATTCGGATAAATAACAATTCGGACTTATAAATTAAAGATAATATATTTTTCCGATAAAGAGCGGTAGGGATTTTAGAATTTGGATGAATGGATTCGGGTAAATATCCGGCAACTGGAAGAATGGAAAAGATAAAGATATGATTCTTAGACATGCAAAGAATGCCCATTTCTAGCAAATTTTCTTCATTTCATTCGATATGACCCTTTGTACATTTATTTTTTGTGAAAAAAAATAGGTATTTACGTACTTACCTATTTTATATTGTGTTTTTTGATAGGATGATTGATTATAGGAGGAAAAAGAGATGTTATGATTGAGTTTCAAGATACTTCAAGAAAAAAAAAATCAATTTCAAATTTTAAAAATTGATAGCTTTAAAAATAAATTGAAAATGAAAAACTTACCAAACCAGCTCGTTATAAAAATTTTGTTGAATATCTCATGTTCTGCTGTTTTTTTTTGATATGCTTTGGGTACAGCTCTTGTAGAATTTTTCATGATTTTACCTACATTCTGAATCTGATGCAATTGACTTAGCTGGAGTATCAGATGATTTAGGTTTAATTGGTTGTTTGAAATGAAAGGAATCACGATTCGAGTTTTTTAGAAGTATTGTGATTTTTTTTTGACTTTTCATACCTTTAGATTCATTTTTCTTACTGTTTGATCTTCGAGAAATTTTCCATCCAGAAACTGTTTGCCTGAGCTTGGAGAACAAAAATTGACAAAGAAAAATCTTTGCGGATATAGATGATTTTCAAAATATCCCTTTATCAGTTGATGCGGGAGTAGGGGTAAGATTGTGAGGAACACAATGTTTTTAAAGGTCTAAGGATTTGAAAAAGTAATTTAGGTATCTAATTGCCAATCCCGCTGCGGTGGGATTCTAATTCTTAGAAATATGCTACCGTTGCTTACTAAATTATATGTTTTGCGATTTTAGATTTTTTCCAAACATTTAAATGTAGCTTAATTGTAATCGAAGCGAGTCCATACTTTCATCAACGAATTTTGGCAATGAATGAGCCTCGCAGTGACTGAAAAAATGGTCAATTTAACCCCTTCGATACTCTCATAGGGTAATTAGAATATGTTCAACTTTTTCAAACATTGCTTGAAAAAAAATCAGACCAAAAATTACTTACTCCCAAAAATGAGAATATTTGCTTTGTTTCGGAAGAATAATAATGCTTCCGGTAGACTAAACTTACTCTCTTAATTTAAATCAGTCAAAATTGACTGATGAAATAGACAAAATTGAGTCACTGTAGAAATCAGTGAAAAATTTACTTATTCGATTTGTAAATTTTCAAATCAGTGGAAATTCACTGTCAGTCGTGACTCAATTCTGTCTATTTCAATCAGCCAATCTTCAATTTTTGACTGATTCAAATTAAGAAAGTAAGTACTCTACACCCATCACTGATCCTATGCATTTGTTTTTCAAACACTGTATTTTTACATTTTGCACTTGGATTATCGTGTGAATTATCTCATTGCCGACGAATTATTATTCTCGTGCACGCAAACAACGACAGCTAAAATACGTACAGTGGACCCATACTTTAACAAATACGAGCGCATATTCTGATTATCTTTTTTTTTTTCTAAAAAAAAATTTTCTCTGCCACCAAATCAGTTTTTGACTCAAATCTGTCAAAATATGTACTGGAAAATTAGATTTTTCAACTTTAAATTCTAAAAAGCTGTTTTCAAATTCTATGGAAATAATTGGAAAAAACGTTGGTAATTCGAAAAAAAATACAAAGAAATTAATATGTACCTAGTAGACAGAAATTTGAGAAAAATTTCAAGATTGAAACAATTTTGAGATACAATTAAAAAAAAGTACCTACATGAAAAAATTCGAGAAAATTTTAGGTTGAGAAAAATTTCGGTGTTGAAAATACTTAAAAAAACAATTTCAAAATGGCAAATAATTCAAAAAAATTCGAGTTGAAATAAATTTTTTACAAAAAATGAAAATCAAGTCGTACGTATCCTGAAAAAAATTGAAAATAATTCGTATACCACGAAAAAATGGGAATCAATTCGTATATATCTTTTCACAAGATTCATTGAGAATTAACTCGCCTACAGTCAAATAGTGGTACTAGAGCAAAAATGTGGTCTCTAAAACTTATTCCACGACAATTTTTTGGTATTAACAAACCCAGGGGGACTGGAACATATGGTTGATCAAAAAGAGAGAATTTTATCAAAAAATATGATTTTTGGCTTATATCTGCTCAATTATTGATCCTAGTGCAAAAATTGGGGTCTATAAAACTTTATCTACGCCAAATTTCCTGTCATGGGAGGCTGAAACTCCATACATTTGAGCAAAGAGAGGGGTTCTGATGTGATTCATTTCGTGTAATGCTATCATCACAGCGAATATTTTGTTATTTCTTGAAAATTACATTCTACATTGAAAATACCATAGAGATATCACACGACTTTTTTGATGGCGGGAATTTCCCATTTTTTGGCTCGAGAATATTCTCATGTGCCATCACTAATTATACATTTATGTGGTTGAAATTGGATTGGTATTTTGACCAAAATCGTGGAATAATCGAATCGATTTTACTGTTGGTTCGAGTGTTCTTTGAAATCTAAATTTCATTCAATGAAGTTTTTTTCATGCATAACCTTCTTTACAGGTACCTCATTCTCCCTCTTACCTTAAAATTCGACTTTCAAAGCTGCGGTTTCGCGGCATTCAACGAAGTACATTTAAACTTTACCTCGGCCAATGTTTTCTATTTTTTCGCTATCCCATAAGAATTACGACTCTTTCGGAAAAAAAGTTTGAGAACTCGCAGCAGCAGCTATAAATCGTAACCGTGTGTTTTTTAGCGAACACCACGCCGCCCCGATGTTGTAGATTTTTCATTTTTCTTCGTCCCCTCTCTTTGAAATATTTATTCGAGACGGCTCGGCGGCTTGGTTTTTTTCTCTCTATTTCAATTTACCTCGTTTTGTGGATATTTATTACCGAGAATGAAGTTTACATAGACTCGAGTCGAGTTTTTTTTCCATTTCATTTTTCGAAATAAAATATTCATACATAATTTGAATTTTTGGCGAGTTATCGGCTTGGCTAGGGCTGCGCTGGCGCTGCTGGCTCTTGAGCGTGTGTACGCGTTACTCCAACGCTATAATTTTTTCCATATTATATTTACATAAATAATGAGAAAACTTTTAACCGTCTAATCATATATGTGCTGCACTATTCGTTTACACGATGATATACCAGATAGGACACATTACAGAACGGAGACGAAAAGAGGCAGCAAAAAAAAACGCATAAATTTTAGCGTATTTTTGAACTAGTCGAATGGTAATTCTCAATCAATGAATTGAAAAATACACTCGCGTTCGAGCCAACGCCTACGTCATTGGCACAAAGTATATTATGGTACGTACGCGTATATAACCGTAAAGAAGCGAGCACTCGAATGACGCTGCGGTAGAAAAAAAATTGTTTTTCGAAAGCTCGCGAGAAACTGTCATACGAATGACGGAATGTTCGCGACGAACGAAAGCTCGAGCTTGATTTTGAACATTATGTACGGGTGATGTATTGATTTATCCAAGTAATGGAATGAGTCGATTTTTCAAAATGATTTTACCAAATGTCTGCGGAGTAGTACTGATGGTATATGCTTTGGATGAGAAAGTCCAGACGTGGAAGAAAATGTGTCTCGTTGGAAATTGGAAAATTGACGCGATATGAGTAGAAAAGTTTACCTTAATTCGTCGCATTGAAAAAATCAATTGAAAGGTATTTATTGCTAACACGTTTTTTTCGTAATTGTAAATGAGAAATTGAATTAAGAAAAAACTTACAATTTTGGCAAAGATGAAATAATGTTTTTACGCAAATTTGAAAACTTGAAAACAATTTTCATACGCCCTTAATAAATTATTTAAATGAAAAAAGAGCTCATTGTAATTTTTTGTGAATCATATTTGTTTGAAGTTTTCCGTAGAAATCATAGGGGGGGGGGGGCGTTGGCCCATAAAAAAGGCAAGCCATGTCAAGTTTTTTGCTCAACAAATTTTGTTAGTCACCCTGGCAAATCCCTTCCTCCACTCTCATCAAAAAATAAATTTTAATAGCTTATTAAAAGGTACGAGATGGAGCTGGGATATTTACATTCATATGGAATGAATGAAAGACAGACAGAAACTAAACTGAAGATTGATTACCTACATAATTTAATTTGAAAAGAATAAATCCTGAAAAACTAGAGTTTGAGATCAGAAATTATTTCAAATTAGACAACCTTACGAATAAACCAAAATTCGAATGTAATTAGATTGAAATTCCAAAAAAAAACAGAAATGTTTTATGAAAACTTTTGTGATCACAGTCTGATTTTGCTTTAAAAATATATTTTTGGGAGTATGTTTTTGAAATTTCACTAATTCGAATTTTTCATATGATGAAATTTTTTGGGATTACCTATTTGTGAAATTACACAGGGTGTCCGGTGAGTGCTAAATGTTTACTGTGATCTAGATTTGGATAATATAATCCGGCACCACTGCGAAAATAATCTGGAATTGTTACGTTGTCATCCGAAAGTTCCAAAAGACAAATTCTATATTCAAAAAAATCATTAAACGTTATTTTTATACATAGAAATAAGTAAAAGTGGTTGATGAGTCCATGAAAATCTGAACAAATTTTTAACATAGTCTGGATTTTGACGAAAATCTATGAAATAGTCTACTTTGAGTTGGAGATAGTTTACTTTAAGTGGGAGATCACCCAAAGAAATTTGAGTTTCCCAGCCCAAAGGGGTAGAAGACCTCATTGTGGGGGCATTTTCGAAAAAACTCAGTTTTTTGTCTCATTCGGTGACTACCACTTGCTGCGAGCCTCAAGCATCCTCTTTAAAAAGTGTGATTCGAGTTTCTACACCTCCCTGAATCGTTGATCTCGCAATCGGATATTACTTTTGACCCTCTACAAAGGAGTTGAAAAGTTGTAGATCGCAATTTTGACGAATTTTTTTATTTTTACCGACTTCAAATTGCTCACTCAAAACACCTCGAAATCGAGCCAGGCAAATTTTTTTGATGTCCTAAAATAATTGTTAATAAAATATTTCAAAAATTTTCATGGCAGTGCAATTGCATTTTAATTTACACAGTTTTTAGCTGCACTGTGCATTCATAATTTCGTAAAATATAAATTTGATTAATTCCGTTTTTGTGATGCAGTTAGGTGAAAAAAATGCATTTTCCAATACTTCAATAACTGCTGGTGACATTGCCATTTTTATAATTGCAGAATCTGCAATGGTTCAACCGGAATATTAAAAGAGCTCATGACTCCCAGTTGTGAGACTAGAAAAATAATACATTACTTCCTGTGATAAGCGTGGAAAACAGGAAATTCATCCGATTGCTTTTTCTGTAAAGTCGAAAGTTGAGGAGATTCAAACCACCAATAAACATATTTTTGAAAAACTTGCAATTTCAACTTGAACAATAAAATATGCCGTTTTCAGCATTATTTTTCATTCTTGAGTTGAAAGAAAAAAAAGAATTTAAATTTAATATTTTCTAAAATATTAATTGTGTGAAGTTTCCTGATATTGCTGAATCGAAATTGACCTAATTTTGTCAGAACTCCTTGAGTGAGTATGCAGTTGGCAGAATTGCCATGAGAATTGTTTGAAAATTTTCACCAAAAATATTTAAAAAATGTTATCAAAACTTATTTTGGAGAATTAAAAAATTTTCTGGCTCGATTTTTGAGGTGTTTGAGTGAGCAAGCGGTTGTAATTTGGTATAAATAAAAAATTCATCGAATTCGCGATCTGTATTTTTTCAACATGCTTGTAGAGGGCAAGCTGTAGTATTCAGTCCGAAAATTAGTGGTTTGAAGAGATGAAGAACCTGAATTCGCACCTTTTAAGGAAGGTGACCGAGGTTGCCAGTAGGCGGCATTACCCAAAAACTGACAGAAAAAACTTTTTTTCGAAAATGCCCCTCTTCCTTTTGATTCCTCTTGCTCCGTCTCTCTTTGGACCAAGAGAATCAAATTTTTTTTGAGAGGTTTCCCAATCGAAGTTAACTATCTCATCAATTTTTGTCAAAATCCCGCGTACCTATATTTTTTTTTGATTTACTCCAATGTAGATATTTTTACTAAAAAATGCCAATGATACCCAGCACTTGTATGTATTTATTTCATTTTTAAAAGGTATCTAGAAAATAACTTTTTCACGTTTACCTATTAAATTTTCTGTAAAGAATCGAGAAAAATCATACTTATTCAAAAAATGTTTTTTAAAAATAGATATCTTGACACTTTTTACAGTGATACCATCAGACAAAAATTGCTGTAGGGTTTCTCAAACAAATAGGTAGCTTTTGGTTGTTTATTTCCTGTATATTAGGTATTATCATTTTTATTAACCAAACAAATTTTTAAAAGTTATTTTCAGTTTTTCAACATTTTTTGAATATAGATGTAACTTTTTGACCACTCCCCTCCGTCATTTTACTTTTAAAAAAACCAAAAACGATCGACCCTATATTTAATATCTTTCAAACTCTCGTAAATTTGTAATTTGGGGAAAAAAACTTACTAAGATTGATGTTAGTTTGATCATGTGTAATGTGTATTGACAGTATGGTTGTTTTGGTGACGCCTTGTAGTGGAGGCCAATTGAAAAATAAAAAAACATTTTTGCCTAGTAAAGATTTTATTTCGGAAAATTGTCGAGAATGGTCCCCTAAATAACCCCAAAGAGTTACCACCCCACAGACCTCAGGCTAACTTTTTTAGAGGGGGTTAACCCCTCCAGAAAGCCGTTTTTTCACATTATCTTCTCGGGAGTTGATTTTAGGATAAAAATAGGTCAGTACTTTTTTATTCTACGCTCAATTTCCAAGATGTTTTGTATAAAAAAATTTCATTTGGACTGTAAGCAGAGGAGATAGGGAGTCCTGATGGAAGGAGGGTTGGGGGAATATACTATCCGCGAAAAATTCTCCAAAAAAGAATTAGTTTCCCGCCCTAGGAGTTTTCTTGAATTCGCTCAAACATCTGTACCTACACATCGAGTTTACAGCTCCAAATGAAAGCTGCGCAATAAAACATGAAAAGATTTCGATACTAAAATGTTATGATTTATGGTACAATAGTGAAATCTGCCCAGAAAAACAGCCTCCCACCTCACCAACACTGCACAGAAAATTTTACACCAATGCCAAAAATGAAAAAGAAATTTGAAAAAAATTGAACGATATGAAATTTCCTTTTTTTTAATTTATGTATTGCCATCAAAAGAAAATGTACAGATCCACCATAATACAAAACTAGGTACTAGGTAGATGGATATCAACTGTAAAAGAAATTATGAATACCTACTATTTGCATTCTACATTCCATCTGGAAAAAACTCATCCCATAGAGTCACTCCGTAACACAATCGTTCTCCAAAAACCCCTTCGAACAAAAGTTGAAAAAAAGAAACCCCGATCGAATTCAATCGAGAAACTCATCTCCTTATTCTTTACACATCTCCGCGTATATTTTTACAAAATATTCGCTCTTCGCACCTCTACAATGAAAAATAAGTGCCGGCCAGGAAAAAAAAAACAATCCGAAGTCGTGGGCGAAATCAATTTCGCGCCAATTATTTAATCGTTATCAGTTTTATAGGTTTTTAAAAAGGTCGCTACCGAATTCGTTTCAGTTTTTATTTCAAATCTAAATAATAAACAAAACATCGCAGATACAGCAGGCTCGCGAAAGATGGACGTGTTTGGTGTTTTTTTAAAAATACTCTCCTACCATGTATTCATTTCACTCTTTTCTCTATAATACATCTCTGTATCAAACTGTCAGATATATTTTCTTTTTTCCAATTCTATCTCGATGTGGGTTCGAAAGATGGAGAGACGAAGAGGGTTTTCTCTTATATTCGGACTCTGGTAAACGTATTAATAAAGCAATTGCAATAATATAAACGTTCATTTTGAGCTGACATGGCCAGGTCGCGAGGATTATTGTGGTCGAACGTGACGCCTGTGTAGGTTTATACAGGTAAATTTAGTCCAGACGTACCGAGCTACGTATAACGATATCGGTATTAATCAATTTCCTCTTATTTAAGGGCGATAGGCATTATTATGATGCCCCTTTTCCCCATCCTCGATGCCTCGATCACTATTCGGATTCGGGCTGTAGCTTTATAGGTATTTTCGCAATGGCGTAGGTATTCCTATTTGTAGGATTAATTAGTATCTCGCGAGTATGCTTTTAATATGCAAAGAGAGAGCTCGATTGTGGATTTTTTTTCGGGTATTGGAGTTTCATGATAACTCGCGACGTGCGCAGGTGTTCATAGAATTTTTTTTTTGAAACTGCGGGGACTTCTGTTGGGTCATGTGTGAGCCTGGATGCTGAAACCACCTTTGGGGTCAATAATTGGTTTTTGAGTTGATTCTGATTTTAGGCCTCTTAGTCCAGGCAAATAAGAGAAAAGATGTACCAAACCCCCCAAAAACTAAAGCCTGATTTTTTTTATGCGTTTTACGTTCGTAATGATCCACTACACAACATACTAAAATGGACACCCCACAACCCTCCGCTACCCCCAGGGGAGGGGTAAACGTTCGCTGATAACAGATTTTTGTGAATATCTCCTCAAATAAGCCTCAAAATTGAAAAGTAGTTATGAACAATCTTGTTCTACGCGTAATTTCCTATCGGAAGGGTTTTTTTCTTTTTCAAAAACACTCACTTCCTTGACCAAAAATTAAGGGTAAAAAACAACTTTTTTTCAACAATTTACAGCATTTTTGGAAAAAAATCGAAACTTTTGGGAATATCTCCTCAAAAAAGCCTCAAAATGGAAAAAGGGTTATGAACAATCATGTTCTACGTGTAATTTCCTATCAGACAGGTTCGTGTTTTTTTTTGATAACATCCGCTTCTTTGCCCAAAAATTGAGGGGGAAAAACGCCTATTTTTCCAATATTTACAGTATTTTTGGAAATTATGGAAATATGAAGCTAATAGAACCCTAAATTAGTATTTTTTTATACTTGTTGCTAGAGGGTATTCCAAAAAAAGTCACCTCAAAAATTTCAACCTATACCGTTAATTATAAGGGAGGCTATTGAAATTGAAAACTGCATTTAAGAAATCGAAGTTGTGGAAAGAAGAAGTACTATAAACGCGATGTTATTGCTGATTAATGGTGAAGGTGATACGAAACATTTCTTTGCGTCGGCGTCGTAAGGATTCAAAAACAATATTTTCAGCTTCGTATTTCCATCATTTCCAAAAATACTAAAAATATTGGAAAAATAGGCGTTTTTCACCCTTAATTTTTGGGCAAAGAAGCGGATGTTTTCGAAAAAAACGACCCTGTCTGATAGGAAATTACATGTAGAACATGATTGTTCGTAATTATTTTTCCAATTTGAGGCTTTTTTGAGGAGATATTCCCAAAAGTTTCAATTTTTTAAAAAAATGCTGTAAATTATTGAAAAATGGGTGTTTTTTACCCTTAATTTTTGGTTAAAGAAGTGAGTGTTTTTGAAAAAGAAAAAAACCCTTCCGATAGGAAATTACACGTAGAACAAGATTGTTCATAACTACTTTTCAATTTTGAGGCTTATTTGAGGAGATATTCACTAAAACCCGGTTTTCAGCGAACATTTATCCCTCCCTTCGGGGTAGCGGAGGGTTGTGGGGTGTCCATTTTACTATGTTGTGTAGTGGACCATTACGAACGTAAAACGCGAAAAAAAATCAGGCTTTAATTTTTGGGGTCAACTCCTAAAATTCCTGGACTATAAAAACTAATTTTTGACCCTTAAAGGTGGTTTTAGCATCTAGGCTCAAATATATGTAATTTCCTCATCTCTCTGATCTTTTTGGATTGAGGCTACGACCAGAGGACAGACTAAATTGTGGAAAAAACCATTGGCGATGTCTCATTTTGGTTTCCGACGTTAAAATAATATTGATTCAAGACTCGCATCGTATCTACTTTCTCGTCGTATGTGTTCCAGAATAGGTTCGAAGTGACGTATCATCGGGTTCGCACTGCCGACCGACAACGGTGACGCAACAAGTTACCAATCTCGACGTATACTATATTTTCGTGCAAATATTTGTGCGAAAAACGAAACCCATCCGCGGATCGTTTCTCCTCCGTTTTTTTCATGTCCCTTCGTCGGTATCGTCGTTTACTACGTAACGCCAAAGGATCAAAATCGTAAGGAACCAAGCGACGAGAAAAAAAGGATCAGAAAATTTCCAATTGGAGTGTATTAATAACGCGGCCGTTCGAACGTACCGAACTTATCTATCGCGACTGAAAAATTTCTCTTGCAGACGCATTGTGCGTAGAATAAACTTTGCTAAGTAAATACCGGACCGCTTCCCAAGTTGTAATAACATTAAAAAGATGATCTTTCTTCAATGCTTCGGTATAAAGTACGTTTTTGTGGAAATTATTTACCTCGGACAAATATTGATTTTAACACCAACGTTGTATTTTTCTTACCTGCGAGCCACGATCTCGTTGGGTTTGGCCCCCTTGCCCCTTTCGTATCGGGTGTTCCTTGTTTCGAGTGTATTTTGCGGTCAACGATGAACCGATTATACCGAATGTGGTGGAATTGATCGATGGAGATGATTTCTTCGAAAGTGTGTCGTTATAAATAGAAGGTGTAAAAATCGTAGGATCATTTTTTAGTGGAGAAATGATTCTAAATGAGGTTTTGATCGTTGTGAAATAGGTCCGAACGAATTGGGGTTGTATAATTTTTTGTCTCGTGTTAAAACTGAAGAAGACTTGAACTTTCGTTGAAAAAATGTTTCCTTAGTAGACTCAAATAAATTTTTCAGCGTGTGCAAAGATTGATATTTGAAAATTCGAACCAGGAATTTGTGGTGAATTTTTCGTCTATGAAATAGTTGCAGAATTGTCGAGAACGCGCAACTTTTGAAATTTAAACTAATTCATTTCGAAATTTTTGAAACTAGTTCCTAACTCGAAAACGATTGAACTAGGTGAAAAATGTCAAGAGATGAAAAATATTTCTTATATTCATACTCAACAAATTTGGTTCCACGAAATTTTTTGTAGCTGTAAAAATAATGCAAAAAATGCAGGTTTGAAACAAAATTCACACTTGCCATTCTTCCCCCTCCATTTTAAGCCGAGCAGGTGTCCGATAAAAGTTTTTTTTTCAGGGAATCCGATAAGGCATCATAGCAGGTCACTTTTACAGGGTGTTGGTCACTTTTTTCGGCTTTGGTCACTAAAAGTCACTTTTTTCACCCAAAGGTCACTAAAAGTCACTTTTTTCACCCAAAGGTCACTAAAAGTCACTTTTTTCCTCTCGAGTCACTTTTTTCCGCATTTTCAAGCAAAAATTCAAAAGAAAAAAAATTGAAAGCTGATAATGATTTTTCAAAAAAAATTTGCCCTCGCTTCGCTCGGGCAGTATTTCAATAATTCCATTTCTAAATTTGTAAAAATTCTGTTTTCCTAAATCAGTAAAATAATTGATTTTTTAATCAATTCCCCATTTGACAGAATAAATCAATATTTTTGACTAAAATAAATCAATCACACGATTGAATTATCACATAT
Source organism: Pseudococcus viburni (assembly GCA_033439095.1). Lineage (NCBI taxonomy): Eukaryota > Metazoa > Arthropoda > Insecta > Hemiptera > Pseudococcidae > Pseudococcus > Pseudococcus viburni. The sequence goes on from JAVBJF010000351.1 coordinate 327,478, forward strand.
TTTCTAATAAATTCATTTCACTGATTCAAAAAGACACAGTTTTACGAAAATTGACTGATTTATAGATTTAGAGAGTAGATATAGGTAGGTCATATATTAATTGTTTGTTCCAAAAATCTCGTAATTTTTCAATTTTTCTTTGCTCAAATCTGTTAAATTAAATTAATTATGTATATCTGCCTCCTAAAGTGCCACTAAAAAAAATTAAATTTTTAGATTACCTAATTTTTTCATTGAATTTTGACCCCCTTCCCTCATTTTTTCTGGAATTCTCAGCCCTCTTTTAACTGTAAAAAAATTCCCCCGAAAAAATCGAATTTTTGGTTACTTTTGGTTACTTTTTGGTCATTTTTTGGTCACTTTTTTCTCAAAAAAGGTCACTAAAAGTCACTTTTTTTCTTCAGAATTTCAATATGATGCTTGGATTGTTGGGTCCTACTTGACAATATAAGATACCTATTTTTATCATCCTTGATGGTCGTCAACTTTACTAAAATAGTTTTTACGTTTTTCTCAAAAACAGCTCCGATCCCAAGTGTGAGTTTTTGATTCCACACCCCTCATATTTTTCTAATAGTATAACACAGGGCGACACGAATTTTGTTTTTGGGTTCTCATTGCCAAATTTGGGTTGCTTTTATGTAACTAATAAAGGAAAAAATATTTTTTTGACCAAAGTTTGCTTTGAGGGGTGAGGGGGGCAAAAAACTGATTTTTCGAGGTCAATAAGCCTGAGGATTACAAAAAAAATTGAAAATTTTTTTTTTGAATAATCTTGTAGGAAATTTCACGGCGAATCCAATGCCGCAAACCGCAGACCTCCGTCTCTTTTTTAAAAAAAGTTTAGCTCATTCTTTCCAAAATTTTGTGAAAAAATCGAATTTTTTTGTTTTTTTTCGCAAAGAAGTGAAATTTGAGAGAAAAGTAAGGATTTTAAGGCCATAATGACCATGGTGAGAGTTGTAGGAAATTTCACGGCGAATCGAATGCCGCAAACCGCGGACCTCTATCTCTTTTTGAAAAAAAGTTATAGCTCATCCTTAAAACCCTTAGTTTTCTCTCAAATTTCACTTTTTCGCGAAAAAGGCACAAAAAATGTGATTTTTTCCACAGAATTTTGTAAAGAATGAGCTGTAACTTTTTTAAAATAAGAGATAGAGGTCCGCGGTTTGCGACATTCGATTTGCCGTAAAATTTCCTACAACTCTCATCATGGTCATTATGGCCTTAAAACCCTTACTTTTCTCTCAAATTTCACTTCTTTGCGAAAAAAAAACAAAAAAATTCGATTTTTTCACAAAATTTTAGAAAGAATGAGCTGTAACTTTTTTTTAAAATAAGACGGAGGTCTGCGGTTTGCGACATTGGATTCGCCGTAAAATTTCCTATAAGATTAATCAAAAAAAAATTTTTTCAATTTTTTTTGTAATGCTCAGGCTTATTGACCTCGAAAAATCAGTTTTTTAGCCCCCCACTCCCCCAAAGCAAACTTTGGAAGCCAGGATTGAGCAAGGTGATGTATTTTGATGTCTAGAAACAGAATTTCGGCATGAGAACCCAGAAACAGAGCAAAAAAAATTTTTTGTCGCCCTGTGTAATAGACGGTTTGAGTAATATTAAGAAGAAAATCGTTTTTTGGTGGAGAGTTTTTACGAATTTTCAAATATTTGTTTCTAGTCTTGTTGTTTACAGTTTTTAATTTTTCTAGCTCTGGATTCCACCAGTTTTTAACGTAGCTAAATTATTTGTTTTCATAGTTGCGTCTTACTGGGCAATGAGAATTTGGTCATTTAGCATTCTTAAGTATGCCTCAATGTCTCGGAAATTTTCTAAAAACGGGGGAGAGAAAATGATCATTATATAATCAAATTTTCGGTTGAACAGTTCGATCAAAAGCTTAATAGCGAAAAACTCTATAGGTTTTATAATGAAATTTAAAAATAATTCAATAATTCTATTTCAACTAAACTAAATACAATTAAATAAAAATGAAATAATACATTGATTTTTATTTAAATTATACTCAAAATTAAATAAAACAAAAATGAAATATTTAAAATGCTTGTATCATTAAACAATGTAATTCAGTTCCCTGAGGTATACACCTATTAACCTTACATCTAAAATCAAATCTAACATTGATTGGGCCACTTGAGGAAACATCAACATTTTCTTTCTGATGGGTACAATCAATGACAACCATAGGTATTTTTTCCAACGAAGTATTTAATGCTGAATCGAGTTTGCATGGAATGGAATATTATACCTACATATTGAATAGCTTTGAAAAAATTAAATGATTTGATATCCTTAATTTTACAAAATAAGATAGACTGTAAACTAATATACTACGTATGCTCAAACAAAATCTAAGGAGTTGATCAGACCGTATTTTTATACCAACCAGGCAGGCGTAGGTTGTCGAATTTATTTTGAATACCATACTTACTCGCAAGCTGGGAATGTTCGTCTTCGAGAGGCCGTACCGAACCAAAGTAGTTTTTCGCATTACGTTGCGTTTTTCTCCATCTGTCATCTCGAGAACGACATCGAAGGCATAATCCAATACCACGTAACATCCCATGGATGTGATTTTATTCGCGAATAAAGACCGCAGAACGAGAAAAAAGGCTTGAAAAGGCTGCCAGTCGATCTCATGTAGGTATTCTTAGGTACCAATCGAATGTATTTTTTCCATTCGACGGTATTCCCGCAAGGACTTCGGTACTCTCTGTACGAGATACTCACACACACGCTGAAACGAACGATGACGTAAACGTATCCATATCCTTTCACTTCTTCATAAAAGAATCAAGCGAAATTCTCCTCTCGTGGGGAACGGAGGAGGAAAAAATTAGCCGCGTATCGGAGTCATTTAGAAATCTCATTATAAAGGATTACGACGACGACGATCCCGGTGACGCGGGGGTATTAATCGTTAATAATACGCGGATTTTTATTTTTCGGTCTGGAATAGCATAGCTTACTATAAAATGATAATCTCGTGGATGTAATTTTTTTCTCTCTTTCGCGTTTATGCCTAATAATAGTGGTGCCCTTCTTTCGCATCGTGATGCTGGCGTATAACTTAATGAATAGATAATAACGAACCGGCGTGGCATTTTTTTTTTATGGAAATGGCGTGTAAAAATGGTATTATGATTCGATATCTACTGTATATTGGTAGGCTGGTGTATTTTTGACGTTGGTTATGGTTCTATTTTATACTAAGAGGTACCTGCGATGAGGAAAATGGATGACGACGAGGTTTTTGACCTGTAAAAATAGACGATAAATCACTACCCGTATTGACAAGAGTAAACATCGTTATGTGTATCGCATCAGGATCGTCAAGCTGCCATATCGAAGCTGCCTTGTCTGTATGCATAATCCCCCCCTCCCCGATGTGGCGTTGTCGTGTCGTTTTGTTTTAAAGTGAATTGATTAAGAGGCGGCGATGGTGTCGAGTTTGTGGTGTGTAGTGATGTACTCGGAGGGATATCTTCGTCTGTATGGTTTGATGGCTCTGATGCAATCTTTGAAAGAATTATGATTGATTTCGAAAGTAATTATGTGGTTTTTGAGGAGGATTTTTTGATTTTTTCAAAAATTAATTGAGCAGTGAGCGTTAAATTGGTGACGGACTTCAAAAGATAAGTTGAGATTGCCATATTCTGAATACATGAATTATCGAACCTACATAGTGAATATTACTTTGACATCTCCTTGTACCCTTATTTGTGAAGGGCTTCAAAAGAGCAGGTGGGATTTTTCGATCCATTATCTTAAAAAATTCAAACTGTTGTCTTCTGGAAAGCGAATTTCGAAGTACCTATTTAAATAAATTAAACCTACCTATTTCCATGATTAGAAAATTGAACCGTCTTTGATATCTTTTTTTTTCCTTCTGAGATGTTGAGAAATGTTTCAACTTACCAAGACTTTTGTGTTATATTGTATAATATAATAATTTTTTAGACCTTTTCTTTACTCACCTCGTTTAATAATTTGTTAACATTTTTTCATTTTGGCCCCTGTTCCTTATCCTTTTTTGGTTTCCATTTGATCTAGCTGGAATATTTCTGAGCAAGGGCGGAGATTTTTGACTCTGTGTTCTAGTCTAATTAGATTCATATCTCAGCCTTTTTTCCTGTTTCAAATTCAATGTAAAAGAAAAAAATTTGCTTACTTGTACGAAAAAAGTCATTTATTTCGGTTGATATTCAAAGGAGACTCGAATCAAATTCTCAATGATTCGTGATCGTGTTTCAAATCTCTCATCATTGGGCCTTCTGTCGTTTATTTTTAAATATTTTACATTAATTGAAAAAAACGAAGAAAAAATTCCAACCGGGTTGTATATTTTCAATTTTTAGCCCTCGATACGTAACTGTGATTTTTTTTTAGACTTTTTCATGAACCAACTGAACAAGATTTTAGTATTCAAAAAAATTGACAAGTAGTGATTCGGAAATAATTATTCGAATTGCGAATTGTTGGATTTAGGGATTTGTGATTCGAATCATATTTTAGCTATTTCGAAAAGTTTGAAATTTGAAAAACTGGAATTGTTGAAATTCGATTCGAGTCATTTTTCAGACGATTCTGCCCCCACCTTCCAACTATTTTGCCAAAAATTGTATTTAGACGAATCAAGTCCAAATTCATTCTGAGTTCAAAATTTTTCGACTCTAAATTTTTTTGATTTCTTCAATTTTTAATTTTTTTTTTCAAAATTGCATTTTAATTTTTTTCAATTTCATATTCTTAAATATCACCCTTTCAAAATTTCTTCTTATTTGGCATAGGGTGAGAGATGCCCTCTTGATCAGAGAAGAACTTATGTCTCTAAACCGCTGCTTAAAACGTAAATTACCTTTGTTAGTCACTATAGGACTCAAACTAAAAACTTTCATTTTACATATATGTAGGTACATGTTATTCATAAACTAGGTACGTTATCCTCAAAAGGATCAAAAGCATGAACTTCGCTTACCTCAGGGGTACAAATTAACACATAATCAGTCACAGACTGCAGTATTCAATTTATTAACCCAATCTTTTAGCACATTACATCACCAAGGTGAAAACGACACAAGTTGATTTTGCCTTATTTCGAACCTTTTGTTCAGAGGAACTTTTCGTCACATCTAGCCCAGTGTTACCATTTGGCAGATGAGGGCATTCTCTCCGTGACAAATAATTACTCATTAAATGGGTAAAATTTTGAAAAACATGGATTTGAATTTTTTTGAAAAATTCAAAGTTGGAAAAAATTTGAGTAATGTAATTGGAAAAATTTTCAAGTTGGAAATTTAAAAGAAAAATTTTCAAGTTGGAAATTTGAATGGAAAATTTTCAAGTTGGGAATTTAAAAAAAAATCAAGTTGGAAATTTGAAAGAAAAATTTTAAAACTTGAAAAATATTTTAGAGTTGGAAGAGATTTTTAAAAAATGTACTTAATTAAGGGCATAACTCCCATAACTTTTTGCACAACTCTTTACGTGCCAATTTACATTAGTCTTATGGAATTTTATAAAATTGTACCTTACTCGAAATTAGAGTGATGAAATTGGATCATATTTGGAAATCTACATTTTGTCCCTCTAATGCTAAAAGGACGAACTCCAAAACTTTACTTTTTACAGGAGGGATAAAAAACTGTATTGCCAATGATTTTTGAATTTTGTGTGTGAGATGATGATTTTAATATGTTTTTTTTTTTGTATTTAGGAAGAATTTTCAATAATTATTACTAAACACAAAAAAAATTAATTAAAATCAATTCTTCTTCCACGAAATTCAAAAATCATAATACAGTGTTCTGTCTCTCTTTTTTAAGAAGCTGAGTTTTGTTTTACTATTTCCTGTATAAATGAGAAAATCATTTTGAAGCTACCAGGGTGTCTACCGGTCGCGAAAGTCGCGAATTTAGATTTAGGTCGCTAAAGTCGCGAAAAAGTCGCGAAATTTACCCAAAATTCATCAAAAGTCGCGAATTTTCCGAAATTACTTACTTCCATTTTTTTCGCCTTCTACAAAACAGAAAAAGTAAAGAAATTTTACCTTTTTGAACATTTTTTCTAAAAATTTTCGCTCTCGCTTCGCTCGGGCTCATAGATTTTAAAAACCCATTCTTAAATTATATACCTCTTCGTCCTCTTCCCTTCTATTTCAAACAATTGAATATTTTGAAGCGGAAAAATATGTTCTTGTGGGAGACTAAGTAGCGATCACAATTGGCAATTTCAAAGGTAATATTGTGTCCATTGTCAGGAAAATCTAAAATGATTGGAGAATTTTGGAATTTTCCAAGGGACGTTTTAAAGGAGAAAACCATGTGTTTTTTTGCTGTTTTTTAAATAAATTCTTCGAAAAAATTTCGCCCTCGCTTCGTTCTGGCCAAATCTGCTAATATTTCAGACTTTCCAGGAATTTATTTCTCAATAATCATTTAACAATTTTATCCGTTCTAACATGATTTTTCGTAAAATTTCTCTTCTTTGCCATAAAATAACTCACTTTTGGAAATTTTTTGTAAAAAGTTGTCTTTTTTCAAATTCAAAGACGTATTTTTTTCTGTGTATAAACTTTTTTCTGTAATAAATTTGATCTCGTTGATTTGTTTTTTTTTGGGGGGGGGGGGTCAAATTGAGAGGTAGATACTAGATACATTTAAAAAAGTCGCGAAATTTGATTTTTAAAAATTGGTAGACACCCTGGCTACAAATTTTTAAAAGTGAAAAAAACTGGCTTTCAGAATTTAATATTAGATGAATAATTACCTAATAATGTTTGAATATGTAGCTTAATAACTTTGCGCTAGATTCGTAATATTTTTATTGAATTACAGGAATTGACATAGAAATGAATAATAACTTTAAAAATTAACATTTTAAAATAAAAACACTTACCAATAAATCAAATCAACATTTCAAAATTAAATTTAAAAAAACAACCTTTTGAACTTAACAAAATATTAAAACTATTTAACAACATTTTGGTCAAATAGGTAAAATTTTCTAACATCTTAAAATTAAAATTTTGCGGAACAAAAATTCAAAAAAAATAAAACTTGAATAAATTAACATTTAGTCATCAACTGATTTGAATTTTTTCTCCGAGGCTTCAATATCTACGATAATTTGGGGTGAACTTCGTTTATGACCTCTAGGTTTCTTTGAAGTGGCACAGTAGTATTATTTGCAGCAATGAGTTGAAGAGGTTTTCGGCGATTACTCATTCTTTTAGATGGAATTTCACTTTTAGATTGACGTTAAGGTTGACGTTCTTTACTGATCCTTTTTGATATTACCTCACTGGTAGCATCGGGTACAGATGATAATGACAAAAGGGTAGTACAAGTCAATTTGGTGGTTTTAGTGGCAGCAGATACCTTTTTTTTAAAAAAATTTCATGAGGCAAGTTATCATAAAAACAATGGTAATCCGAATCGATGGTCACTTTTAAATCTTGCAAATCATTGAACTTGTCCATGATGATATTTTTAAACGTTCAGAATATAGATGTGGTAAATTTGAAAAAGAACCAGCGATGAAAAAGAAAACTTGGTTTTCTTTTGAACGTCACTCAATAAAAGCCACGGTGTGTCATCACTCAAAGAATCGAGTTTGTAATAAATTTCCAATTCCGGTGTGTATTTTAACACTTTAATTTGAGTTACGATTCGATCGTCATAGTTGAACTCAGGTCGATGTGAATTACTTTTAATTAATCTCACGTTACCAACATCTTTAAAGAATTCGTAACTTAAATGATGAACCTTGTATGGGGTTTTCTTTCTAGCATCCTTCATACCTTGGATCAAATCGGCTAGAACGTTAATTCTTTTATTACGAAGTTGTGAAGTTGTGCTTCAATCGCTGCTTGTACCGAGTCGGCTTCTATCTGTGTATGCCCTCTCTCCAATATTTTTTGAATGATTGTCAATTTTTTTTGACACATAAATTGAGTAAAGCGTTGGAAATAGTAATATTGCGGTTCTGGCTAGTACAACCGTCAGAATAAACGATTACAGTTTCACCAATATCAGTATTATTCATAATAAAACTCACAAGCATAGACTCATAGTTACCAGCATTAAGATTACCATTTGTCTCATCCCACACATAGCAGAATGCTTCATTCGTCTTCAGATTATAAGAGTGAAGTACAATTTTAAAAAAATCCAAATTGACAGGGAGAGTTATGCAAAAAGTTATGGGAACTATGCCCTTAGAAATTTGAGGAAATTGAAGTTGGAAAATTTCTAATGTCGAAATTTTTACCTAAGTCTGTAAAAAATTATTTAATTTGAATTTTCTTAAATATTTTTCAAACTTCGATTTTTCAAAGAAAATTTCATTTTCATATTTTTAAAAAATTTTGACTGGAAAATTTTTTCTAATTAGGTATTTTAAAAATGTTTCCTCAATTTTTTTCGACTGAATTTCTTTTAAAAAATTTTCAACTTCATGTTTTTAAAAATTTCTTCCACCTCAATAATTAAAAAAAAAAACAAAAAAAATCAAAATCGGAATTGTTTTTAGAAAATTTAAATGTAAAAGATTTTTTTGCTGGGAAAATTTTCCAGTTGTATACATTTTCGAAAAAAATCAAAATTAAAGAAGTAACTTAGAATAAAGTCGACTTAGATCTTCGAAATCCCATTTTTTTTCCTAATATGAATTAAAGGCTATAGCAATTCTGTCCAATATCTGGTAAAAAACCACTGCTCGACATTCATGCAAACCGAAAAATATCGATAAAACGCTCTTCTCTCTAAATCGTAGCACCTTCAGCGCTTCTAGGGCTGGCTCGTAAAAGCCAAATGTCAACATATCGAATACGTCAATCAATCGAAAACTAAAGGTTGGTTCGCTTCTATACGGACGAGCCATCGGAGCTACGGCGCTGTACAAAAACCAGCGGAATTTTTATCGAGTTAATATTTCAGGTGAACTTTTTCTATATTTCTACGTCGTATACGCAGGTATTTCGTACACTTACTATATACAAATAGAAACGCGAAAGGGTAAACATTGGCTGACGGCAGGAGAGAACTGGGGGGCAGCCTAAGGGGTAGACATTGCGAGGGCGTAGGAAATACTCCTTTACTATACGTCTGACAATATAGAATGTACCTACCGTACATTTCACGTATACTTTTGCCAGTATATGTATACTAACATGTCAATATACGGCGAGCATCGTAGAAAGAAAAGGAAATCCGAAAGGATAGAAAGAGAAAAGGGTATAAAATAGGCGTTCTCTTGCGTTAAATTATATTTTCTTGGCTCGACGTGGCGCGTCGCGTCGCATCGTTACACACGTACATAGGTGGCCCTGTGGGGGGGGGGCTGCATAGTCGACCGGGAAGTATTCTCTAAATAATTGGTTGATATTTGCGTTGTACGTAAATTTTATTTCGTAGGCATATACGCGAGAAATTCCGCAGACTGCGTTTTAGGAAAAAAGTTTACCCTTCAACCCCCTCCTTAGGCTTACTTTTCTTTTTCTTTTACACCCCACCGAAAGAACGAGGTTCTATATAAACCGCAACGATAGCGAAAGGCTACTTGTTGCATGTTAAATTTAAAATTATGATATCGTTCTCGACAGTTGTGTAGCGAAAAAGAGAGAAAACTAAGAAAGGAAAATCCTCTCCGTGGCCGTGGTGAAGAAATAACGAGCAAGGTAACGCTCCGCTGATGTATTTTTCTTCCTTTTTTTCCCCCTCTCTCCGGAGTTTCATCGTTTAGAATATTTTTTCCTAATTTTTAAATCATCCTGGAGATGTATTCCGAGGCACATATTTTACCTAGTCATCGTTTAAATTTAATAAGGAGGTGAAGAAGACGAACTGTTATGGTATTTTTATCGAGTACTCGTCGACGTTTGTCTTCCCCCTGATCCCCAGCCTGCTCTCGGCTGTTGGATTTTATTTAACGAGCCAACTTATAAATAGGTAACAGGTGATATAAAGTAGGTATCTGGAATGGTTGAGGTAATCGAATGTGTATAGTTTTTAAGGTACGTGCTCGCTGCCTGCGCTTGTTTTCGTATTACATAATTATACTTTCGAGTTGAACGTAACGTTTATATACGTTTTGCATTTTAATTTACCATCGCGCCGTTGCGCTGCTTTAAATTGCCGAAAGAATAATGAACAAACAGACGCGCAGACGATTATGGAATTTCACGACGAGCTCTCGTAGAAATTATTAAAGCGTTTTCTGATTATGTTTCGTATTTTCAATTAACCCGACTCGGTCGTGTGCCTGGGTTTGGATGCCCCCTTCTTACCTCCTGTCTGCGAACTATATCTGCTGAGCGAAGCTAGGTGTAGGTTTAAGGACCAGGGTACCTGAAAAAGCATTCTAAATGACCTGCCCAAACGAAAGACTAACTATTGCGATTAATCTTTCGAGAAAAGAAAAATTACCTCGAGAGGGTATTCGCCGTCGAATTTCAAATACAGCTTCGTATTCCGATTTACTTTTGTTTTTTGGCTCAATTTACAAAACGAAACGGATCCTATTTATTTTGATGATATTTTTCATTAAAGGTGGAAATTATTGTCGAGTTTGTGATGTCCTATCGTCGGAAAATGATTTTTGCAGTTTAATATAAACTCTGTCGAGGTTGAATTGTAAAAGATAGTGGAGTAGTATAGGGAGAGTTAATTTGATTTTTACCAGGTTTTGGATATCTACGTAAAATGGGCTAATTAAAAAGGAGATTTATATTGTCGATGATTTTGAATGTGATTTTTTGTTTTTTGAAGAGTTGAAATAAGCTTACCTTAATAAATAAGTACCTATTTTGTTTGTGCCACATACTTCAGTAGTCAATGTTTGAGTGCTTCGATTTTTTTTCGTTTGGATACACGGCTACAAAAATATTGAATACCAATCCTTCAGATTCTCAACGAAAAATTGCGTTTGAAAGAATAATAATAGCTATTTTCAAAACGCTTTACAAAAAATTTCCGACCTTTTGGAAGGGGAAAATTCTCCCCTTCTTGGTGGATCTGGCTTTGATTGATATGTACAATAATGAGTAATTAATATTTATTTTTTTCGATGACGATCAATTATTGTTGATTTACCGATATTTTATTAATTACTAAACGTCAGATACCATTTTACCATCGATAAGCAATATTTGCCTACGAATTACCTGCAATTATCGAACTTTTATTGTTATTTTTGAGCTGAATTTATTTGCATTTTGTGATTGTCTCGTAGCTCATTTTACCAAGCACTAGACCCCTTTTTTTTTTTTTTGATGAGTAAGTGTATTTATTCTCTGGATCCCACCAAGTTTCCTTCGTCTTCAATGATTTAACAAATCTACAGGGTGTTCCATGAATCGTTTGTCATAGGACTTTTTTTTTTGATATAACTGGGTAACATTAAAAATCCCAAGATGGATATGTTGTCGATCATAAAAATCGAAGATTTTTTTTTTTCAGCCGTGGGAATGGATAGCACTTTGAAAACAGAATAAATTGTCAATTTATGACGTTTTGTCTAACTTTAAAATTGAAGGGGCTACAAAAAAATTGTTCAAAAATCTTTTAAAAATGAGCTAATCAAAGAAATGAATAGCACGTTAAAAACTGAAACATTAAAACTGAAGGGGCTACGAGTCACTCAAAATAAATGGACTTATAAAAGTTTCAAATTTTCTCTATTTGAATGACACTTAGCTTTTTCATTTTTGATGTTGGGCAAAAAGGCTTAAGAACAAAATTTCTTCAGTTTTCAACGTACTGTCCATTCCCTTGATTAGTTGGAATTTTTTCGAATAATTTTTTACCATCCCTTTAATTTTAAAGTTTTGCAGAAAGTCATAAAGAAAGTGAAAATTTGTTCCATTTTCAAAGTACTATCCATTCCTATGGTTGAAAAAAATTTTAATGTGATTTTTTTAGAAGCAGCATTTGTTCCTTCAATTTTTAAGATCGGAAACATGTTCATCTCAAGGTTTTTTTAGTGACTTTATCCGGACATACCTGTGGGCTAAAATAGAGGCTCTGATCAGATGATAATCAAAGTAAAGAAAGAAAATGTCTTCGATAAATTGGTCCCAATATTGCTCTACATGAATTGGCGGAATCACCACGTAGGTATTCAACATAATTCTCAAAATAGCTTCAATTGGCTATCTTTTGATTTTTGACGTATCAGCATCAACTTTATCAAAGCTCGAGAAGTCGAGATATCATATAAATAAATTTGGCCATACCTTGTAATATCGGTGAAAAATCACAAACAGAACACATTTTCAAATAAAACACAATCTCTATTTCGAATTTACAGCACATTAGATAAAAGCACAAAAATAAACTTCCAAAAATGACAAACTCCTTGTTTTCTTCGGGAAATATTTTATTTTGAGGTTTTCCAACTTGGTCCTACTTTGGGCCGGGGGGGGGGGATTCGAATTTTTCAAAAAAGATTGTACACATGAAAATAATCTGCTTACTAATTTTTGTCAAAATTCAAAATTTTTTCTTTCCATCTACTGTAATCCAATATATCTGTATTTAAATGTAACTTTTATCCAGTTATTCGGTGATTTGGTTGAATACGAGCGCTTCAGTACACAACTTGAAGCTGTGGCTTAGAATATGCTGTCGTGTTGGGCCGGATGCGTCGTGATACGTATTTAGAGAGTGAAATGAGTATTTAAGGCTGCGTGAAATTCATTTTTTTCTTTTTTTTTTCATTTGACACCCCTGGAGGAAAAAAATGTTCGTATACGTATAATTTGTCAACTTCTCACATTTTAATCACAAAATTTCAAATTATTTTCAACTTTTGTGATCATATCAACTAATCAACCTGAAACATTACTTGTTTTGATACAAACACCATCCTCACTAGTGTAGGCAAATTAGGAAATCATAAAGAAATTTGGGGCGGTAAAGCTTTTATTGCGGAAAACTGTCGAGAGTGGTCCCCTGAGTAACCCATAAAAAGTACCACCCGCCAAACCCCTTGCTAACTTTTTTATGGGGGTTGCGCCCCCTCAAAAAACGGGTTTTCGCTTCTATCTTCCCTGGGGTTGATTTTGAGGTAAAAATAGTTCAGTACTTTTTTGTTCTACACTCAATTTCCAACATTTTTTGTATGAAAATTTTTCTTGTACGACCATTAGGAGAGGAGATAGAGGGTCCTGAAGGAAAGGGGTTTTGAGGAATATATTCAAAAATGTGATAATAAGTATAAAATCGTTGGTAAAACGTATGTTATGGACATTAAATAGTAATATTGAGTAAATTGGCGTTATAAATAAATCTTGACCTTCTTCCCCCCTCCCCACGTACCTACCACACTTTGTCCCTTAATCATATTATCACGGCTGAATAAAAACAAATGGTGCAATAATGCTTTTATTGGTTAATTAAATAAACAGTGATGCAAGCATCACAAACTTTCCGGACAGGTGTAAAAATAAACAGTGATGCAAGCATCACAAACTTTCCGGACAGGTGTAAAAAAAATCAACGAGCGAAAAACGTAGGTACCTACTTGTCTGAATTTTGCCCATGAAAAAAAAAATTAACTAAATCAATTTCGTGTATCATTATTAGAGACCGGATTCTTATGCAATTGCATATTTTTCTATGTGACAGTTGATTGCGCATATCGATCAGATCTTTGCGATTCATGCAATTTCGAGTTCATAGAGCCCCATTGATGTTGCATATTTTTGCATATTTGGGCCATAAATGCATAAATCGGCATAAATGAGGTGTTTTAAGTGCATATTTGTGCATATTTAGCGTATTTTCACTATTTTTCTGCATATTTTCACCAAAACATTTAAAATTTGGTATTTTTTCAATGTTTTCCAAACAAAACAAAGCCGTGATGAAAAAAATGTCACAAAATTTTCGAAAAAAAATCAGAATTAGAAAAAAAAATTTGTTCATTTACTTGACTTTTTTTTAGTGGTACCCGGTTATATCCAAAAATGAAGTATGGCAGACCACTTACCGGACACCCTGTATGAAAATCAAAATTTAATCATACTTTCAGATTTTTAACAAATATTTGGAAATTTTGCTTCATTTTCCCAATGTTTTTTTTTCAATTTTGTGTTTCAATAATAAAGGTTAATGTTTGACGATTTTTTCAAAGAATAAAATGATAAAGTACAGTAACAGTGTAAATCTGATTGAAAAATGCTTTCCGTAGACACCCATGTCGATTGTGCATATTTATGCATATTTTGCTCATAATTGCATATTTTTGCATATTTGGGCAATTATAAATGCACATTTTATGCGCATAAACAGAGATTTTAAGCGCATAATAATCCGGTCTCTAATCATTATGTTTGCCGGGAAAAAATATCAGTTATCTTGAAAGAAAAAGACAAAAATGCTGACGCGGGATACATATGTTTCTCACTAAATACGTTTCTCCATCGATAAGGAGAGGAATTATTATCGCGTTTTAGATTACGATTACATGCAATGTAACGCGGCAAATGACCAAACTCAAAGATTTTTGCATTAAATTGCTTGTAAAATTTTTTCTACTGAACCTATCGATCTGAAATTTTGGCGTAGCCTTCCTTTGTTCAAACCTCAACTCCCATTTTAATTTCAACGAAATTTATCAATTAGGACGGGCGTAATCGTGTTCACAGACACTTTTTTGTCCCACATACATACATACATACATACATACATACATACACACATACATACGGAACATCACCTGGAAAATGGTCAAAACAAACTTGTACAAAATCAGATTTTGTCTAAACTCAATATTGGCGAAAACGAATTTCGACCCGAAAACAATACTTTCCTTACAACGCTTCGCGCTGTCCGGAAAGTAAAAATCAACGAGCGAAAAACGTAGGTACCTACTTGTCTGAATTTTGCCCATGAAAAAAAAAATTAACTAAATCAATTTCGTGTATCATTATGCTTACCGGGAAAAAATATCAGTTATCTTGAAAGAAAAAGACAAAAATGCTGACGCGGGATACATATGTTTCTCACTAAATACGTTTCTCCATCGATAAGGAGAGGAATTATTATCGCGTTTTAGATTACGATTACATGCAATGTAACGCGGTAAATGACCAAACTCAAAGATTTTTGCATTAAATTGCTTGTAAAATTTTTTCTACTGAACCTATCGATCTGAAATTTTGGCGTAGCCTTCCTTTGTTCAAACCTCAACTCCCATTTTAATTTCAACGAAATATATCAATTAGGACGGGCGTAATCGTGTTCACAGACACTTTTTTGTCCCACATACATACATACATACATATATATGCCAACAGTACCTCTTCGTCACCGTTTATATAGGCAAGTATCCTTTCCGTCACCGAAATCGGTGACGAAGGCGTTTTGCCGGTGACGTAGGCGTTTCCCTGTGTATATCAAGTTAAAACAACTCTTTTTAACCCAAAATGAAGGTGACAGAGGCGTCTGGTGGTTATGCAGACGTCCCCCTGTGTATACTCGCCTAAAACTGCTTTTTTCACCATGCACATGAGATCGCGATCTTTTTTTTGTGGTGACGTGGAGGCTATGTATATACCTACAATATACAGATTTTAAAGTCCATTGTAATAAAAGTCTTTATCATGTCACGCCACCTGCTTATTCATTTGACTTGAGGGAGGCAAAGACGTATAAACACTATAAAAACTATGCTGGTTTTAAATACCACGTGTAGAAACCAACAGAAGCATATTTAAAGGTGGTGACGAAAAGGTACTGTTTATAAACGGTGACGTCGAGGTTATGTTGGTCCATATATATACATACAGGCATGCTGCAGCCTTACGAGACCCGTTTTGGATATCTCGCTATCCTTATTAGGCCCGATTTTACCTTGCGAGGCCCGAAATCGGGTCTCGCAACGTCATGCCATATAAAGTGGTTTTTCATGATGTATGCATACTCAGGAGTCTGTAGGCAGAGGGTCTCGCAAGGTCGTTTGTATATCTTTATATACAAATTACCTCGCCTCTCTGCACACAGCAAAACTTAAAAACTTTAACCATGCGCCATTCAAATACGAATCAAGCTAAAGGGATGGCGCTTGCACAGTGAAATTCGTCTCATTTTCTATTATTTTTTCCGCTCCACACATCGGCACTATTACCCGACCCCTCATTTATGCCGATTTTTAAAGTTTCGGGCCTCACAGTGCCTGTATTATCTCCTTTTGCAAAACGGGTCTCGCAAGGTTAGTATGATCCATATATATACATACATACATACATACATACATACATACATATATATGCCAACAGTACCTCTTCGTCACCGTTTATATAGGCAAGTATCCTTTCCGTCACCGAAATCGGTGACGAAGGCGTTTTGCCGGTGACGAAGGCGTTTCCCTGTGTATATCAAGTTAAAACTACTCTTTTTAACCCAAAACGAAGGTGACAGAGGCGTCTGGTGGTTACGCAGACGTCTCCCTGTGTATACTGGCTTAAAACTGCTTTTTTCACCATGCACATGAGGTCGCGATCTTTTTTTTGTGGTGACGTAGAGGCTATGTATACACCTACTATATATAAATTTTAAAATCCTTTGTTCTACTATCGATCATTGATTTAGGCCACCTGCATATTCATTTGAATTGAATGCAGCAAAGACGTATAAACACTATAAAAACTATGCTGGTTTTAAATACGATGTGTAGAAACCAACAGAAGCATATTTAAAGGTGGTGACGAAAAGGTACTGTTTATAAAAGGTGACGTCGAGGTTATGTTGGTCCATATATATACATACATACATACATACATACATACATACATACATACATACATACATACGGAACATCACCTGGAAAATGGTCAAAACAAACTTGTACAAAATCAGATTTTGTCTAAACTCAATATTGGCGAAAACGAATTTCGACCCGAAAACAATACTTTCCTTACAACGCTTCGCGCTGTCCGGAAAGTAAAAAGATTCTACTCGCTCTCCACTTCACTCTCCTAACTCTTTTCTTCGCACGTATTTCGCTCAACCTCATGCTCATTACATATAAAACACTCAACGCACCACAGTTTGCAAATACCCAAATATACGCATATAAGGGTAAGGTTGCCATATTTTGACCACTTTTTTTCAAACTTCCGCCAATCGAAGATTTTTTGAGGTGGAAACGTCAAAAATAGCTTAAAAAATACCTTGATCCTTCCTCTACCACTCCCTAAAATTTTGAGCCGATACAATCATTTTTTGTATTTTTTGCGATTTTTTTTGTGTGGGAACTCAAAAATTGATTTTGAAATTTTGGGTTCCTAATTTCGACCACCAGCTGATTTCGCCTGCATAGAGCGGAATTTACCCGAAAAGAATTTTTTCATATTCACAAAATGAGACCAACACGACAACCCTACAGCCAAAACTCACGGAGAAAATCAGAATAAACAAAATCGCATTCAAAAAACAGATTACATAAGATATGTAGTAGGTATAGCTGGTCGAGATTAGGGCACCCCAAACAATTTGAACTTTAATGAAAATTTTTGTTGCGTACCTCCAGTTGTTTTCAAAAACGATGATTTTTATTGAAATCTGACACCATGCCCCATCACAATTCACAATTATTTGGTAGAATTTATTGAAAAAATTATTCATAATTTGAGATCAAAGAATACGTAAAAAAATTTTTCACCTATGCGATTTCGTTTTTTTCAATTTTCTCCGCCAATTTTGCCTGTAGAGTTGTGATTTTGGTCTCAAATTGTTCATCTATGAAAAAGGAACATGAAAATTTTTTTTTGTGTAGATTGCGTCCATAGAGGCCGAAATCGGCCGGTGGTCGAAAATAGGAAGCGGTCGAAATTAGGGCACTTTACCCTTACTAGAGATCCTTCGATTCCCAAAACAAAAACAGATAAGGAACAGCTGTTGAGGGTATTCTAAAGAAACTGGTTTTGTCAGAACAAGGGACGATCAATACCATATGATTGGTATGCATATGCTTCTTTGAAGAATTCGCAGAAACGTGATAAAAGGAAGTAAAAAACTACCTACGAAAGAATCTGATATCGCATTACAGGATACATAATATATTGGCAGTGAGGGGTGATGTGAGGGGGGCACATGACAGGGGGAGGTCAAGAACTATTAATAACTCCAATTTACTCAATACTACTATTTCATGTCTATAACATACGTTTTACCAACGATTTTATACTTATTATCACATTTTTGAATATATTCCCCAAAACCCCTTTCCTTCAGGACCCTCTATCTCCTCTCCTAATGGTCGTACAAGAAAAATTTTCATACAAAAAATGTTGGAAATTGAGTGTAGAACAAAAAAGTACTGAGCTATTTTTACCTCAAAATCAACCCCAGGGAAGATAGAAGCGAAAAACCGTTTTTTGAGGGGGCGCAACCCCCATAAAAAAGTTAGCAAGGGGTTTGGCGGGTGGTATTTTTTAGGGGTTACTCAGGGGACCACTCTCGACAGTTTTCCGCAATAAAAGCTTTACCGTCCCAAATTTCTTTTATTTTCCCAAAATGAGGCTAATTTGCCTACACTACACGCTTTTATCGAAAAAATTGAATTTTTAAAAAATAAATTTTGATTTTGAAATGTCATTTCTTAATCTTGTTAACAATCATCAAAGTATCATAATTTTCCATATTGATATGAATACACTAATTTTCAATTTATTGTCCCAAACAATTCATTTTTCACTCTTTTTTTGGAAAAAGCGTCAGTTTTGATCAAAACGGGTCAATTTTGATAATAGAAACATCAACTTTTGACTTTTAGATGAAAAATGTAAGGTTAATTATGGAATGGCGATTCCAAAGTGACAATAATTCTGGACTTTTCAGTCATAAAATGTCGAAATTTTGCTTCTTGATATAAAAACGCCGACTTTCGACTTTTTGTTCAAAAAATGTCAGGTTGTCGAATGTATTGCAAAACAATTTCTAACTTTTTGCACATAAAACGTCAAAATTTCCACCTTCGACTTTGTGATCAAAAAATGTCAGTTTATTAAATTCTGATCATGAAATAGCAATTTTTGACTTTTTGGTTATAAAAAACATACGAACACGACCGAAAATGAACACGAAAGCACCCGAAGTCACAACCTGAAGTTGTGTACCGAAGTGCTCGTGGTCGAATTGACATTTTTTCTTCAAGTTCTCGCATTTCTTATGGAAATTATATAGGAGTACTTCCATGTGTTTCTCATCGCAAAATTTCCAAAAAAAACTTACTTTACTTATTTAACAAAATTTTAACTTACGCATGTTATCAATTATCATAACTATGTGCATACCTAAAGACTATTGATGCATCAAACCTCAAAAATAAACAAGTTCAATTTTTTCGAGATATAACATTAAAACTCCAAAGGTGCGATGTGACTAAGAAAAGGCACATCTACCTCTTGAATAGATAAAATTCATTATGTGTCTTTCAAAACCCATGTATAGATAATTTGTCGAATGATTAATGTTCGACAACTCTTTAAATCTAACTTGGCGCTACTATATGGGTCAACCTAAGAAAACTAATGCTAGAGGTTCAATGAACAATAAAAATACTTTTCTAACGACTACTTTTGTAACGACAGATAAAATGAAATCCACGACAAAATTAAAATGAAATTCACAACGAAATTGTACAAAAAAAAAAAAACATTGAACACTATGTCCATGTCAAAATTAGTTTCAGGACACCATATGAAGTTGAGTTTTTTTAGGTATTACATCTAAATTGAGGCCTGTGGAACATCCAGATGGAAAGTTTTTGGATATTGCGTTCAGATTCAGGGTTTTTAGACTCTGTGTCCATTGTCCATTCCCAAAATTAGTTTTAGGACACTATGTCCCAATTCAGTTTTTGGGATGATGAGTACTTCGAGATGTTTAAATTTGAAGTTTTGGGACAATATATCCGTGTAAAAATTAGTTTTTGGACACTATGTCCCAGTCAAGTTTTTTGGGATATTGTTTCTAAATTGAGGTATTTGGGATGCCCAAATTAAAAGTTCTTGGGGTATTATGTCCAGATTGAGGATTTTGGGACAATGTGTCCAAATGTCCATGTCAAAATTAGTTTCAGGACACTATGTCCCAGTTATTCAGATTAGGACTTTTGGAGCACTATGTCCATGTCCAAATTAGTTTTAAGACTTTTAGGTACATATTTCGTCGTGAAAACATTGTTTCGTCGTGGAAAGGATTATTTTTATCTCTAAATTATCGTTCATTCACATCAATAGTTCGTAGCGCAATTCTCGTTTTTTGTGTCGTGATCGTGAATTCCCATTATTTGGTCGTGATTCAGTTGCACCAATCTCGTCGTGCAACCCTTTTTTTTTTTTGTCGTGCAGTTTTATATTCCCCTTTAAAAATATCAAAAACTTGATAAACAGATTAAAATAAATAAATAAAAACAAACATTTAGGTATTTTAAAATATCAAAAAATTAATAAAAATAATAAATAATTAAATAAATGAAACTTATCCCAAAAAAATATTTCAGTTTCACATCCATTTTCACTACTTCCAGTCCGTTTGATCCAATTTTTGGCAAAAGTCGACCCAATATCTTTTATACGTCCCTCATTTTACAAAAGATGAGAAGCGTGCAATCGGGTCATTAGTCACTTCTCCCAGTCTTCATTTCATGCCACGATGACTTTGTCGTGCCGAGACATCATTGACAATACTGGCAAGTCCAAGGTGCGTGCCTATGCTCGATTTGGGCGAGAATAAATTGCTCAAACTGTACACAACTCGAGTTACTACGCCGAATACACGACTTCGACCATGTATGTAGCTCTAGCTATACACAAGTGGAAAAAAATATCCAGATATGCACATGCAATAACGTACACATCCAATACTCTAACTTTTTCCTTTCAACATAGCGTTATTTTTTCTCGAAAGAGCATATTTCACCGGAGGAGTACCCATAAATAAACCGTGTTGGCCCGATTTCTGTCGCCGTTCTCATTTAACGTTGTTTCAACCGCCGTCACTCATAATTCGGTTATTATTGATTTTATGTCATATTTATTACACTGCCCCGAGCTATCCTATCGTTTTTAACTCTACTTTTTGTTCGCGTCGCGTCGTCTCGTCGATCGCACGTTGAAAAAAAGCGAGAAGCGCATTTTAAGGTGGACGAATTTCTTCAGACTCTGAAATCGGTTCGAGAATAAGCCGGTCGTCTTGTTTCACCATTTCCTGGATAAAATTCACGATCCATGTAACCATTGGTGGAATCCATTCGATACTATTTTTCTCTCCGGTAGGATGCATTTCGAGAGTAATTTTTCATTCTGAGCCAAAAAAAAGGAGGAAAAAACACCGGGCAGGTGCAAAAAATGCGAACGCTGAGATTCGATGACGATTCGATGACGTCAATTGGTTTTAGTAATTTATTGCTTCGGGGATTTTATAGTCTGATTTAATTTCTTGTAGCGCGGCCCGTCGCTCGTTCGTCTCGTTATATACGAAATCAATAGTTATTGGCTAAATATTTTAGTCGGGTCGAGGCGGCCAACGTTCATCAAGAAAGAAAAAACATCCAGATTGGGGCAGATGGCGGGGGATGAGACCTTGTTTGATGAACGTTCTCTGTCGCGCTCGTCGTTCTGTCTGCGCGTCGCGTCGGTCCTCCGTTTTTTTCGTCGACCGAGAAAAACCAAGGCGAAGTTTTCCAGTCGCATGATTCGTCCTCCTCGCGTATAATTTTTCCCTCCTTGGCTTCTTCGGGGTGAATCCCACACACGCGGTTTTTTTCGGAAGCGGAAAATCTAGGCGGGTAGGTCGTGAAATATTAATGATTTGGTCGAATTATATCATGCTGGGGGGGGGGGGGGGTAGAGAATCGCGATGTAATTTTTTACGTGTCCCTGGATCCTTTTTATGGTATGGTTTATTTTCTCCGTTTGGTTCTATTGTTTATATTTCGAATTTGATCATTTTGGAACAGATTTGATTTTCGTTTGGGGAGATGAGGGGTGGGAAAAATATGAAGTTAGTGAGTTAGTTGAAAAATTAAAATTTACCATTTGATTGATAAATGATAATACATCCCTTCCATTGAAGCATTGATAAATTTTTGTGTCGTATCTTCCCCTCCTTGAATTTTTATTATAGAAGGAGCTTTTGCCCATGATGTAATCTTACAACAGAAATTATTGTTTTATATTTTGACAAAATTTCAAAAGAAAAAGAAGTAAAATTGCAGAAATTTTTGCTCTCGCGATGCTCTCCTTGATTTCTTTATTCAGCGGAAGAGACTAGAAAAGTTGTCTGGGTTTAGGTACAATTTGTTATTTTCAAATATTTTTCTTGAATCGTCTAATTTACAAGTTTTTCAAGATTTTTAAAAATGATTTTTTACCGAATTATTGAAATTTGACTAAATAAATCATGTGGTTTAATTTTTAAACATTTTTTGAACTTTTGATGTAAAAATTACAATAAATTTTGTGCCTTAATACTTTCCATGTCTGAATCAGTCAAAGCTGGTGAAATTCTGCCCTTTTAAAGCAGTGAAATGAATTTCACTGAATATCGGTGATTTTTCACTGATATTTTAGTCAAAAATTACTCATTTTTTCTAAAAAATCAGGAATTGACGGAGAAATTAATGATTTTTGGCAGAAAAATCAGTGAAAAATCACTAATTTCTGGTGACATTTACTTCACTGATTGAAGAAGGTAGAATTTTGCCAAACCTGACTCATCCGCACTTATAGTGTATTGAAGTAGATGGAGGAAATTTTTCGAAGTGCACAAATTTTGGGGTGTGTGGAGGTTGTTCGATTTCATCCCTGCATTAAAATTTGTGAGTCATCTTTCAAAATGTTTCGTCAATATTCAAACAATTTCTACAATATGCTTTTAGCTTTCCCAACATGATTTTTTTTTAAATTTCGTTTCGTGTAAATATGAGTATGTTTTGAATAATTCTTTCAAAACTTTCCGTATTTTTTCAATTTTTTCAGAATCAAATTTTTTTCTGATATTCTCAATGTACGAATTGGGACATATAATCTACCCGTGCCCCCTCTCCTTCTCCCAGAAAATCCTCGAAAAAAGGTCAGCCGAAAAAAATTGATGGGATTAACACCTTCATTCAGTTGTTTGGATAATGATTAAATTCAGTAATTGCTCATTCTTGTGGAAAATTCCTCGAGTTTATACATGCAGAAGTGAGGATTTTTGCCCACATTTTGATAAAATTAGGTGACCAAAATCTTCTTTCTTTTTTTTGCAGCTAACTCAATCCGTTGAACTGTTTATTTCTATGCACATACCAGGCAGTTTAATGTTCAACCACTGAATAAAAAAGAGCAAAGCTTTGAATTTTTCCAAGTTTTTTTTTATGAGTTTGAAAAAATTAAATTGATTTATAATTTAAACCCAAAGGATTTCTTGATTTATTCAAGTGGAAAATATTTAAATTGATAAAAATTGTTAAAATAAAAATTATTGAAGCCAAAAATAAATGATAAGAAATCGATTAATTAATATAATATTAATTTCCAGAAATTCCGTTCAATAGAATTTTTCCTGAAAAGGAAACACCAGGAATAAAAAAAAGTTGAACTTCTTATAAACTGAGAGATGAGATTACAAGACACACAAAATTGAAGAAAAAATCGAAAAATTACTTACTTACAATTACCTAACGGCCAATGAAAATTCGTTCGTTTGTGGTCAATATTTTTTTTCTATATTTATTAGGTACCTTATTAATTCAGAAATTCTTGTGTAAGTTTCCAACAAAACAGATCTTTCCACGCAGTTGAACTCTGTAAAATTTCGATTAATCGTAGGATATCTTCGGCACATCGAATGCAGTGGGGAAGCTTAAGAAACGATAGAGAGAAAAAAACTGTCTCTTTAGAGTATGGTACATCGTCGCCCCATCGGCAATGGTTGTTTGATGCGGATTGTTTTGTTTCAATATCGACTTTTTTTCTTATTTCTGTCTTTTTTGAGCGAACTCGTTTCCAATTTCAATTGGTCCATTGTTTTTTCGGCACAAGCCCGGAGCTCCGGTTCGAATTAATTAACGCTGTATTTCGACATCGACCAAGGGCTGTTGAATTCAAGGAGTGGAAAATTACTACTATTTAGGAGGCCCGATCGGTTAGAAATTGGGTTAGGAGAGAGTTGGTGGAAGGGGAATTTAATCTTACGCGGCTAATTTGGCGAGCTAATCAAGAAACATGTCTATTTGCTGGGATGCGTATTTATGTAGTATAAAGCTATGCTCTTAGGATACTTTGATGTTTGTGAAAAATGAGCGTCGAATTGGCTTTGAAGCGTTCGCACTGGAGAAATTTTAATTAACGCGTTTTTAGCTCGGATTATGCTTTGGAAATTGGAAGTGGTCGCTGGGTTGGAAAAATTTAAGAGGGTTGTAGTGGATGAAATTTAGCTGTTGGAGAAGAAAATTAGGTGATGAAAAGTAGACTTTTGGAGCATTAAAAATAAGTGATAAAACGTATTATTTTATATTAAAATCCTCTAGTTATATTTCTCGTTGGAATGATTTGAGTACATAATTTTGTCTGTCTGAATGAGGTTCGTGGGGCTAGCAAAAAACGTGAGTTATGATTAAATTATTCGGTTTTTAGGAAGTTGAAATATGTTACATTTTAGAATTGTTTCCAACGTATTTGGATATTTTTTTTAATGGTGAATGCAGCTGCGTAATCTTGATTGAAAGAATGAGGTTAGCTTGTTCCTTAGACATAGTTTTGTTTTGGAGATGTGTAATCATTGGTGAAATTTGCTGATACGAACCTCCTTCTTGACGAATCTATGCTCATCTATTCTGAAATAGAGTCATCAGAGCTATAAACGAAACACAAAAAACTTACAGTATTTGTACGAGTATGTAATTTGCTTCGAATAAAGCAGTAATATAGCCCAGGAGAAATGTACTTTGAAAAAAGAAAAAAATGTTAATCGCGATTTTATTGCTGAAAAAGCTTCTATATGATGTCCAGAGTCTGTGATAAATTCGCACCGCCCGCACCCCTATTGCTTTTTGAGGGGGGTGGACCCCTTATGGGGGAGAAAATTGTTTTGCACCGATCCCGCTCAAATTTGCGTGGAGGGTTATGTAGGTGTAGAAGTACTCCCCAAAAAAATTTCAGCTCCCCCTGACCTCAGGGGGCTGAGCCAGCGCTTCCCAAAGTTGGACATTTTTGACTAAAATGCCAAAAAAACGAGATTTTCAAGTATAAAATCACCCCAAAATTTCAACTTCGAAAAATTCCATGTTTTCTGTATACATTTTGAAATGACGAATCCGACTAGCCCATCAACTTTTTCATTTGGGGTTTTTAACCCTCCGTACGGCCAATTCGAAAGTGCATAGATCGTGTTTTTTCAGCAAAAAAATGAGCTCCAAAACCACGATCTGTATACTTTCGAATGGGCCGTACGGAGGGTTAAAAACCCCAAATGAAAAAGTTGATGGGCTAGTCGGATTCGTCATTTCAAAATGTATACAGAAAACATGGAATTTTTCGAAGTTGAAATTTTGGGGTGATTTTATACTTGAAAAACTCGTTTTCTTGGCATTTTAGTCAAAAATGTCCAACTTTGGGAAGCGCTGGCTCAGCCCCCTGAGGTCAGGGGGAGCTGAAATTTTTTTGGGGAGTACTTCTACACCTACATAACCCTCCACGCAAATTTGAGCGGGATCGGTGCAAAACAATTTTCTCCCCCATAAGGGGTCCACCCCCTCAAAAAGCAATAGGGGTGCGGGCGGTGCGAATTTATCACAGACTCTGGACATCATATAGAAGCTTTTTCAGCAATAAAATCGCGATTAACATTTTTTTCTTTTTTAACCAATTTTTCGATGCTATTTTTCCTGGGCTAATAGCTGGGATATTGGCGCCCGTCTCAGTTTAAACTTACACAATCAAAATATAAATAAATTCAAAAAAATAAAATTGTTCAACATTGATAATTAAACATTTTATTTCAAAGTGATGGATATCAGTTTCTATGTATTAGATATTTTATGTCTCAATTTTCTGAATTTAGGCCAATTTTTTGCCCACTATTTGATGTGACCTGCCATGAATATGGAAATGGATGATCGAAAAGTGAACTTCCACTTCTCTCGAGGGAGATCACAGAACTGACCCCTCGAAATATGAATGAAAGGTAGTCTAACTTATCGCCTGCGAGGCCAACATCAAATTGCCAAAATCGCTCTAAGCCTATGTGATCAAAATTTCGGTTTTTCATCGATTTTTATATGTTCAAATGATTTTTTTTTTATCTAGGAAATCGTCATTTGATGTGAACGATTGGTAGTTCGTGTCAGCAGAAACAAAAATATATATAAGATACTTCTTGCCTAATTTATATTCTGTAGGAGTAATGAAAATAACCAAAATTGAAAATCTTACGATACCATTGTATAAAATTTATTATGTAGCCCCTGCAATCTTCGAGTTAGACAAAAAAAGTACATGATATTTTTTTGTTTTTTCCGATATGAACTAGCATCAATTGGTCACATCAAAAGATAATTTCCTGAAAAAAAATTTCCTCCATTTAAAACGCATGTAAAAATCCATATAACATTCAAATTTCCATTGCATAGGCCTGGGCCATTATTCAAAACGGGCACCTAGCGATATTCGCGTCGTGGGCGGCCAATTGGACCAATTCTCATTAATATTTCAAGGAGACAGTTCTGTGACCTTCTCTCATAAGTCTGAAGTCCTTTTAGAGATTTTATGATAAAGTTTGTCACGTCAAAAATACAGAATTCTGCGTTTTCAAAGAAATATCCAATTACGTTCCAAGGGGCCATGGATTTGATTAAAATGAACGAATTTCCCCATCCTTCACGAAATTAAACCTAACTTTTTAAAAAACATAGTACAGTAGGACATGACTTTTATTTGAAAAGTAAAATTATAAAATAACGTAACAGTAAGTACGACACTCAGTGGGCTAGGAACCCTCTAAAATGCTCGTTCTGCTCAAAATCTCTGAAAGGTAATTTAAAAAGTAGTCATATTATGTTTTCAGAGTCGTAGATTTCCAATATTATAAGAACAAATTATAGGAGTGGTGGTGGAGCAAGGTGAGAGGGTGTCAAATTGAAATTTCAATATGGTATGAACTCTTCTTCCCTGCCTCGCTCCTACCCCTACAATTTTTGAGTACGAAATTCTTAATCTACGACCTCAAAAATGTATAATTATTTTGACATATTATGCGATATCATTGTAAAATTTCAAGTTGAACTCCTCCCCTTCTCCATCCTCTTCTACAATTTTTTGAGTACAAAATTGGTAATCTACGACCGACCTCGAAAATGAAATTATGCCCTCATTCAAATCTGCATGCTACGTATTCCTCTTATGTACACGTACAACTTTTACACGAAGATTTAAAATTTTGCTTCAGACTTGAACGAAGGGTTCACGATTCGTTCATTTTGTATTTCTGTTCTAACATTTTCATCCGACGCAACTGCGATTATGTGTTTTTGGAACATTAGCGCAATTCCCCATATGTGACCTTCCAGGAAGAAACCGACCTTCGGTCCGAAAAAAAATTAAAAATAAAAGTTTCTCAATCAATCCAAAACAATGATTATCATTTGTTTTGGATTGATTGAGAAACTTTTTTTTTTAATTTTTTTTCGGACCGAAGGTCGGTTTCTTCCTGGAAGGTCACATATCTCTGGCACAATTACATGTAACCCAGAGCAAGAAATGGAATTGAAGCAACTCCTCAAAAAGTAGATGATGAAGGATTATTTACTACATCGATTTTATCATCTATGTATTATTTCTTTTGTACTTATGGTACGATTTTTTTGACCATGATCGAGCTTTTCATATTTGGTTTTTTTCGGATTTCAAATCTGAAGTTTCATCTTTTACCTCAAATAATGGGGGAAATTGAACGTTAATGATTGAAAAAATGAAAATAAAATTGAAAAAAAAAATTGGCGAGAATTTTGCTTTAGTAGCCAGAAAATCAGAAAACAGCAGGATTCTTGATAATTTCACTATGAATATTAAAAATTTTCAGCATTCTGTTCTTCTTTGAATTTCTCAATCAATGAGGATTCTTTTTGAAAAAATTTCAAGCAAGAAAAATGGTATGAAAATGGCAAGAAAAATATACAAAACAACCATCATATTCAGTTTTCAGATCTAATATAGACACCTCGGTTTTAACCACTCCAATTAAATTACCTTGAACTGTTTGTAGTCTGTTCACTTTTGGAAGGGATCCTTCTAAAGCCTCAAATTTCTTTTTTCTAACCAACAATTATTCATTTTCAGTAATTTTTTTTAGCCCTAAAGTAAGTTCCTACTTCTGCACTTTACTGGCATCATAGCGGGTCACTTTTTAAAGTATTCGTCACTTTTTTCGACTTCAGTCACTTTCGGTCACTTTTCGCGTCTAATAGTTCACTTTGGTCACTTTTTCCCTCAAAAGTCACTTTTTTTCGCATTTTCAAGCAAAAATTCAAATTTTTACGTAAAAATTGCTATTTTTCAAAATTTCTCAAGAAAAAAAATTGAAAGTTGATAATGATTTTCAAAAAAAATTTGCCCGAGCAAAGCGAGGGCAGTATTTCAATAATTCTATTGTTTGTTCCAAAAATCTCGTAATTTTTCAATTTTTCTTTGCCCAAATCTGTATAATTATGTATATCTGCCTCCTAAAGTGCCACTAAAAAAAAAATAGATTCTTAGATTATCTAATTTTTTCATTGAATCTTGACCCCCTCTTCTCATTTTTTCTTGAATTCTCGGTCCTCTTTTTTTTTTTTTAGCTATAGTGGTGGTGAAATAAAAAACCGGAACTTTTTACGAATTCCGGAACATTTTTGGGAACTTTTCAATTTTAAAGTTCGGCAACACTGTGTTTTGGTTACTTTTTGTTCGAAAAAAGTTACTATAAAAGTTACTTAATTTTGATAAAATTTCGCCATGATACCGGGAATGAAATTATTCACGTCGTTTCAGTTGATTTATCTTTGAAATGTTTGCAGAAAACTACAAAAAATCCCCCCCTCAAACAAATGAATTTTTGGCTACTTTTGGTTACTTTTGGTCATTTTTTGGTCACTTTTTGCTCAAGGAAAATCTCTAAAAGTATTTAACTTTTTTTCTTCAAAATTTTGCTATGATGCCTGCACTTTAGATAATAATTGAATAGGTATATATTTTTGTAAAATGAAGATGTTGAGAAATAGTAAAATGGATGTATTTAATTCAAGTTTGTTTCAATTTGACTTTTTTGAATTTTTGGTTCTTAGTATTTTCTCACATGCAGAATTTTTAATTTCATCGAAAATGAATATTTCTTGTTAGCATAGAGTAATTTGACACCTTAGGAAGATCCCTTCTCAAAGTGAATATTCTCTTGATTTGAATCAGTCAAAAACTGGAGATTGACTGATTGAAATCGACAAAATTGAGTCAATGGATTGTCAGTGAAATTCCACTGATTCTCATGTTATCTGTGAAATTTTACTGCCAATCAGTGAAAAATTACTGATTCAATTAGTGAATTTTCATTTTTGAATCAGTATTTTTTTTAACTACTGAAATGAATCAGTAATTAAGAAAAAAACTAATGATTCAAAAATGAAAATTCACTAATTGAGTCAGTAAATTTTTTACTGATTTCTTCACCGACTCAATTCTGCCTTTTTTAATCAGCCAATTTGACTGATTCAAATTAAGAGAGTGGAATATACCTGATGACATTTGAAACTGATTTGGGAGGCCAAAAAAACACGTATAAATTTATTTTATATCGACACTTCACTCGATAATTTTGATGGAATTCTAATTTTGGTTTCACCCTCTCTTCAGTACCTACGTAGATTAATTTGTCAAGGTGAAAATAACCTTCAGAATCTTTTCTGAAATCATTTTCTCAATAATTTTTTTTCAGAGTACTTGACTTTTTGAAATGTTTTACAAGATCTGCTTCAATATTAAACAGCAATTAAATTTAGCTATCTTCCCTGGTGGGAAATTTTGAAAATATTTTTATCGACTTGAAAATTTTCAAAGAATCAATGTAACAAACTCGAATACTCTAATCTACTCTGGTTCGTCTCTGGTAACTGTTTAAATGTCTCATCTTGTACTTACCCATGTAACGTTGTGATGAGAAGGATACAAAAATTTACCTTTTTTCTGATTATTGTTGAGTATTTTGTATTCAGTTTTTTGGATTAGAGATGTATCAATGTTACTCAAGTAGGCACTCTAATCAGTGGTTGATATATAACAATTTTCACTCTGCGGCACCTATATTTTATTCGGGTCCCTGCGTTAGTTTTTCTATTACCTAACAACAATTACGTATCTCGCATATAACGCACCTATGACGCATTCTCACACCTCAATCCTGGGAAAATCTACTTAGATCCTCCACGGCCCCATAAAAAAGTGCGGGGGCCAGTTAGGCAAATTATTCGACACATGTGCGTAGGTAGCTTGTACGAGAGAACCGTTCGATCAGCGAAACGCTCATCGTAAGCTGTCTGTGCGTTGGTTAACGGACGATGAGAGGCGTTCGCCACCCCGACCAGACGGTCGGCGCGGCGGTTA
This sequence comes from Pseudococcus viburni, assembly GCA_033439095.1. Lineage (NCBI taxonomy): Eukaryota > Metazoa > Arthropoda > Insecta > Hemiptera > Pseudococcidae > Pseudococcus > Pseudococcus viburni. The sequence goes on from JAVBJF010000351.1 coordinate 358,118, forward strand.
TCAGCGGACACGATGTGTGTAGGCATACCGTGTCCCATATCCGCGTAATACCCCCGTGTCAACGACAGGCAGGCGAAAAAATTCCTCGTATTCGGGCCAGAGTTATGCAATTTGACGTATTTACCGAACGAAGAAGGAATCATTGTAGGAAATTTCATTTCGTTAACACCTTCTGGTTCTGCGATACTATCTGCACGGTGTGTGTGAGGGAAACGTGAAGATGAGCAGGATGAAATACAAGACACCTACTCGCGAGAATATGTCATGTTTATTACGTGCTTGATGTTTATCAACGTGTATCCGTGTTTTCCCGAATTTCATTCGTCGCTTACCTGTATTATTTTTTATTTTGAGCTGTCCGATGAGTGGTTTGAGATAATTAGTTGAACTTTGTTCAGCGTGTTTTGTTTTTCCTGCTTTTATCCTGTTGATCCCCAAAAGTGAAGAACAAGTGAGCATTGGTATCGATTGTTTTAATTGATTTTCGAATATTTATCTAGATGAAATGAGAAACGCATACTTAAGCAAAAGGCTTCCGCGGGGATTCCTGTTAAAATTGATTTTATGATTGATTCATATCCTAGAGACATCAAATAAATTTCGCTTGTATGCCTATTTTTCCCAACATCTAATAGATGTTGTATTTTTCCCCTTTTCCCTTATCCCAAGGTCCAACCTCCTAACATTTCAAACGCGTGTACTGCCTAATCTATGAGTCACGATGAAAAAAATTTCAAACAAAAGTTGTTCCTCAACACCTAATGTACATTTTCATTCTTTATAGAAATCCATTTTGGAGCAACTCCTGCCTCCCAAATTTGGAAATAATACCTACATATATTGAGAAAACTTCAAAATTATGTTTCGCCGTGTTGATTACCAATTGTAACGATACCTCATCATTTTGAGTCACCAGTGGTAACCAAAACAGGTGTCGGAGAAAAACTCTTGATATTTAATCTTTTGTTATTGTACCTTTTCTCCAGCAACTTGATTGCAAGCGGGTAATTTTCTTTCACTAAATTCAAGTTTTTGACAATTGGTTTGGTAGTGCCTTTTACACAGCTTTTCAGATACTGGAGTTTATCCAGTGTGGTATACAGGGATGGAAACCTTTATTTTTTTAAATTTATGGTTACGGTTTTTAAGGTGTTTTTCAACGGATTTATTACAGTTTCGTTCCAGTTTGGCTCCTAAAAACTCCAAAAATTCAAGTAAGTAAATGGTTACAGTTTCGGTTTTTGGCTTCTTACCAAAGTTTTGGTTTTGGTTTTGGGTTACGTGTTACGGTTTTTAGCGGTTTTCACAAAAAATATTATCGGGGACTCGGCGTTGAAGAAACATACACGTGAGCTTTTAGCCAAATCAAAACTATTCATATTGAAAATCACCAAAAATAATTGAAAAACGGGAATTAGGCCTTCAAATAGGTGAAAAATTTGAAAGGAAACCGAAAACGAATGATTACGGTTTATGGTTTGTGGGTTTGATCTTTCTGCTTCAAAGGTTGATGTGAGCGAGCAGAGCTCGGACAAGAGATACTTTTTATGGTGGCGGGGAGGAAGGAGAGGAACCGAGGGTTGTAGAGACTCGCAGGACACCCAAGCCGAATGCACAAATCTCACACTAAACATACAAATACGAATCCTTAAACGTTAATACCATTTTGAGAAAACTTCAAAATTACGTTTTCTTCATTTTCAACGAAAAGTTTCGGAGATACAGCAAAATTTGTAACTACCAAAAGTATTCAGAATTGAATTTCTTTTCTAATGAGATGTATCACGACCATTTCCCTCAACTTTTCCCGATCAAGTGGACCTCTCCTCCCATCACAAAAGTTGGACCAATGAGAAAAATTTACTCTAAAATAGATTCCGATAAAAAGTGAAATTGTACATTACATATCGAGAAACAAAAATAGTCCAAATTTTTTTTCGTGAGTCCAACTTTTGAGATATGGGGGAGGGAATAAGGCCCACTCGGTCAAGAAAAGTTGGAGAAATGGTCATGATATAAATCATTGGAAAATAAATTCAATTCTGAATACTTTTGGTGGTTACGAATTTTACTGTATCTCCGAAACTTTTCGATGAAAATGAAGAAAATGTAGTTTTGAAGTTTTCTCAAAATATGCATCATTTCTAAATTTGAGGGTCAAGAGTTGCTCCAAAATGGATTCTGATGAGGAATGAAAATGTACATTAGGTATTGAGGAACAACTTTTGTTTGAACATTTTTTCATTACGACCCATAGATCAGGCGGTACACACGTCTGAAATGGTGGGAGATGGACTCTGGGGAAAAGGGGGGAAAGAAGAAATAGGCATACAAGCGAAATTGATCTGTTTTAGTGTTAAGAATAAGAATGAATCATAAAATCAATTTTAACAGGAATCTCGCGCAATTGAGACCTGACTAAATTCTTCGCCATGGGAAGACTTGAATTGTAAAATGATAAATGAAATAATATTAATGGACAGTGGTAAAATCTTACTTGATATTGCTACTGTAACCTTCCCTGCAAACTCAAATCACATTTAAGTAAGTTTTTCGAGTTCGTAGCGGCGGATATTTAACGTATCCACGTCAAAGATACGGTTTTTAATTAGTTTTCCTGCTGGTGTTTTGTTCGAATTATAAAAGTTACTATTATTTTTACTTTTTCTCGTTGGTCGTTATGACGTCGACGTTAACGTCACTGTGCATGAAACTTCTACGTTGAAGGTTTTTCGCTTCGAGTTACGAATAGTTTTTTCGAAAATGCATGAGAGCAAGTATTGTATTACTGAAAGAAATTAAAATCAAAAAATAACTTACTGCAGTTTCGTTGAAAAAAAAAACGATTTTTCTGCGAAATAAAAACGATTTTGGTGTAAATTGAGATATGTATTTCCATGATGTTGAAAAAATCCCGAGCCTTTAAATATTAAATAATGTTCAATGGAGGTTTTTTGGAATTAATTAATTATCTATGCTTCTGAAAAAAAGAAGAAAATCACTGTATAAATTTGCCATTAGTAAAAATACCTACCAGCTGTATATTTGAATGGTGATTTCAGAAACTTGGTTGATTCTAATACAAGGATTGATTTTAATTGAATTTTCGACAAATACGAGCATTCTGGTTGAAAATAAATTTTTTAACTTGGAACTGTAAATTTTTCATTTTCAATATTGATTATTTACGTTTTTGATTTTGGAAACCTTCGAAGAATGGTCGAATATAACTTAAACCCAGGAAAATCGATATTTTCATATCATTATTTTTCCAAATTTAAATTCCAATTCGTTTTTGGCATTTTGACAAAAAATTTTCTTCGAACGAGGAAACGAAGGCAACTTCTTAGGTATGTGTTTTGATAAATTGCACACTCGACGGTTTCAGGGGTCGTTATCTCTGATCTTGGGTTAGAGGTACATTGGAAGCAAGATGTCGTCTGCCAACTGGCGATTTTGCAAGTTATATTTGTGCAAGTAAATTTGCCAGGGTTTGATTTATAGGAGTAGATTATTAGCCCCTATGAGTTTTAGGTAGATAAATGTTTTTACATTGATGTAGTATACGTGTTGTGAGACTATGATTCTTGAGGGGAGGGGGGCAATTCCATGATTATTTTGTGGTTTGAGAATCAATGTGGGATAGTTCGAGTCGACATTTTTTGGAAATATTATTTTTATGTTTTGATTTGAGATAAAATGGTGGGATGAGTAGCCTTCTCACAAGTTACAAGAATCATGGATTGAGGAGGTTTGAGCATTTTTCATCTTTTTTTTATTGGTCAATTTGACTAATACGGAGTAAAATTGTATGAAAATATTGTATTAAGATATAGTATGACGAATGATTCCAGGTTGAAATTCATTCAAGTCTTCGTTTCTAAATAGATAATCGAAAAAGGCAAAAAAATATTTTTCTAAATATTGAGAAATTGTATCTATTTCCAGAATAGAGTTTTGCTTTGTTATTTCTGCAGTGTTTTGATCCGTCTTTCGAATTTGCATATTCAATTTTTCAAAGTTTTTTGAGTCGAACCAGATTTTTCTTCAAATTTTTCTCGTCTTACGAAGATGAGCCCAATTAAGTTACAAACCACGGCATTAAAAGTATACCTACTGGAGGCGAAACCTCGAAAAAAATAATTTGAATGTACGTACATATTTCTGAAACGGTTGTAAGAGGGTTTTCGAAACTCATGAGGTCATTTGTGAGAATATTTCAACTCTCAACTTGGAATTACACATACTCGAGGAGTAAGGGGGAGGGGGAGCTAGACTGAAACTGAAAAATTTTTCATTTATTTTTATTAAGTGAAGTATTTATATTGATGGTTTTTGATCCTCCGAATCCATTTTTGGGGCAATTTCGAATCCAGCCCCAAAAATGAGCTGGAGAAAAAACGAGATAAGACCAAATTTGAAAATTTTCCATTTTTTAAAATAAAATGAAATGTTGAAATCTAGTTGTTTTACTCCCTGAATCCATATCTGAGGTCATTTTGAACCTTCAACTGAAATTTGACCCTTGAGATAAGGAGTGGGACCAAAGTTTAACGTTTTTTTTAATAGGTAAGTACTCTCTCTCGCTCAGAAAGCTGATTTTCAGGTTTGGGATGAAAATGACTCCGTAACTCGATTTGGGGTATCGAAAAACATTGTTTCTAATACGTCGTTCAATAAAAATGAAAAATTTCAATTTTCGAGTTCATCCTAGCTTCCCTGGGCGTCCACACTTGTTAAAGTATTGAATTTACTTTATTGCCTTTGTATATAATTTTTTATAATGTTCATCGGATAAAGCTGCGTGAAGAGATGATTACTTTAAAATGATCAGACTTAGAGATTTTGTACCATTTTGGAAATCATGCTGAATTTTTTTCTAAAATTTTTCAGATAAGATATTGGTGTAAAACCGAATAAAGAAATCATATTATCCGAAACCTTATTTAAATTATTCGAATAAAGTCATCGTGAAAAATTTCGAAAATCGAGTGTTTTTTACGATATATGTAGTTATAAATGAAAAAAAATTGAAATCATCTTACCGTTCGACTAAGTACTTGACTTTGGAATAGTTTACCTTCATTACTAATATGGATGTTCTTTTTCCATTTTGTGCATTTGAAAATATTTCTCTGCCCTATTTTTTACCCCGGAATAAATGAACTCTCAGTAAACATGCTCGAGATTCAGGAAGAGAGGAAGAGACCCAAAACCAATGAAGAATAAGGAGAAAACCGATTAAATAATTCCACGTCGCAGTAAATTTCGTCGAAAGTTTCAGAGTATTTAAGCTCGCATCAAGATACGGAAACGGTATGCCGAGGGGGAGGCGATTTTTACGCGGCTTGAAGGTGACGTGGCGCAGCGTCCTCGAAGCGAATAACTTATCCGAGTAAATGGACCGGGTTGAAAAGGTCCGTGTGTTGCGGAAACGTGTTAATTAAGCTTTTGAAACGCAGACGTGGCGCGGTGCGGTGCGCCTTAAACGAAGGAGTTGCAGCTGACGTTGACAGATAGTAAATTAAAGGTATTTATTCAAGAAGGCGCGGATTTTTTTCGTGCTTTGGGCGAGGCGAGTTGACGGCGACGTGAGATTTTGCCAGAGTAATTATGTGATCGTGGGAGGTACGTCGTTTCAACATTTATGGATCAATTTATGGAATTTAAGACTCTTTAGGGTCGAAATGGACCCCTGCTCCTTTTTTAGCTGATTTAGAGAGAACGGGCTCTGAATCCAAAATAATATTGTTTTTTTTTTTCAAGAATATGAGGTCAAAGAGTCATTTCATTTTATTTTATTTTTTCCTATTGGCGATAGAAGCTCTGTAGCTGTTCGAACTATTTCAATTTTTAGACAAAAATTGAAAAAAATGAGTGTTTTATGCTTAGATGTATACTCTCTCATTTATAAATCAGTGAAAATTATCTTAAATCACTAAAAAAAAAAAAACAGGCATAATTGCAGCCACAGTATTAAATCAGTGAAAAAAATTTCACTGAAAAGTCAGAAAAATCTCTGAATTTTGCTGAAAAATCAGTAAAATTCTTTGAAAAATCAGCGAAAATCCGCTGTAAAGCAATGAATTTCACTGATTTTCCCTGTACTGAAATCCTGACTATTTGGTTCCAAAATCTTGCTGTCATCGCACCACTATTAATGCAAATATCAGTTCATGTACCAATTTGTGTACTTTTACAAAGGGGGGGGGGGTCAACGAAAAAACTAACATCGATTCTTCTGGGAGTTCTATCGTTTTTTCAATTTTTCTCAGTTTTGATGTGTTGAATTCTTCATTTTTTGATAATTTTGACGAGTTGAACTTATAAATTGGTCAAAATTGTCAAAACAGAAAAAATTTAACGTATCAAAAATGAAAAAAAAATTGGAAAAACTGTAGAACTCCCATAAGAATCAATTTTGATTTTTTTGCCAATCCCCTTTTCGAAAAAGTACACAAACCGGTAATGTGCATTTGTAGTAGTAAACGTGACGTCACACTTGGAAGCCGAATTTATCAGTGATCTTTCACTGATTCAAAATGAGAAAGTAGATAATCTTCTCAAGAAACAGTTCAACGGTTGACATTTTTAAACTTCTGAAATGCTGTTTAAGGTTTGATGGGTGATTTTTATATTATTTTTCGCTCTGATCACGTAAAAAGCAGTTAAAAAATTCCATCACCTAAGGATTTTTCACAATTTGAATTTTTCGTTTAACGGTTTTCTACTTTTTTTGATAACTTTTGACATTTCAAGTCAATTTTCTGAGAAAAGGAAGGGTTCTACGAAAAAAATTAATAGACCATAAATTGTAGAGGATCAAATTTTCTATCTGTAAAGTTCAATAAGTTTTTTCTGAGGAGGCTTAGCTTTCGAGATATTTAAGCTCAAAGTTCAAAGTTCAACTTTTTTTAAAAAATTGAAAATATCTCGAAAGCTAAGCCTCCTCAGAAAAAATTTATTGAACTCTACAGATAGAAAATTTGACGCTCTACAATTTATGGTCTATTAATTTTTTTCATAGAACCCTTCCTTTTCTCAAAAAATCGTCTTGAAATGCCAAAAGTTATCAAAAAAAAAAAAAAAAAAACGTTAAACGAAAAATTCAAATTGTGAAAAATCTTTGGGTGATAGAATTTTTTCACTATTTTTCTCGTGATCAGCTCGAAAAGTACTATGAAAAACACTCATCAAACCTCAAACAGCATTTTCCATGTCGACCGTTGTAATTGCTCACCCAAGTCTATCATACTCGTATTTTCAAAATCTTCATCCAATGAGATTTTTTTCGTTGGCCATGCTCGACTAACCCATAAAACAACTCTCCCATCACTCCATCAACGTATCCGATTATCCCACCCCACCGTATGTTTTTCCTACGTCGCGTCATTTTACGACAAGAAGCACTAAAACTCTATCGAAAATCGTTTTAGAAAAGTATATTGTCGCCTTTTCTTTTGTATGTGACTACAACGTTATTCTATGCCACGTACTTCGTCATTAGCGCGCTTCAAGCGGCGCCGTTCTTTTGGTATTTTCTCGCCTATCGTCCGTCTTTGTACTTCTCTCTCCTTCTGTCCTACCTCACCATATCGAAAATTACACAAATTTTTTTCGGCTTTATGATCGTCGCGACGACGGCTTCACGTTGTTCGTTTCTACGTACGATAGAGGGATTTCTTGTAGCGAGATTAAAGGCTAAATTACGCAGGGATGCGGAAGGTCTTGATTTAACCGTTTCCGCATGTCTCATTTTCGGGTCACGTCGACGTGTATCCGGTATGAAAGAATGTAGACGGTTTTTTTTCTTAATCTAGTTTTTTCCCCGTGTCGAGGTCGCTGATGGCCCTTTGTAGACCGTCTTTGTTCCGATATGCGACAGATCTTGCGTAAATGTTCGCTTATTTGCGCTTCGTAGACTGAGTTGTAGGACGGTTTTTTCTTTCTTTGAGTTTAAATTGTGATTTGATGTAGTGGAGGCTATTTTTTCAGTAGATTTTGTAGCTGGGAATTTTTTCGGGACTGTGTTGTTTCGCTTTTTTTTTTTCAAATGAAAAAATAATTGATGAAAATTTTGCCTTGTCTGGAAATGTGAATAAATCTTTGACTGAGGCCAAATTTACTCCTAGGGAAAGGCCTTTTTTTTCTTCAAATGAAGTGTAATTGGTGCACAAAGGCTCCCAATTCTAAAAAAAAATGATGATTGAAAAATTGTTTATTTAATAATAACTATCTCAGTACAATATTTAATTTATTCATTTTTTGTTAAAAAATATGCCACGAAAAATTTCCTACTTCCTCAGATTAAGGAGTGTATGAAATTGGTTAAAATTTTCTTGAAAGTTCTTTCATTTGAAAATTTCTTAGAGAATATTTTTGTTGCCTCTTAAGAAAAATTTTGAGTTCTTAATATTAATAAAAAAAAAAAAAAAATTAGGAGCCAAAGATGAGACTATATGCCTTATATTTTTTAAATTTCTAATAAGTATTTGATATTTTTCCACTTTTTAAAAAATTGAATCAGTTTGAAGCCACCTTTACTCTTCGTGCCAAAATTTTCACAACATTTATGAAGTATTTTGTGCGTGAGACTACGTGGTGGAGATTTTTTTTTAGAAATATTGCAATAGTGCAGTTCTTGGAAACCGTAAAATGAAGGTAAACAGAAATTATTTAATCGCACAAAGAAATGATTTTCTGGGCGAAGATCTGAGTGAAAATCGAAAAGAATTTTTGCATTATCTAGGGTCACGCTAGTGACCCACCCCGCCCTACAATGTCAAAAACGTAAATGAAAACGTCGGAACTGCGTGACACTTAGTATTCTCTGAGTAATTCGAGCACAGTTTCCGTGATTTTTTCGAATTTTCTAATCGTTTTTTTTCGTAAATGAATGATTAAATTTGAAAAATTTCAACGGCAATATTATTTATTTTTCAAGTTCTTTCTTTTAAATCTAAAATAAAATTGATCCATAAAATATTTGCGGAGATATGGATTTTGGTTTTTGTTCAAAGTTGGTTGTTTTGGTACTTAGTTTACCAAAAGTTGGGCAAAATTGGTCGGGTCAATATTTTTGAAATTTTGGGGGTGGGTATTATTCATCCATGCGGAGATACTGACGGAGCCAAGTTTTGAAAATTTTGAAAATTGACCCTTCACCCCCCATTTGGGGCCCCAAAATTTTGAAAACAAGAAAATTGACCTCAAAAACGTGTTCCTTGGGTGAAAATGCATATAATGTCGTGAATTTCAGGGTATTTGAACTTTTTTCGAGCTTTTTATATGAGCTTAAAGTTTCCGAAAAATGTGAAAAGTGACCAAGTTGAAGTTCCAAATAACAAAGAACTGTTATTTTTTGAGCGTTGACAATAGCAAAAGAGGTTGAAGAATTGCAAAAACTACATCTTGTTAAAATTTTTAAACCATTTCAAGCTTTCTGAAGTTTTTTATCTCAACATAAAAGTTAATCCGTATGTAAATTGCAGTTATATGAAATAAATTAATGAAACTAGATCGAGCGTAAGGAAGTGGACGATGCGGCATTATCGATCTGTTGGGTAGATGATGAAATATGAAAGAATTTTTCATTCGATTACAATAGATAATTTATGAAATTTCTCATTATTGGGGAGAGCAGCGTCATTACTAATTGGTGGTGCATCGGTCACAACTATATCAAACGCTCCTCTCCTTATCAGTTGAGAATTTATCTCCTGTGTTATATATCATAATCGATTTTGTATATATCGAGATATCGATATATAGATTTTATCTGATTAATGATAATAGCTGTGTGATAACAGTGAAAATAAATGAGAAGTTCACCAGTTCACCCTTCTGATTTTATTATGTTATGGTAGCTACGTACAAGTACTGCAATTACCTAATTATCAAACGAATTGGGTGACTGATAGTATATTTCAGCTATTTTATGAAGTAAAAGTTGAGTTAGCTACATACCAGTACACAATGATTGAAATATACTTTCAATCATCCAATTTGTTCCATAATGAATTGCAATACTTACTTGTATACGTAGCTACCTTGATCCAATAAGTATTATTTAAATTTCAGTAGAATACATCATGAAACTATCACTGTGTACTCGTATGTAGCTACCTCAATGTTTTACGTACCTCATCAAATAGCTGAAATATAGGTATGTACTATATCTACTTTCAATCATCCAATTTGTTCAATGATTAATTGCAATACTCGTACGTAGCTAGTAGCTACCTTAACCTAATATTTATGAAATGTCAGTCAAATACATAGATAACATACTTATAAGGTGGTAAGTAAATTGTAAGTATCGCTAATGAATTTTATCCGAAGCTGGCTAAAATAACCGCTGCTTCGGATAAAGTTCCTTAGCGATACAATTAATTTATCATTTATATTTTAGATTATATTTTAGAAAATTTGATGTATTCTACTGAAATTTCATAAATATTAGGTAAAGGTAGCTACGTACGAGTATTGCAATTAATCATTGAACAAATTGGATGATTGAAAGTAGATATAGTATATTTCACCCTCATAGAAAAATACTACTGGTATTTTCGTATTACTAGTTTTACTACTAGTTTTACCAAAAAACCACTAGTTTACTACTAGTTTTTGTTAAAAACTACCAGTTTACTACTAAAAACTAGTAGTAAAACTAGTAATACGAAAATACCAGTAGTATTTTTCTATGAGGGCAGCTATTTGATGAGGTACCTAAAAATTGAGGTAGCTACATACGAGTACACAATGATAGTTTCATGATTTAGGTATTCTGCTTACTGAAATTTAAATAATATTGGATCAAGGTAGCTACGTATACCAGTAAGTATTGCAATTCATTATGGAATAAATTGGATGATTGAAAGTATATATCAACTATTCGCGATGCAAAGCATAGTGGCTGACACCTGGTGGATTTCCATGCAACTGACGAAACGGTGCTCCTGGTCGAGTTTTAACCAACCAGAGAAGAGGATTCGATGGTAACATTCGGTTAAGTTTTGGCATCAGCTGATTGATTCAGACTGGAGGGGTGGTGGTTTATCACTACAGCATCACCTTTTCAACACCGATACTAGCGAACCTCGCGAACGTTGCATCGCGAATTCAATGAAGTATAATCATACAGGGTCTATAAATGAACCGGGCACCCTCAGCGCAAAATACTCTACCTAAAATAGTGATATTTCTGATTTATGTTTTTTTCCGTTAAAAGGGTCTGGGGTATAGTTTTTAAATTACCAAAAATCATAATTTTGATGAATTTAATTTTTAATGATAAATTCATCACTTATTTGTCAATAATTGTAATTAATAAAAAATTTTAATTTCAAAGAATTGATAATTTTACGTTCGAGATTACGGCATTCTGAAGTTAAAAAAAAGATTCATGTAATGTTATCGTGTGGGCATTTCAACTCTGAAGCGTATTTCACACTTTTACCTGCATATTTTATAAGATGACTCATCCCTTACATTAAACTTCGTCACTTTTTTGATCTTGTTTTCGTTTCGTTGCGTATTACAACAATAATATCAGTGATGCAACGGAACGAAATGGGAAAAAAGAAAAGAAAAGAATGGGAATTTTTGCGCTGAGGGTGCCCGGTTCATTTATAGACCCTGTATGTGTACTCGTACTGGTATGTAGCTACCTCAACTTATACTTCATAAAATAGCTGAAATATACTATCAATCACCCAATTCGTTTGATAATTAGGTAAATGCAATACTTGTACGTAGCTACCATAACATAATATTTATGAAATTTCAGTCGAATACATCGAATTTTCTAAAATATAAGTGGTAAATTGTATCGCTAAGGAACTTTATCCGAAGCAGCGGTCATTTTAACCGCCTTCGGATAAATTTCCTTAGCGATACAATTTACCTACCACTTAAATTTTAGAAAATTTGATCTATTCGACTGAAATTTCATAAATATTAGGTCAAGGTAGCTACGTACAAGTATTGCAATTTAACATCGAACAAACTGGATGTTTGAAAGTATATTTCAGCTGTTCAATCATCCAACTTGTTCGATAATAAAGTGCAATACTCTGTACATATAGCTACTGCTACATTGACCCAATATTGTGGAATTTTGTTGAAAAAAATTTGAAGTTCAAAAAATTTACAGGAAAAAAATCAAAGTTTGAGAATTTACGTTGAAAAAATGCAGAAGTTTGAAAAATTTACCTACAGGAAAAAATTCCGAGTTTGAAAATTTACGTTGAAAAAATCATAAAAATGTAGAAGTTTGAAAAATTTTGAGCAAAAAAGTTTCGACTTGGAAAATTTGCATTGAATAAAATTTAGGATTAAAAAATTTATGTTGAAAAAATTTTGAAATTCTGAGTTTGAAGCTTTACAATGAAGAAATCAGAAAAATGTAGAAGTTTGTAAAATTTTGAGCAAAAAATTTTAGACTTGAAAATTTTGTGTTAAAAAAATTTTTGAAGCTTATAAAATGATTATACAGGAAAAAAAGTTGGAGTTTGAAAATTTAGAGTGCAAAATCAAGCAGATTTTGAAAAAAAAAACGCTTACCACCTACTGTAAATCTGTGAAACAGGGCCAGGTGTTTTTTCTCAACGTAATATTTTTTCAACACTCAATTTTTTCAATTTGGGAAAAAACTAGTGTTGAAAAAATTGTAGAAAATACTTCCAAGTTCAGAAAAAATTTTAGTTAGGAAAAAATTTCATTGCTGAAAAATTGTAGTTGTGAAAAAAATTATGTAGTTGAGAAAAAAATTTCAAAAATTGAATTCAAATAGTTTGCACACTCGACTACGTATAAAAACAACTGATATCCGCCAAAAAAATTCTCCAAAAAAGAAGTAGTCCCCCGCCCTGTAGGGGTAGAAATGCAAGATATTTTTTGTTACCTTATGATGGCGAGTTAGCATAACTTATCTACGAATAATACCTATCTAGTTTCAATTATTGTTCATCATAAGTATTTTGGTAATAAAAAGTTCTGATATCATGGTGAAATCCGCCCTAAAAAAACATTCTCCCACTTCTGGGAAACAAAGTGAAATTTTTTTATAGTAAAATGTTACGATATCATGGCAAAATCCGCCCTGAAAAATATCCTCCCCTCCCACATGAAAAAATTTTGATGATAAAATGTTTTGATATAATACAGGGTGACTGAAAATTACTTCCCCAAAAAAATTTAAAATTTCGGTAAAAAATTATTATTGATAGGGAAAATTTTTTTGGATCATATTCTACTAATATAGATCGTCTTCTAATCTCTGTATAATTTATAACCCGAAAAAATTCAATATTGCGCAATTTTCCCTTAAACCAGAGCATTAATTCAATAATGCTGAATTAAATCACCTGACTCCAATTTGTGAAGCGCTGAAATGCAATCCTCCTTATTTCAAAATTGGACGCACTGTTTTCAGATTAACAAGGTTCAATTCAAGATTTTGAGGAACTCGTCACCTATCCACAGAAATTCCTAGATTTTATTCCACGCAATTTTTTAATTTCGTTGGACTAGGTTTAGCTATAGCATTGTAAGTGAAAATCAAATTATTCTTCACAAAAAATTCAAAAATGATTGAGAATTTTTGAAGAGGCCTGTGTTTGAATAGTAATGGACCAAGGATGCTGCCAGAGTTGAAATTTTTTGGATAAGTTAATTAGGGAATTTTTGCTAAGCATTTTTTTTTGGGAACTACTTTTCGGTCACCCTGTAGTATAATCTGTCCAGAGTGAAGCAACAAATTGAGTAATCTACATTCATCAGACACTGCACAAAAAAATTTCCATCAATTCCAAAACTTTTAAAAAATTTTTAAAAAATTCTGGGGCGGACAGAGCTCTCACATACTTAATCTTAGCAATCTAACCTCAATCTAAAAGCTCTGTCCGCCCCAGAATTTTTTAAAAAATTTTTTAAAGTTTTGGAATTGATGGAAATTTTTTTGTGCAGTGTCTGATGAATGTAGATTACTCAATTTGTTGCTTCACTCTGGACAGATTATACTATTATATCAAAACATTTTATCATCAAAATTTTTTCATGTGGGAGGGGAGGATATTTTTCAGGGCGGATTTTGCCATGATATCGTAACATTTTACTATAAAAAAATTTCACTTTGTTTCCCAGAAGTGGGAGAATGTTTTTTTAGGGCGGATTTCACCATGATATCAGAACTTTTTATTACCAAAATACTTATGATGAACAATAATTGAAACTAGATAGGTATTATTCGTAGATAAGTTATGCTAACTCGCCATCATAAGGTAACAAAAAATATCTTGCATTTCTACCCCTACAGGGCGGGGGACTACTTCTTTTTTGGAGAATTTTTTTGGCGGATTTATAACTCTGAAAAGAACACTCTTGAAAGAGCTGTTCAGTTTAAGGTATTTGAGTGAATAATCTTATTTAAATAAGGGGGAGAAGAAAAAAGTGGTTTTGGAAACTCTACTTACATTTTTTTTTTTCTTAAATCTATTTGGGAATTTGGATACGGTGTTGCATATAGGTAGCGCTAGTGCGCGCTCGTTTGAGAACGGTGTAGAAAAAATCGTCAACATAACGTTTATAGCGGAACGTTTTGTTTCTACAAAATTTCTTGAAAATTACTACATTTGTGTAATTTTTTGTTTGAATAGGATTTAAAGATAATTTATTTTACTTTAAATTCAGTTCTTACAAAAAATTACGCGTCTGCCACCGTTTTCGAGAAATTTGTAAGTTGTCGTCTGTTATGTAAAGGATAAACTGGAGACAATGGTATTCATTCAGTTATTTTCTTTGTAAAAATGACCCTTTCTTTTCTTCGACTCATATCGAAAAAACTGATGAGAAAAAATCAGGAATTTGATGGCGGCCTTAAAAGGAGCCTGGAAATTGCATTCAATCAATCCTAAAAATGTTTACCCCGTGTGTATCATCATTTATTATTATATATTTTTTTCAAATTATCCAAATTCGAAGATACCTACGTATTTTTGTCTGAAAAATTGTAGAATTTTTTTCTTCTTAAAATGTGTATGTAATTTTTAAAATTTTCATTTGTTCAAGGCCGCGTGTCATTTAATAAAAATGAAGCGTTGGGGCTTCGGAGAGAAATTTTCTTGATTTTTTGCAACATTACACCTCCTTCCCTTCCTATTTCATAGATTTTTTTGAAATCATCCAATTAGGGTTATAATGATTTTAAAAAACTTTGTATGAGTCTATTTCAATTTTTTTCTTTACAGGACTAACTGTACTGAAAATTTTTCAACTTCCTCAAATTTAGGATTAAAGTGTCCTTAATTTGGCTAACATTTCCTAAAAAGTTGGAAAAATTATCAATAATTTACAAAAAAAAAATTGGATAACTTCTCAATATAATTATTTTTATTGGGAAGTATCTTGAACAAATTTATCGTCAAGTCGTCATCTACTGTAAAAACAATTAATACTCGTAGATTATTTTTCGCGAAGTAATGAAATTTTGGCATTTGGCGTAAAAGGAAAATAAAGTTGATGATTAAAATTTTGATTCTTTTTCTCAATTTTTTATGACTTCTTCGAATTTTTGAAAAATTTCTGCCATTATTGTTCTGGCAAACAAACGACTTTTTAAAATATACTTCATCAGCAGTAGGTAGAAAAAATCGAAGAAAATTTGTCTCGCCTTGCGTAACCAAAAAAAGTACCACTTTTGAATGCTGTTCAGTGTTCAGTTTACAATATTCGGAAAATTTCATCTTATTCAAAAGCGTAGGGAAAGAATAATGGTATTCTTGATTTTGGAAAAGCTGCTTACATTTCATTCATAATGGAACAAAAATTACAACCGACTGTTGTTTGTGTCTCTTGTTCAACCAGTAAAAAGTGCTCTAGAAATCGAAAACAGCGTGATTTTCTGCGGGACAAAAAAATCAGTTAGCTTTTTTTATGTGTATGGGTCCTATAGTCCTGAAAAAGCGTATTTTGGATTTTTGCCCTTGCACAATAGGGGGCTGGAGCTTAAAAACCCCCATTTTTTCTCATTTTTCAAATTTGGCCGGGACAAAAAATTTTTCACAGACTGATAGCGGACACTCCCCTGACTCCGAATATATGTCAACTTCCTTGGGAAACGGGCACAATAGGTCGTGACAAATTTTTGTAAGTTGAGAAAACGCATAATTTTCGCCCCCTTTTGTCAAAACTGAATTACCGAAAAAATTTCAGAAACTGAGGTTGCGACCTATCAAAATGGGTTAAAATTTCACGAGCAACACAAATATGTCGGTAAAAATGTAATTTGAGCATTTTTGAGAAATTTTGAGCCCAAAATTGAGTAAATTTTCAAGTATTTCCCAAAAATTGACGTATGACCTATGAAATTGGGGTAGAATTTCACCAAAAACTTAGAAATGTCGACCAACATTTTTTTGAGCAATTTTTAGAAATTTTGAGCACTGGCCAATTTTTGAGTAAGTATTTTTAAATAATTGACGTGTGACCTATCAAAATAGGGTTAAATTTTACGAGCAGCACAAAAATATTGGCTATTGTAGTCAACTTAAATATTTTTGATCCATTTTGAGCCCAAAATCGCGATTCTGTTGTATACAAATCAGAAATTTTTATTTTGAGCGCACGTAGGTTATCCGTTTTCTGATTTGAAAACTCTCCGAAATAAAATTCTACTGGAAAATTAAAATTTTATGGTTTATGAAAATTGATTTTTTTTTTTATCATTATGTAAGTATAATCCGGTAAAAATACGAAGTTGAGACTCGAAGAGGTAATTTTTGGTGTTTTTTTTAGACAATGCATCCCCCACCCCATAATTTTTTTCTAAGTTTGACGTACATTTCTTTAAATTTTCCATTCGGATGTCTTAGCTTTCCTATTCAACATATTTGCGAAGCTTGTGAACAAAATAAAATATTGCTGAAAAATCATCCAGTTCGAGTCAAACTCCTGCGATACTTTTAATAAAAACTCCATTTATTAATTTTTTTCTCGATCTCGTCCACTTTCTCGATTTCATTCTCAGTTTTTCTCTCCAAAATCGTTGTTTTTTTGGAGCATTTGAAATTCGTCAATCTGACATCTACTTTCAATTTTCACCGTCGACATCGAATTTAACGTCGATTCGTTTTTCAATTCATCAATTACGTTTCGTTATTCGGTTAGCGAATCACGGCTCCAATTCCAACATTCCTCAGTCACAATTTATTAGCAGAAAAAGCTCGATGTTCAAATGACGCATTTTTTTGACGCATCGTCTTTTATACTTAATAAAAAGACGTCGAAATGCCTCCCTTCTCCAATGGCAAAAAAAAATAATAAAAAACAAGGTATAATCTGCGTTCGTATATACGAAAAGTTATACGACTAATCGATTGTTAACCGGGCCGATTTTTCGAAAGAAAACTTGCCCAAAGTTTTTTTTCTTCCGTTCCCATCCTTCGGTATTTTTTCGCCGTTCGTATTGTGCTACGCTTTGGCACGAACGTACAAATTAAAATACTTTTTTAATTACGCTTTCGGTGCCGAATTCCGTTCCATTCGCCTTCTTCCGTCGGTTGCATGTCTTCTTCGTCGAGCCGGAGTAGAGGGCTGGGAAATCCCGTATGGATTTTTCTCAGTAATAGAATAGACTTTCGGACGCGTCGGTAATTCGATAATGAGGTTTGTTTTGTGTGTACGAGGTTGAGGTTTCGGAAGCCCGAGTATGGTTAAAGAGAAGAGGAAATAGGTGTTCGATCGAAAATGTACAAATGGCTGGGTCATGAATGCGGTTTCGTTTCTGTGTTCGTTGTTCATTGTGCGCTGACGAACTCGGGGTGCTGTGCGGTTATATTCGTGCACACGGAAGGGCCTTTTATCGTGGAGTAAAATTGATTGGTTATTTTGCCGCAAACCGGAGGTACTTTTTCGCTCCGCTACATAGTTTCGGATCTATTTTCCTCGCTCCGGCCGAAGCAGCGGAGTATTTGTAATTGCCAATGTCGATGCTAAGTCTTGGAGGAAACAAGCTAACGATGGATGCGGCGGTTTATATTTGGACGTGTGAAACGACGATGCGTCCGGATCTTGCAGGTCGACCGACAAGCAAAATAAATTACCCGAACGTTACGGTAAAAATAGTCGATCGTTTTTTTCCCTCTTTTCGGGTTCGTTTTCTTGTTTCCAAACTATCGTCGATATCTTATAAATTAAATTCCAACTAGCGAATAAAACTAGATACAAGGAATAAAGAAATTCGCTTCGTGGAACGATAATTCACGCCGGTATTTGTTTTTGGTACGAGAATCGGAGCGAGGAGTGTATACGGAGTATTTTGCTGCATTACACGTATAGGCACCGCGTATGCTCGGCTGTTTATGTATATAAACGATATGAATATTGAAAAAGCAATTTGCAATAACACCTTTGTGAGCGGAACAATTTCGATGAGCTTTTAACATTTTTTTTCTCTTTTTTTCGCGAGTAAAAACAATTTTCTCTATAAGACGTCAGCATATGCAAGCGGACGTATAAATTTACATAAAAATAACGCATCTGTTTTAACGTAAGTAAGTACCTATCTAGTAAGAGTGGAATAAAAAGGAGGGAGTAAAGGCGCCGAGACTCAGTTTTCTTGTATATTTTATAACTTATATGTATTTTCATAGAAGAAGAATATTTCCTAAGGCTGAAAACGAAATATAGTTCGCAACGAAGTTTTTCTATTTTTTTGTGTGTTTTCGCGTATTTTTTGGATTCACTTTTCGAAAGATGTTTTCTTTTTTCCATTATTTTTAAATTTTTTTTAGTAAGAGGGTATAACAATGTGATAAATTTTGATGTGGTATGGTTATTGGCTCGAGAAAGAGGTTGAGCAGATGATCCCGTTTCTGATCAGACCCTCTGGCTGATATTCTATTTGTAGAAGAGCTTTGGAAATCTGTTTTAGGTGTTTTTGTGATGGTGGAGTTTTGCGCCAGGAGGCTCGAAATATGCCAATGTTCATCAAAATTCTGATTGTAAAGTGGAATTGAAATGATTTTTTGATATGAAACGACATACGTTGCCCATTTCTATGAGTAATTTGTGTATTAGAGCTGTAGAGAGACGCAGGGGTGAAGGGTGAAGGGCTGTACTTAATTATTGCTTAGAAGTTTGATGGTTGAAAAAAACGATTTTTATGTCTGCTACGACACAGGAATTCAGAAAAAAATACTTACAAAATAATGCACATGGGTGAGTAAGTAAGTTCTTTTTTGGATATCCCATAATCTGGTGTAATTGCCTAATTGATGAAATAATAAAAATAAGGCGTAATTCTTGCCTATTGATTGAAATAGGCAATAAATTAGAACAAAATCACATCATTTAGGCAACATTAAATGAAGCATCGAAATGAAGTACAACAATTGGTGAAATTATCACTGACTTTCTTCGTATTAAAATATCACGAAATCGCTTATTAAAAAAAAAATTAAAAATAACGCAATGTATTAGCAATGATTAGTACATCGACGTGTCATAATTACTAAATAAAATTTGATTCCGAAATACGTATACCTAAAACAAGTTTCTAAACACTACTCGTGATTAAAGCAGGCTTTGATGTTTGAGTGACAGGCAGAGTTACATTCATACCCATTCTTTTGACATTTGCATCGTTTGGATGGGCAGTTTCCGTTGCAACTGCAGTGACGGTAACCTTGACCTGTACCCACGCTATCCATGCGAACTAAATTTTGAATATTAGTTACTTTATCACTTGGAACATCTTCCACTTTTAGACCGCTATATTTCGTCACTTACATGGAAAGAATTTCTTTCCACTCTTTTGACAATTCCATGCCTAGTGCCGAGGGTGAACATTCCATTTTCCATGCTTGAAATGATCCCAATCATGTTGGCAGGGTCGCCGCGCCTTCGGTTGAATTCTGGAATGAGAATCAGCACATTGTCTCCCACATTCACCTCCGGCAGTTTTTGAGCCCCAAATCTGGTCAATTTCTGAAATTTTCAAAAAATTGACGTGACCTATGTAAATGGGATAGAATTTCGTCAAAAATTCAAAAATGCCATCCAAAACCATTTTTGAGCAACTTTTTGAGAATTTTGAGCCTCAAAAAGGATCAATTTCGGAGTATTTTCAAAAAACTGATGTGTAATTTATGAAAGAGGAGTAGAATTTCGCCAAAAATTCAAAAATGTCATCCGAAACTTTTTTTGAGCATTTTTTTGAAAATTTTGAGCCTCAAATTGAGCAATTTTTTTTAGTATTTTCGAAAAATTGGCACGTGACTTATTCAGCACAAAATATATTCTTAGGTAAAAAAAAAAAGGCTCAAAACCCTCAAAAGTAGCTCAAAAAAAGTTTTGGATGGCATTTTTGAATTTTTGGCAAAATTCTACCCCTCTTTCATAAATTACATGTCAGTTTTTTGAAAATACTCAGAAATTGATCTTATTTGAGGGTCAAAATTCTCAAAAGTTGCTCAGAAAATGGTTTTGGATGGCATTTTTGAATTTTTGACGAAATTCTATCCCACTTTCATAAGTCATATGTCAATGGAAATTTCAAAAGATTTTTCTTCTATTTGTAGAATTTTCAACTGTAGCTTTGACTACTGGGAGGCTTCATGTCGGAGAATTACTTTTGTTATTGGTATATTATGTTGTTCTTGCAGGTACATGCAAATTTCTTCTTCTTCTAGAGATAAGGGAAGTCCTTTGATAATGACTGCAAGAGGTTTATATACTTTAAATTTTGAAAAGAATAATATTTTCTGCCGTTTTTGTCATAAAAGCGCAAGTCAAGTTTCAGAAGTCATTGGTGTCATCAAGTTGGATACGTAATGGTTTTTAGATATCATTTTAAATTTGAAATGCTTTGTTGTGATGGATTTAACTGTATTCAATTCGTCTTGGTATTTGCCAAGATTTTGTAAAAATAATGGTGGAATTTGAATGTGAGTTGATGCAGCAGCTTGGTTGGTTTTATCGACCGTTTTGTTATGTACAAGAGCAGTTGTAAACTAGACACACTGTGTCATAATAGCGGACTTCCTTCTATTATTCATTTTGTGTATTATCAAACAAGAAAATTTGACCGATTATAGGGATTCAAATTTAAGTCAGAAGTCAACTTTTTAGCTGATTTCTATTTCCTGCTTCAAGATCGGAGTCAAACTAATTCCAAATTGACTCCGGAGTAGGGTGGGCCGAAAAACCAAAAATTTTGATTTTTGAAGTTACCCCTCACAAAGTTGTCTCCTGGATAGACTGGGAAAATGAAATAAAAAATTTCAAAATCGATTCATATCTTCCGATGGCGCAGGAGCCTTCAATTCTTCAAAAATTGCCAAAAATGCAAAATTTTGAAAATTTTGAAAAAAAGCTTCTGTAGTGACTATTTAGGCCTAAAAGAACATTTTTTCTGAAAACATCAGTGTTTTATAACTTTTTTCAATTTTTTTCATAGGTGAATAAATATGAGAAATTAAAAAAAAAACTATAAAACATGGATTTTTTCAAAAAAGTTGTGCGTTTTGCTTTAAATAGGCCCTAAATAAGTTCTAAAATTGATTTTGATAAATTTTAATTTTTTTTGAAATTTTTAAAATTTTCTGAAAATGTTGAATTTTTGACAATTTCCGAAGAATTGAAGGCTTTTGCGCGATCGGAAGATATGAATCGAGTTTGAATTTTTTAATTTCATTTTTCCAATTATCCAGCCAACAACTTTTGTGAAGGGTAACTTTTCAAAAATCAAAATTTTGGGGTTTTCGGCCCACCCCACTCCGGAGTCAAGCAGGAGTGAAGAGTCAAAGTCTGAAATCAGGGAATAGGAGTCTACCAAAAAGTTGACTCCTGACCCCGGCTGGACTCCCGGAGTTGGGAGAAATTTTATTGAAAATTCAGGTCGTTTAGGGCAATAAAAAGCAATAAAACCAGTCATTGTCCTATTTTAAAAATGAAGACCCAGCAGGTGTAAATTGGGAAAGGAATAAAACGACTGTTAAATAGATTAAAGTA